>JALAZF010000147.1:8067500-8515000 GCA_022829125.1 Lathyrus tuberosus
CTCAATTCATTTCAGTGAACTTGTATCACATCCATGTGAATACAATCACGAAATCTTCAACTCACGTTCATTCTCCTTGAGAGGTAGAGGTTCAACTCAAAAAGATCTTCCAAGAAATTTCTTCTTCAAACAACACTAAATGTTTTCAATCTTCATCCTTAAATAGATACTAAGAATTGATTTGTTAAAGATTGAAACTACCATGGTATAGATAGCCGTTGAAAGCTATCATGGTACAAGTAGCCGTTGAAGTTCTTTAGACGATGGACGATAGAGTGAGGTAAAAACTCAGCTAGCATAAAGACGTTGAGAGTAGCAAATCAGAGTTATGAACAGTTAGAGAGAGAAGATCCTGACAACGTCACCATCACTGAATTTGAGATAAAGTCGTGTACCGTTGTCACATGATCTTCCTTGTATAACTTCTGACTGGAGTCTTCTTATAGACATTTGTTGAAGCTTGCTCAGAGTCGTTGTTATCCTTATACTTTTCTTCCTGATTTAGAGGATTTTTATGGAATTAGTTAAATCTTGATCATAAGCTAAAGTATGTCTTCATAACCTGGATGGAATGAGAGTTCAGAGTCTTGAGTTCATAGGTTCTGAGTCTTTCCTTTAACAGAGTCTTGATCATAACTAGTCTGGATAATCACTTAAATAGTTGATGACTTGATTTAGACAAATTCCTTTAAAGCAACGTCTTTAGAATTGTTGATGCAACTTATTCAGAAGATGCAGAGTGGTTCCCCATAACAGAGTCTGCTTGCTTCAAATGGTTCTAGTCTTCAGAGCTGAGCAAATCTTTAAATTTCAAGTATTCTTAGGTTCATCATATGAAAGACTTGAGTTGACTCTGTTAGAGTCTGAAAGCTTAGTTTTGATCCTTCAGATTTAGAACAACTTTATTCTCTTTAATGGTTCTTCTGAGTGATTAACTTGATTCATTTCAAGGTTAATGTCTTTTTATCTTGCAAACTCGAATAACCATTAGTAAACCCTATTGTTCTTTCAATACTTTGTTATCTTCAAAATCTTTTAAGGGAATGAACAAAACTTGTAATAACAATATCCCCTTTTTTAATGATGACAAATAAATGTATTTAAGAATAATGGTTGGTAATTTAATTAACATAGTCTAGCATCAGAGTCTGAGATTTGTAAGCTCTCCCTAAGTTAGAAATTCCTTTAATGTGAGGTTTGTAAGCACCCCCTAATTTGATAGTCCATTAAGACGAGGTTTGTAAGCTATTCTTAACTCATTATCTATATTAATTTAATCTTATAACTTTAATCAATAAATTCTAACATCAGGTTGAGGTTTGTAAGCTCCCCTTGAGTTTGAAAGACCTTAAGTCGAGGTTTGTAAGCTATTCTTTTAGTGTGACAGTTTATTAAGGTAAGGTTTGTAAGCTTTCTCTAATTTCCTATCTTTGTTAATTAAATTTATCATTTAAGCCCAATAAATTACACAAAACATAAATAACTTAAAGCTTATAACTCAGAAGCTATTATAATGCAAAAACTACTCTGTTCAGGTTCTGATGCTACTTCTTAAATACTCTATACATTTTCTCCCCCTTTGTCATTATCAGAAAGATTTTAAAAGAAAGAGAAAAAATAACAATAAAATTGAATTAATTCTTAAAACATTTAAGTGCACAGATTTTTGAAGAAGTTTAAAAACAAGACAAATTTTAAAACACAAAAAAATATTAATTGTTTAAAACATTTTAAAGTTTCATACCAACTGACGGTCTAAAACAAATTGATACCAAGTTGAAAACAATTTTAACCAAGGATATTCTTTACTTCTGATGGTAAATCACTACCGTTTCAGTTTCCAAGAAGTAATTATGATTTAGTATGGCATGCTTAATTAGTGATTGGCTTTGAGAATTTCAAAGATCAAAAATTGAAATACACAAAGTGTTTGAACTTCCAAAATTCTCGTTATAAAAAGCACACAACTTTGTTTAAGGCAAATCACAAGTCCATATTCACTTCATCGTACATCTGACTCAAGATGAATACACCTTCTAAGCAATCTGCTACTCCTATTATTCTAGAGGCTCCCGTAGTCTCTAATGTAACTTCTGATCAATGGGTCAGATTTTCTGAAGAGATTCCTTCAATGTCTCTTCCTCAGGCACTAAAGCCACAGAAGAAGAAGAAGTAGAAGAAGAAAAAATCCATAAGAAGAAGAGAAGCGATTCATTTTGTTTTTTGATGAGAAAAAAAAAGTGAATTTGGAATGGGAATAATTTTCTCATGCTTAAGAAAACTAAGGGTGATTAGGGTTAATGTTATAAATATCATTTTGTAATCATTCCTTTTAATCAATGAAGTTCTTTTCCTATTTTAATTTGCATACCATTCTTTTAATCATAATTATTTCTTTTATGTCAACTGATTAAGAAGTTCAAAATCAAAACAAAAATAATGCTATAAACTTGATATGTATTTTTCATTAGATTCATTTGATACATCCAATTTACTATAGAGATTGCTTTGGTGATACAACCAGAGGCTAAGAAAGAATACATCAAAATACACTAAGAATCAGAAAATACAAGTCTTAGCAAAAAAACAAAAAACAAATACTCAAAACAAGAATGATCCAGTCTTGAAACAAAAGTATTCTTTTGATACAATAGCTTGCATGAAGCATTGGATCTCGAGAGATACAATTATTACAGGATCTGGAAAGACTTTGATTTGAGGGAAAGAAAGAAAAAAGAAAAACTAAGGCAGGTTATGAAGACTTCCAAAGCTTGATTGGAGGAAGAGGGAGTTGAGTTGTCCTTATGACACTACATGATCTTCACCAGCAACTCTTTAAACCAAGGTTACATGAAACTTCATCCAAAGTTACAACCGTTCCTTGCAGAGAAATAAGTTCACTCAAAACTTGTTAAGAAGGAATGAAGAACACTTTTCTCTCAAAAGGAGAAGGTGTTAACTTTAGGAGGTTGAACATTATTTGAGGAAGTCTAATTTGTAGTCCTCAGTGGAGGAGAAGAAAAAGATCATACTCAAAGGCTCCTAATTTCTTAAGGAAGACTAGCCTTTTATTGATGCTCTCCAGTTGGTTTTTCACGTCAAGGTTTGTTCTAGAGGTCATCTCAGGTTAGGACAAAAGTTAAAGAGACGAGCCTTTGGAAAACCAGATCAAGGTTGTACATTGTGTCAACCAGGTTTGAGAGACAAGAATGAAAAAACCTAGACTGAGAAAACCAATTTAAATCGGAAATAAAAAGGTTTAACCAAGAGAAAAATATTTAAGATAACTAGATTTTGAAAAGACAAATCACAAAAAATCTTTTGGAAAACCAACAAGTAAGATAAACAAGTACAAAGAAAAAGGTAAGACATGACAAGAAAGAGAGCCCACAAAGTATCCAAAGTATACAACATCACTACTCCATAGGTTCTGTACAACATAAATGTAAAGTATGGATGATACAATTTCAAATCCGCGAATCTTTAAGTGAGAGAGTTGTCAAAAAGATTTTTCACTTAAATGTTATTTGAAATTTCTTATTCCTTTGCTGAGTCTCAGAGTCTGATACTTTTCAGAAGCCACCCATCATTAAAAACTGTTCGAGTTCTTGATAAGACTACTTCAGATCAGAATTAACCTTTGATACTCTCTTATCAGAATCAAACTTTTTAACAAGATCAAAAAACCCTTCTTTAGAAAAATAATTAAGTCATTAAAAGAAAATGGGTAAAACAAGAAATATAACTCAATAATGAATTGGCTTGAATAACAACATATTATTATCAAAAAATTTAGCTCATACTACTTAATTATGAATGAAGATCAGGAATAAAGATATATTCAAATAGTCATAACATTTCTCCAAAGTGAATAAATATTCTTTTCA
This sequence comes from Lathyrus tuberosus, assembly GCA_022829125.1. Classification (NCBI taxonomy): domain Eukaryota; kingdom Viridiplantae; phylum Streptophyta; class Magnoliopsida; order Fabales; family Fabaceae; genus Lathyrus; species Lathyrus tuberosus. Next base: position 8,071,388 of record JALAZF010000147.1, read on the forward strand.
TAGGTTTTAAAATCCTCATAAGAGTAAGTTGTCCAAACTGGTTATGTAAAAACTTATCGAATACATAGGCCAATTTCAGATAACCTATCATGCATATAAGTTATCTAAAGAATGAGGATGATTGTCATACCTTTGAAGATTATTTCTAAAAAGAATTCGTCTTCAAGATTGTCTGTTGTTGAAGTTGATTCATGTTCAACAGAGACTTGTAGTTCAGAAGACTGGAGACCATAACCTTCTTTTCCTTTCTCTAGATGTGGTTGTAAATGTCCATCATCCAGACTCCAGAGCAAATACTTCACCATTTGCCTTAGTTTCTGAATCATTTAGAAACTTAGATCCATAAGTCTTTAGGTTACCTTGCAACCTTCTAACCTAAGGTTTATAGTGTCTGAAGTCTTCAGAAACTACTGACTTTGAAGTTTCAGGTTGAATATCAATCAAAACCTTTAACTTCTCTGTCATTGATTCTGGTGTATTTAGAATCTTGCTACACTCAGCAATAAATACAATAAGGTCTTTAATACTGTTATCTGCATAGCTAAAAAGAGGATTCTTTGGGTTTCTCTCATGTCAAGATTCTGGAATCAAAACGTTTTTAAGAAGACTCAGACCTTCTCCTTTGAGTACTCCATAGATCATGAAAGCATGCAAAGTTTCGTTAAGACTCATTGTAAAGAAATCTTGAAGGGCCATAACTTACTCATTTAAAGGTTCCATGGAAATCCTTTTGGCATGAGAAATTAGATTTCTTTCTAATGTCTTAACAATTTTCTTATAGAAGATTTCAATTCTCCTTAAAGAAAACAAGTTGTTTCCTAACAGCCTCATCAGATTGTGATTCAGAACTTGGCAAGGAATCAGAATCAGAGAGTGTATTAACCATATGAGCAGGGTTAACAACAACATCTTCTCTATCTAAATCTGTCCTCTTGTAGATTAAGGCAGATGATTATGGAACAAGAACCTTTGAAGTTAGAACTTCTACCAGAGAATATCTTGATTATTCTTGGTTATATGTTGAAACCTCTTGATGATGAAATCCATTTCATCATCATCAGAGTCCCCATTAGATTCTTTTCCACCAGATGCTTCTTATGGTTTTTCTGACACGTGAGGGTCTGGAAGATTTTATCACTTGATCTTTTAGCATTGGACCTTAAGACAAGAGATCTAGGTTTCAATATAGGTTCATCAACATCAGTTCCATATCAAGGCTTTGAAGGTTACATATCAATCTTTCAAGGTTTAGAGTATTCAGGTCTTTAGCTTCCTGAATAGCTGTAACCTTGAAGTTGTGTCTTTCAAGAAAATTTCCTTAAGCTCTGTTACCAAGCCAACATCATTGATCTTGTGTTAAATTTTGTCTATAAGATTGTCCTATAGATTATCACAAAATGGGGATCTTCCATATCATACAGGAAATAATTCCAAAAGTCTATGAAGATGACTTACCCCTCTGAAAATTACATGGGCAAGAACCCTATGACGAAGTCACAATGGAGGAGGTATCAACGTCGAAAGAAAGCAGAGAAGGAGGCTGCGGGAAAAGCCAAGCCAGAAACCAGTAGTAATGTTCAAATTTCAAATCAGAAAGAAGAATCGAAGGTCGAAAAGCCTCCCGTTGCTCCAGAATAAGTGTCGTCAAAGGGGGACGTAACAAGGGATGATGAAATGACGGACGATTTTAACTCAGAGTCAGAGGCATCTTTCGACGTGATGTGTAACGTTGTTTCCGTGCTCCCCAGGGAGTATGACCAGATAATGGAAGTCGAAGATGAGGAAGAGGCTATGGAAGTCAAAACGGCTAGACACAGACTCGTTTGTTATTATATCATGAACAATGGATGCGTGGAAGAACAAAATGCATTCTTTGAAAGACCAGATGATTCAATGAGGAGTCACTTGAAACCCCTGTTCATTAAAGGAAAGGTGGGTAATGTAGGGGTAAACAAGATACTGGTTGATGGAGGAGCGACAGTCAATTTGATGCCGCATTACATGCTTAAGAAGATCGAAAAAGATGATTCCGACACCAAACCTCATAACATGGTGTTATCGAATTACGAGGGTAAAATGGGAACCAACATGAGTGTGATACAAGTAGATCTGACAGTCAGAACCATCATAAGGCCGACAATGTTTATGGTAATTGCTTCAAAGGCAAATTATAACATGCTGCTAGGCAGGGAATGGATACATGATATAGGTGCAGTCCCTTCGTTGATGCGCCAAAGGATAACGATATGGCGTGCTAACGGGATTGTCGAGAATATAGAAGCTGATCAAAGTTACTTTCTGGCGGAAGTAAACCAGGTTGATAGGCGAAGCTTTGACAAAAACATGGCTCATATTGCGCCTTGTAGTCCTGCAACCTTCGACATGACTCCAACCGACAATGCCTTCTGCTCATTATACCTTCACCCCACCCATGGGTTTCAGTGGGATAGAGAGGTAGTTGGGGAAAAAGATTATATTTTTGGAACCTCACACATCCAGCCAACTGGCGGGGGCAGCGAATTTAGTGACAATGAGTGAGTCACTAGTTCTTGAAAAGATCGCGGCTTATATAGCCGAGAATACACTCAAAGCGGCCTTAGAGGCCGAAGTAAAGTACATGGTTGTCGAAGCCAACGAGATCGAAGCAGATCAACAAGGTCATGGAAAGGATTTTGGTATGGATCCACCTGACAAAGATCTAGGAGATTTATAAAACCAGAGGCTCGACGCCATCTACGACAATGAGCCTTTGGGCTTTGAGAAGGATCCATTAACAACGAACATCAAGATGATGGCACATGATCCACTCGAAGAAATCAATTTGGGGTCGGGGGCAGAAAAAAGACCAACCTACATCAGTGCAAAAGTTATCCCCCAACTCAAGGTCGAAATAGTCCAGTTGCTGAAGGAAATCAAGGATTATTTTGCATTGGACTATGACGAAATGCCCGGTCTGGATAGGAATCTGGTCGAACTAAGGCTACCAATAAAGCCTGGGAGAAAACCTGTTAAGCAAACTCCAAGGCGATTCGCACTGGAGATCTTCTCGAAGATTAAAGAAGAAGTCGAAAGGCTCCTCAGATGCAAGTTCATCCGCCCGACCAGGTAAGTCGAATGGATTGCCAATATAGTTCCTGTAATAAAGAAAAATGGCACACTAAGGGTATGCATCGATTTTCGAGATTTGAATTCTGCTACCCCAAAGGATGAATATCCTATGCCAGTGGCGGAAATGCTTGTCGATTCTGCCGCAGGCCATGAGTACCTTAGTATGCTTGATGGGTACTCTGGTTATAATTAAATTTTTATTGCTGAGGAAGATGTTCCTAAAACAGCATTTTGATGCCCTGGAGCCTTAGGCACCTACGAATGGGTGGTGATGTCTTTTGGCTTAAAGAATGCTGGGGCAATATATCAGCGAGCAATGAATTCGATTTTTCATGATTTGATTGAGACTTTCATGCATATTTACATTGACGATATTGTTATTAAGTCTATTTCAGGAAAAAGTCATATAGACCATCTTCGACAGTCTTTTGAAAGGATGACGAAGTTTGGTTTGAAGATGAATCCTCTTAAATGTCCGTTTTGTGTGCAGGCGGGAGACTTCCTAGGCTTTGTGGTCCACAAGAAAGGGATCAAAATCAATCAGAACAAGGCCAAGGCAATAATGGAGGCGAAAGCGCCATCTACGAAGAAGGAATTGCAGTCTCTACTTGGCAAGATCAACTTTATCAGAAGGTTCATCTCCAACCTTAGTGGGAAGACGCAAGCCTTTTCCCATCTACTTCGACTGAAGAAGGAAGACTTCGAATAGGGGCAAGAGCAGCAGGATGCTTTTGAAAAGATCAAGGAGTACCTGACGCATCCTTCAATTTTAATGTCACCTTGTAGAAATAGGAGTATGAGGCTGTACATATCTGCGTCCGACAAGACACTAGGGAGCATGTTGGCTCAAGAGGATGAGAATGGTGTCGAAAGAGCCATTTATTACCTCAGTAGGGTCTTGAACGATGCGGAAACTAGCTATAGTGTAATTGAAAAGTTATGTTTATGTTTATACTTTTCATGTATAAAATTGAAGCACTATATAAAACCAGTGGATGTTTTTGTACCTTCTCATTTCGATGTTATAAAATACATGTTATCTAAACCAATTTTTCACATTAGAATTGGAAAGTGGGCATTAGCATTAACTGAGTATTCTTTGACATATTTACCTTTAAAGGCTGTCAAAGGACAAGTAGTGGCTGATTTCATAGTCAACCACATTGAACTAGAACCATGAAAGTTATACTTCAACGACTCTAGTCATAAAAATGGAACTGGAATAGGAGTTCTTATTATTTCTCCTAACAAAATTCCAACAAAATGCAAGTACAAAGTCGAAGGCTTATGTTCAAATAATGAGGCAGAATATGAGGCTTTGATAGCCAGACTTGAAATTTTATTGGGATTGGGGGCAATTCGGGTCGAAATAATGGGCAACTCTAAGTTAGTCATAAAGCAAATAACAAAGGAGTACAAGTGTGTCAAAGAAAATTTGATTATGTACTTTGTAATAGCCAATCGACTCTTGAGAAGATTCGATATTGTAACGATTCGACATATCCCTCGAATAGAAAACCAGGAGGCAAATGACTTAGGACAAATTGCTTCTGGTTACAAAATATCAAAAGAAAAGTTGCAAAAAGCCATTGAGGTTAGAGGAAGAGTCGTGTCAGCCAGATTATCCCCATTAGATTTGGAGACGATAAAGCTAGGATATGCTGACGAAGAGAATTTTGAATTTTTTAACATAGATAGTTCGACGATTGGAGACTGGAGGAAGCCCATAATAGAGTATCTACAAAATCCAACAGGACCAGTCGAACCAAAAATCAGGTATCGAAGCTTAAGTTATGCTATTTTGGGTAACGAATTATTTAAGAAAACTCCTGAAGGGATATTACTTAAGTGCCTAAGTGAATTCGAAGCATACATAGCCCGGTCAAATGTACATAGTGGGGCATGCGGTGCGCATCAAGTAGGCCATAAGATGAAGTGGTTGTTATTTCGACAAGGAATGTATAAGCCAACCATGTTAAAAGATTGTGTCAAATTTGCGAAAGGATGTCAAGAATGCCAAGTGCATGCAGGGATACCCCATATCCTTGCGAGTGAGTTGCATTCTATAGTAAAGCCTTGGCCCTTTAGGGGTTGTGCTTTAGATTTGATTAGAGAAATTCGACCAGCATCATCAAAAAGCCAGAATTTTATTTTAGTGGGTGTCGATTATTTTACAAAATGGATCGAAGCTATACCGTTAGTGAATGTAGATCAAGAAGCCGTGATCGAATTTATTTGGAAACACATCATCTATAGGTTTAGGATCTTAGCGACTATAACAACAAATCATGGATCTGTTTTCACTGGTAAAACTAACCAAGCTTTTGTGAAAGAAACAGGGTTCAAACTTTTTGCATCAACGCCTTATTATACTCAAGCCAATGGACAAGTCGAAGCGGAAAATAAAGTTATAATTGGTTTGATAAAAAAGCATGTGGGGAGAAAGCCAAAGAATTGGCACAAAACTTTGGACGAAATTCTTGTGAAGGCAAGCTTCTCAATGGTTTTAATGAAGACAATATTATTCATTCAACATGTTATGCTTGCTCAAAAAGAATGGATCAAGACATTGAAGTTAGCACAAAGTTTTTAATTTTTACAAGTCTTGAAGAATTCTCAAGTATAATCAAGGTATAACTCTCACTTATCAATATGGTTGCATACAAGTGTTCAAAAGTGTCTCAAGCATGCAATATATATTGATAAAATAGTTCTCAAAATAATCTTCAAAATTCACTTGCATACATGGTTCATGTGGTTGAAAATATATCATTATTTCTAGCTTTAAAAAACAAAATATTTTTATCATACATTTGAAACTTTATTTACTTTATTTATTTATTTGTTTTTTTTATTTATTTTGAACCATGTTAAATCACTTTCAAATATAATCTATTGACTTGGGTAAATCAATAGATGTTGTATAAAATTGGTTCAAATACTTAGACAAATTTTTTAATTATTTAATTTATTTAAACATTCAGTTTTTGATAAATTATGGCGTTTTTAACTGTCGTAACAGCACCAGAAACCGCCATAATTCACACCGTTCTGAACCAGTATTTTAAATTTTAAATTTCAAAATTATTTGGTAAATTGTGGCGTTTTGAAACGACGTAACAGACCAAACAACCGCCACAATTTACAACGTACTGAAACAGTGTTTTTTTTTTAAAATTAAAAAATGTTTTGTTTGAATGCACCTTTTCATTATATCTTTTCATGGCATCTTTTACATCATTTATCTTATTAAATTCAGAATTTTTCTAACCATTGCCATGACTTTTGAATGGTTGCTTTCATCAATATAAATACATGTCATTTTCAGATTAAAACTTACCTCCTAGAAATTTCATAATAAAAAATCCACTCATTCTTTTCATCTTTCAGTTATTCTTCAAGTGTTCATTCAAACATATTTTTGAGAGAAACCTTTGCATAAATTTCACACATTATCATTGTTTCATCTCATTTTATTCAAGAACACTTGTATATTTCATTTGAGTGATATTTATTTCAAGGAGAAGATCGATCATCAAGATTGATAATATCATATTCTCAAGACATCTACTTCTTATCAAGATTACTTTTTGTATTACCTTGTTGTCCAGGATTGTTGGAAACAAGTGAGTGTTTTGAAGAGGATTGTTCTTCATACACTTAGTTACCTATAGGTTAGATAGTAAGCATCACCATTGGTGTGATTAGGCTGTACAATAATTCTAAACTATAGTGAATTCTCTTTCGTGTTGAAGGAGGAGTGGAGTACTCTCGGGCTGTGAGGGGAACCACTATAATTCTCTTGTGTCATTTTTCCTTTCCGCACTTTACTTTCAAGCACTTATCATAAAACGGAAAAATAACCAAGAACCGGTAAAAAGATCAAAGAAATTTTTAAGAACCTAATTCACCCCCCCCCCCCTCTTAGGCGCATTTACAACTTACAATTATGTGGGCTTGTCGAACCTCTCCCAAGGAAGCTACAAATGCCACGTCATTTCGGCTAACATATGGTCATGATGCAGTTCTATCGGTCAAAATATATCTACAATCAACAAGAGTCCAAAGGCATCATGAAATTCCATCAGACTCATATTGGAATATGATGATAGATGAGTTGGTCGATTTAGACGAAGAAAGGTTAAATGCGCTAGAATTGCTAAAAAGGCAAAAAGAAAGGGTGGAAAAGTCTTACAATAAAAGAGTAAAAGGTAAGGTGTTTTCGATTGGTGACCTTGTTTGGAAAGTTATTCTTCCCATGGATCGAAAAAATAGATTTATGGGAAAATGGTCCCCTAAATGGGAAGGACCCTTTCAAATTACTAAAGTGTTTTCGAACGGCGCATATGAAGTTGAAGAATTAGATAAAGATAAGCGCATGCTAAAAATAAACAGGAAATATTTGAAAAAATATAAACCCATATTGCATGAAGTAAAGATAGAAGTCGAATAATCATGCAAAGAAAATAACCAACATGGTGAATTGAAATTCTTTTCGCCAAACAGATGGCTTAATGTCATTACAAAAATAGGCTTTAAAAGGCCAAATAAAATTACAAATTTTAAATAGGGAAAGACTCTTTCAGTTTTTCAAATTTGGACTTCTGAATCTGAAGACGACGCTCGCAAAGGGCCTTGCTAGTTGAAAGTTCCTCGATTTCTTTGCCAAGTTTTTGAGCCCATTCGACATGATGCACCCCAACTTCAAGCTATTTCCTCTTGGTTGATTTGTTGCAGTTCTTATTTGCGCTTTTTAGCCTGAGAAATTTTGTTTTGAAGAACAACAATTTGTCTCTCTCATTTGAGAATGTTTTCGTCACAGCTTGCTGCCTCTTTCTTATTTTATTCAGAGGTCTTCTCCAACTCAGTTACTTTGTTAGTAGAATTTGAGGCAGTATCCCACTCAACAAGTTGTGTTTCCGACTTATTTTCAAGCTTTCTTGAGTAATCTCGAAGCCGGTTATAGTCTGCCACCACAAGGTCAATTAGAGTTGTCAGATCCACAACAACATCAGTCACTTCAGGAGGAGCCTCCAGAACATTGACTTGTTTTAAGATCTTTTTCAAGTCGAATTGAGCAAACGAATCTTTCTCTAGGAGTTGGAACAAATCAATGTTGAGGATTTTCTCTCGAATCTGGGTCAGCACTTCGTCCATGGATTTTGCCCCAAAAATAGTCCTTGAGGTGGTCGAACTACTGGTGGCGGTTTCACCAAAGTTGTAATGTGTACTGAGCATGGCCTTCAGATATTCCAATGGTCTTTTCACTTTCAAATTTTCAAGTTCCTCATGAGAGAGACGGGTCAAAGTCGTGTTTGTTGAAGCAGCTTTGAGATGACCACCTCGGTTTTTCTTGTTGGTTCTTCCTTCTTCGTCAGCAGCAGCCTTTGGAGTGGTTTGCCTTTCGCTGCTTTCTCTTCCTCCCTTTCGTCATCAGTTTCAACCTCCCAATCTTTCTCTTCGTTGTCCTCTTTTAAACTGATGGGGGAGTTGTCTTCAGGATCACCTTTTGTGGTGAGTGCTGCATTGGGCATCACAGTGTCCCCACCAACGTCAACTAAGATGTCGTCCTCAGGACCAGTTTCTTCTTCGATCACATCCTGAGTAGGGGTCGTGGTAGTGACCTTGGGAAGTTTTTTAGAAACAGTGGCGGGCTGATTTACTTCAGTAACAGATTCTTTGGTCAAATCCTTTGGGGAAGGTTTGGAGAAGCTTGTTGGCTTGTAAGTTGGATCGCTGCTGGTTTTGGGAAGGACTTGGACAAGGGGATGTCCATGAGTATCGACAAGAACCTGGAGGATAAATAAGTCAAAAAACTTTATCATAAGGAAAAGCGACTTTAACTGTCGAAGTACGAAAAGAACATACCTTGGGAATTTCAGTCTTGAGACTAGAATTATCACTTTCTGTTGGAGCTGGGGTGACTTGATCGACAGGGTTTTTGTGAGGAGTTTTCTTCAATATTCTGGAGGCAGAAGGATTGGACTGTTGTGGCTTTGGCTGTTTCTTCTTCTTTTTTTGAGGGTTTAGTTTGGTCGGGTGATTCGTCACCATCATCAGATTCAACAACTGGAGCGTCAGGTTCTTTTTCTTTTCTTTTCTTTGGCGTCGAAGGAGGTCTCCGACTTCCCTGTAAAACAAAAAGAGATTTCGTTAGTAAGTCTCAGAAAAATAATAATATATAAGGATCATGATCAAGGAAAAGGCGAAACCATACCCTCGCCACGGGTTTTTTGGTAGTGTATTTTTGGTCTTCCACATCCTCTGCAGTGGACCCTTCGACGACAGTCGACTTCTTAGCAGGAATTTTTATGTCTAAGAAGAAAGGAAAAAGTTAAACACAAGTTAATAAAAGATATATATATATATATATATATATATATTTATATGTGTGTGTGTGTGTGTGTGTGTGTGTGTGTGTGTGTGTTTGTGTGTGTGTGTGTGTAAATGAAGAGAAGTGGTGTCGAATATCTTCCCATTCCACACCTTCATATATAGGATTTTCCATGCGAACATGTTTTATGCCAATATGAAGGTGTCCTTTGAAATTGTCCAAGGTGTACTTAGTCGGAACCACTCGCTTAACGCGTTTTTGATAGTCTTGGCGAAGAAGTTTCATGGAATCCCCACAAGTGAACCAATCTGGGAATGGAGGGCTAAAAGCCACACCAAATTCAGCAAATGGTAGAGGAGGGAATTTTGTTGGATAAAGGTTAAAAGCTAACTTATAACGTTGATCTGGTCGAACGTATGAAGGTAGTTTTAACTCATCCAGTTTTCTTGTAAATTTCTCTTTCAAAGTAACGGCTGCTTCGCTTATGGTTCGACTAAGTTCATTGGGCCTATAGGCAGTTTCAAAGTATTTCTGGAATGCTTGGATCTCTTTGATGTGTCTTGAAGTACCTTTCTTTGATTTGTCTTGTACAAGGGCGAAAGCTTTGGTTGGTTGAATAGTAAAGAAAGGCACGTCGAAAAATTGTGAATTATAGTATTCTCTCCACCAGTCATCAGATTCTTTGGTGAGAGGAAGCTAGGTTTGAAGGGCACTGGTTGAATTTCGACCAAGTTTGAGTATTTCTCCAGCAGTTTGGCACACTCAGCTTCATTATGGGTCATGTTGTAATGGATCAGAGAACCTTTCTTTGAAAAGAGGGGTTTGGGTTTTATTTGAATTAATCCAAACTGTCGAGAGACCAGATTGGGTTGGTAATTGACAAATGAGATTTTTAGCTTTGCAGGGTTGATCCTGGAGGCTAAGAGTCTAGGGGTTAGGAAAGATTCCCAGACATTGAGAAATTCCATTTCTTGGGCTTTCGACGCTAAGGGGAACTGCCTGGTAAACCATTCTGGTCTAATTTTTCTGTTGGCGAAAGGAGCCATATTAGAAGTAAAGTTATGACGTTTAGAAAACATCATAACATAGCCAGTAAAGGTTTGTTGGAGGCTCAGACCTTCATCATTAGGCATTAGCAGTGCCAGTCTAGTTCCTTTGACTCTTCTATCCTTCAGGGCAGCTTCATCCACAGGGTTTTTGTTGGATAGGGAAACTTCAAATGTGATGTGGAACAAAATCGATGGAGAGAGAGATTATTTATGGAAAGAGTTTGAATAAATTGGTTATTAGATTTGGATAATTGGAATTAGTTTTTGAAAATTATTAAGAATGGATACTGAAATTAATTGGAAAAATGGGTAAAATGGATTTGAATTTTGAGAAATGATTTCTAAGAGTGGAACGGTTTAAAATGAATAAGTATGTGAACATGAATTGAAATAGACTTTGAATCTTAAATTACAAGAAATTCACACGACCAATCTTAACATGTCTAATTCCAATTAAATTCCCAATCTACACAAACTCTTATCCTCAATGGATCCCATAAATTCAATCAGTAATCTCAATTGACCATGACCCAATGCTCTTCAAATCAAACCACAGATGCTTTGTCCTGATGACCATTGATATCCTTGACATGAAACCCTAATCTTACGATCTTCAATTGATGACTGTCCACAAACTCACCCATGAATAAGAATCTAATCCTCCTTGAGATATACTGATACATCTTAAAGAAAATGACTTGAACTAAGAAGAAGTCAAACCCTGATTCACATCAATGAAATCCTGTTCCAATGCTTTTTGTGAATCCTCTGAATGTGAAAACTTTGGAGCTTGATGAACCTCTGAATAAGAAGATTACAATGAACAGAATTCAACCTCTTGCTTCACCTTGACCTGAAATAAGAACCGGCTGAATCATCCCTGAATAGGGTAAATACTGATAACAAGAAAATTCCTTTGATCCCACGTCTTAGGAGCTCATGCAAATGTATGATTAATGCAGTTATGACCTAGTGAAGATGCAGATGGATGCGAAACAAAAGCCAGTTATTGATGGTATAAATAGGAGGACAAATTTTGGGGTGTTAAAATAACCACCTGAACAAATCAATTGGAGAGCATTTAGCCACCTAACACACCCCTAACTGCTCAGCCACTTGAGCGGGTTTTGCTCCTAGTTAACTATAGAAATGACAAACTCGACGCATGAGCTTAAATCTATTTCCACGTCAAGCTAATAATCATCGACATCCGATGATTAATCGCCATGCTTTACTTGGAAAAAATAACCCTGTTCCGTATTTTTCAAATAATAAAGACCAAAATATACCAGATCGAGATCAAGCCTAAAGATGCATATTTCCCATAACCAAAACCTTGGAACAAAAAAAAACCTAGTATTGAGTGGGGAAAAGGCTCATGCCACCTAACCCACCTGAAATTTCTATATTAAATGGTAGAAGAAATCTCACACAAAACAAAGAAGAGATTTGTCTACTCCTTCTACCCATCGCACACCAAACACCCTGTAGCGAGTGATTTTGGACGTGGTTCTTAAGCACTGTCGCTCTGGGGTACTACAGGTCGATTCATTTTTTATCCTATTGAAGCTGATGAAGGAAGGGAAATAGATGTCTCCAATTAACCCTGCTTGCATACTGAGTTTGAATAGCGATCTGCTAGGTTATAGATGCTATGTGGAAGTGGGGCCGAATCTTTAGTTATTTCGCTTGAGAACACGGTGTTTAGACTATTGGTGAGGTTTTTGATACTGTGTTTAGATTTGATGCTTCTAGATTGATTTGGTGGAGATACTGGATTTTGGATTTTTGATTAGTGTGCTTGCTAAGATTTTTCAATCTTATGCCTACGTATTCCCGTTTAACGAAACAGGGAAATCAGAGCGATCGTAGTTCCTCCTCTTCTATGGGAGGAAAAAGGATGTTTTAGTGTCTTGTTCAAAGCCCAAGACATGAAGCTAAAGGTGGTTTGTATCTTGTTCAAAGCCCAAGATGTGAAGCTGAAGGGTCTATTTGTATCTTGTTCGAAGCCCAAGATGTGAAGCTAAAGGGTTTTGACTTTAGAGAGAATTTGTCATCTCTAAAGAGGGGTATTTGGTCTGTTTGTCACAACTGTTGGGTGACGGGTTATAAAGGAGAATTACTTTAACTGGGATATGTGAATCCAGCAATGCTATAATTTCCTTTATAGGGATTTTTTAACCTGAAGGAGAAGACTTTAACTCAGTTTAGAGCAATGCCATCTTTCCTTAGGAATTTCTCATGCTAAAAGAGGAACAGTGGCGTGGATGTAAATAATCCAGAGGCTTGCCGCTTACAGCAATTAGATGAAGGAAAAAGAGTTGTTGATGTTCGTATCCTGTGAGCAAGGCACAACTTTTGATGCTAAAAGGTTGATTGACTCAACTGGGGTTTTCCTTATACAAAGCCTAAGAGGAGGCTATTGACTCAACAAGAGAGTACTTTTATGTGTCTCGTACGAAGCCCGAGAGAGAGAGAGAGAGGCTAAAAGGTGGATTGACTCAACAAGAGAGTCTTTTATACTCAACAAGAGAGTGTTTTTGTATCTCATACGAAGCCCGAGATGGAGGCTAAAAGGTTTTTGACTCAACAATACTCAACAAGAGAGTGATTTTGTATCCCGTATGAAGCTCGAGATGGAGGCTGAAAGGCTTTGACTCAATAAGAGAGTCTTTTATACTCAACAAGAGAGTGATTTTGTATCTCGTACGAAGCCCGAGATGGAGGCTGAAAGTGGTTAGCTCCGCTGGGGAGAATCATTGTACAAAGCCCAAGAGGAGGCTAGGGTGCTGGTGACTGTTTCAGTTGAGTGACAGGTCCAGTAGGTTGGATAAAGAGAAAATCAGTTCTTATATGGGTAATGTTGTGCTCAGGGATTGATCGGAGGATCAGGGTTATTTCCTGTTTTTTAAGGAAATGGGAAATCCCAAAAGGTATGGAGACTGTCCAAGTCTACGGGTGTTTCGAGAAATCGATTCTCGGGTAGTGAATGATCTTTGTATGATGCCCAAGAGAAGGCTGGTATGTTAAGGGATGAAGGTCAACCCATTAACTGGTCTGACACTTGACTCAGAAAGACAGCTCTAGCAAATTAATGACTAGGTTCTATTCCTATACCTGTAGAGGTCTCGGGGTCCTTGTACTAAGCCCAAGAGAAGGCATGAGAGCTTTTAAGAAGCCGAAGGGTCCTTATACAAGGCCCAAGAGGAGGCGGTGATGCTTTTAAGAAGCCCGTGGGTCCCTAAACCCCGAGAAGTTCAAGACATGCCATTCACCGAGAATAGATCAAGCCAGGAAAGTCCGAGAATTTGGAAGAAACTCAAGAGATGCCATTCACGGAGAAAAGATCATCTCTGGGGAGTAGAGTTTCTTTGACGATTTCTAAGAGTGACAGTCTGAGAAAGGGTTCACCGAGAATGCTGCCTTTCACGTCTCCATATTGTTTAACCCCAAGAGGAGGGAAGACTGTGTTTGGTTGTAATACCCCATAAATTATTTTACTCTGGATAATATTAGTTGTGATCAACTGAGTCCCAGTGTACTCTGAGAAATTATCTGCAAAGATAATTAGAGTAACGGTTGAGCTCAAAGTAAATCTAATTAATATTATCTGTCTCTGAGGTATTTTAATATTTGGAACTTTAGAGAATTTTTGGACAATTAGTAGTGTTGCTAATTGATGATATTATACTATATCATTTCTTTTCCATTCCTTTTCCTTATTAGGACAAGAGAAAGAAAAAGATAGAAAGGGTTTTGGAGAGAAAGAAAAGAGAAGGAAAGGAAGAGAAAAAGAGGAAAAAGTCCAAGAACAAGATCATCAAGAACATCATCAAATCTTCATCAAATCATCTTCCCATCTTCACCATCATAATCTATTCAAGGTGGGTTCTAGATAGAAACTTAAGTTATAGAGTTAGAAATGATTTTTAGCTTAAGTTAGGTTTATGAGAAATTGCTTAAATTGGTAATCGATGAAATTTAACGGTTGAAATGTGTTACAAACTGAGTAGTATAGGCTATATGAGTGTAGAATCATCTGTATTTGATTGTTGGATGTGTGGGTATGTTTTGGTTTGGTTTTGGACCCATGGGAACTCAGCTGTTACGCTGCAGAACTTCTGCATTTTCCCAGATTCGCACTGCGAATCCCCTAACGAAGGGGAAATTGAACACTCGCTAGTTATTTGCACGGCGAATGAGGAGGAGAACATTCGCCAGAGGTTCGCACTGCGAACTTTAGCTAGTTTTAGTTCTGCCACTGTTCGCCAGACTTTCGCACTGCGAATGGGGCAGCGAACCAGTGTTGGCTAGGCATTCATTGGGAGCTTCGCACTGCGAATGAGGAAGCGAGCATTCGCTGGCTTCTTCGTAATGCGAACATGATAGATCACCCAACTTGTATCTTTCATAACTTTTGATTCATTTATCCAATGTGAGTATTCGTGGTATCGTTGTGAAGCTTGGAACATCCTCTAGCTAAGGGTGGTGAGAAATATCTGTTTATTGCCCAATTAAATAAATCGGAGGGAACCGTGAATTGGTGTAATGTGTGATATGTTGCATAATGTGCTTCCATTATGTGATTGATGAATATATGCCTATGCTCTTATTGTTAAACATGTTTGAATATGTATGCATGTTAAAATACGAAATAGGTAGAGTGAGGAACATAACCGTAAACAATTTTCGGAAAGTGTTGAATGACATGGTGACAACGCTCGTGCATGAGAGGCCGAGGCGTGTGTCTAGTAATCATAACCAGTTTATCTTACGGTGTAGTTTCATGAGACTCGAGCACCTCCTCTGAAACGTATGCATAATTACTTGGTAGTTTTGATTCCCTACGTGTAGTACGATTGGAGTCTATGCATTGGGTAGAGACTTGTGATGGTTAACAGGCCATGAGAAGTGACGGTTCACGGTTAACAGGCCGGTGATCTCGAATCCAATTCGTATGCCAAGTAACTACAAGGATCCATGACTCGGGTCGTCTTCTAGACGTAAAAGCAGACGGGAAAAGGGGATGCCTTGGTACGGTTATTGATTAGCGAGATTCTTGAGTTAACAGGCTCAGGACTTACTTTGGTACTAGTGTAAGTTAACAGGCTCACGAGTGTGAACCCATATATGGCGTGTGTGTACTCAAAGTCACTTCCCTTCCCTTTTGACTTGAGTTAGGTTGTTAGAACCTTGTAAAGCCGAGAGGACTATAAGATAGCGAACTCACTGAGATTTGATGTATCTCACGCCACGTTGTTATTTACATCACAGGTACTACAGGTTCGGCGAAGGGTACGGACAAAGTGGTTTGACTTCTCCTTACGGATCGTAGTTTTTGAGATGGCATAGCTTCCGCTATGGCGTTTTATTTTGAGATCATTGCATTGATCTAGTTCTTAGTGCATTTTGGGTATTCTTGTATATTTTGTGCCATAGACTTTAGACTTGTATGTAGGGAATTTAATGTATATAATGTGTTAACTAGGAACTTATGGTATTTTAGTACCAAATACTTGGATTCATGTATAATATATATGCTTGGATGTATGTTGTTATATATGGGTGTTACAGTTGGTATCAGAGCAGGTCGTATCCTCGACCTAGCCATGAAATAGTATAAGTATTTTCTTTCCATTTCACATGTGTTGTGTCGCCATTGGGCTTACATGTTATATTTATGGTATTGAGCCTGATCAACTTAATCCTATCTGTATGACATTTAGGAACATGGCCGACCGGCGCAGAAACAACCATGGTAGACTGAGAACTACTCCAGCAGGGACAAATCCTCCAGGGGACGAAGGGAACGCCCCTTTGTATCAATTTATGCAACAGATGCAGCAGCAGCAGAATTAGTTTGTGCAATAAATGGTACAACAAATGGCTGGTGGCGTACACCCTCCCGTGGTTGTTCCCGAAGCTGCAGGGGGAATCTTTAGGGATTTCATTCGTATGAATCCTCTGGAGTTTCAGGGAGGGTTAGATCCAGTAAAGGCTCATGAATGGATATCCGATATGGAGCGGATTTTCTTGATAGTTCAGTGCAGTGAGGAAAATAAGGTTGTTTTCACTTCTCACTTGTTGAAGGGTCCTGCCATGAGGTGGTGGGAGAGTGCTTCGGCCTTAATGACAATTCAAGAGGTACCAAAAGTATGGGAGCAGTTTAAGATAACTTTTATGGAGAAGTATTTCCCAAGTTCCTTAAGGTCGTAGAAGGAATTCGAGTTTCAACAATTGAGACAAGGCAACTTGATTGTGGCTTCTTATGCGGAAAAGTTCAAGGTTATGGCTGCTTATTCTAGGCAGGCTATGTATGCTCCTGATGAGAGGTGGAAGATTGATCAATTTCTTTTTGGTTTGAGGGCCGAAATTTCACATAGCGTGTCTCAGAGGGAATTTACTAGCTATGCTGAATTGTTACGACAGTGTTATGTGGCGGAGCATAGCTTAAAGAAGGTGCAAGCAGAAGGAGAGTTAAGTAGGGTGAATCAAAGTGATCATGGGAGATCGAATCAACCAATTAGGCCAAGACAACAATCTTTCAAAGGGAAACAAGCTCAGAGTTCCCGGACTAGTGCGTCTCCTGTATACCGTACGTGTGGTAAGAATCATCTTGGTAGGTGCAGTTTGGAAGTAATGAGGTGTTATCAGTGTAATAAGGTGGGCCATTTAGCAAGGTTTTGTCCTCAGGGTAGGAATCAGACACAAGGGAGGACTACCGGCCGGGTATATACTTTGGATGCGAAGAAAGCAAAGGGTGACAACTCTTTGATTGCTGGTACGTGTTTTGTGAATGGAGATCCTTGCTTTGTTTTATTTGATTGTGGAGCTACACACTCTTTTGTATCAATGCAATGTGTAAAGTGGCTTGGGTTGCAAGCGGTTCCGTTGTCTCCACCCATGGTGGTTACTACTGCCATGGATGAGATGGTGGAAACACCTTTAATGTGTGAAAATTGTGTTTTATCTGTGGATGGAAGAGTTTTCCAAATTGATTTGATTTGCTTACCGCTTAAGAAAGTGGATGTTGTTCTGGGAATGGATTGGCTTTCAGCTAAATCGGTATTCATCGGGTGTGAAGAAAAACTAATCATTATCCCCTCTACCGAGGCTACCCCGAAGGATGTGTTAACTACTATTTTAGAAGGTACGGTTGGAATGATTAATTTCTTGTTTGAGGAGGAAAAATCCATTCTTTTGATTCTTACTAAGGAGGAGGGTAGTAACCGTCAAGTTTTGAGTATTTCGGTAGTTTGTGACTTTCCTGAAGTTTTCCCTGAGGATATCACTTCTCTTCCCCTGGAGCGGGAAGTGGAATTCTCTATTGACCTGATACCGGGAACGACTCCAATATCTGTTTCTCCGTATCGGATGGCACCACTTGAATTAAGAGAATTAAAGGATCAATTGGAAGAATTAATGGCTAAGCATTTTGTTCGACCAAGTGTTTCGCCCTGGGGAGCTCCAGTGTTATTGGTAAAGAAAAAGGATGGTGGAATGCGGTTGTGTATCGATTACCGTCAATTGAACAAGGTCACCATCAAGAATAAATACCCATTACCAAGGATAGACGATTTGTTAGATCAATTGAAAGGAGCCTGTGTGTTCTCGAAGATTGATTTACGGTCGGGTTATCATCAGATTCGGGTGAAGAGTTCAGATGTACCAAAGACTGCGTTTAGAACCCGTTATGGTCATTATGAATTTTTGGTGATGCCTTTCGGTGTGACGAATGCTCCGGCAGTTTTCATGGATTATATGAATCGGATATTTCAACCTTATTTGGACCAATTTGTGGTGATTTTCATTGATGACATTCTTATCTATTCTCGTGACCCTCAAGAGCACGGAGAACACCTAAGAATTGTTTTATCCATCTTACAAGAGAGACAACTTTTTGCAAAGTTAAGTAAGTGTGAGTTTTGGATGTCGGAGGTTAATTTTCTTGGTCATGTCATATCCCAGGGAGGTGTAGCTGTTGACCCCTCAAAAGTTGAAGCAGTGGTTAATTGGGAGAGACCGAAGAATGTGTCTGAAGTTAGAAGTTTCTTGGGATTAGCAGGGTATTATAGAAGGTTTATCAAAGGCTTTTCTCAACTGGCTTTACCAATGACGAGACTTACTCTGAAGGATTGTTCGTACGAGTGGGATTCGGCTTGTGAGAGAAGTTTCATGAGTTTGAAGGAAAGATTGACGATCGCTTCTGTTTTGGTTATTCCTGATCCTAGCAGGTCGTATGAGGTATACTGTGATTCATCGAAGATGGGATTAGGAGGTGTGTTAATGCAAGACGGACATGTAGTGGCTTATGCTTCTCGACAGTTGAAAGTCCATGAAGAGAATTATCCAACGCATGATTTAGAATTGGCGGCAGTTGTATTTACTTTGAAAGTGTGGCGTCACTATTTGTATGGTGTACATTTTGAGATGTTCAGTGACCACAAGAGTCTAAAGTATATTTTTGACCAGAAAGAGTTGAACATGCGTCAAAGGAGGTGGATGGAGTATTTGAAGGATTATGATTTAGAACTAAAGTACCATCCAGGTAAAGCGAATAAGGGGGCGAATGCTTTAAGCAGGAAAGTGTTGCATAGTGCCGACTTGATGATGTTAGAGTATGCCTTAATGGAAAAGTTTAGAGATCTAAATCTCCAATTCAATTGGACTCCTGATTGTGTAATTATGGGGAATTTAAATGTCACCTCTACTCTTAGAGAGGAAATCCGACAAGGACAAAAGTTGGATGAGAAGTTACAAGAGATGTTGACTCAACCGGGTTTTGTGCGAACTACCTATGGGATCATTTTGTTTAATCAAAGGATTTGTGTTCCGGATAACACGGAGTTAAAAAGAAGGATTTTGGAATAAGCGCATAAGGGTGCTTTTACTATACATCCTGGTGCTTCGAAGATGTATCAAGATTTAAAGAGAGACTATTGGTGGTCCGGGATGAAAAAGGACGTTGCGGTATATGTATCAGAATGTGCGGTATGCCAACAAGTGAAGATTGAACACCAAAGATCGGGTGGCTTATTGCAACCTTTAGAAATTCCGGTGTCGAAATGGGATAGTATTTCGATGGACTTCGCGGTGGGATTACCCCGTGCGCAAGGTGGTTATGATTCGATTTGGGTAATTGTAGATCGGTTGACGAAGTCTGCTCATTTCTTGGCCGTAAAGACTACTTATAAGGTGAGTCATCTCGCAAGGTTGTTCCTTTCGGAAATAGTGAGGTTGCATGGTATTCCCACTACTATCGTTTCGGATAGAGATCCAAAGTTTACTTCGATATTTTGGAGAGCTTTTCAACAAGCAATGGGAACGAAGTTGTGTTTGAGTACGTCGAATCATCCGCAAACGGATGGTCAGACGGAACGGACAATACAAACCATGGAAGATATGTTGAGAGCTTGTGTACTTGAAAGTGGAGGAAATTGGATAGAACTTTTTCCGTTGATTGAGTTCTCTTATAATAACAGTTATCAAGCAAGTATTAGTATGGCACCTTATGAAGCATTATATGGAAGGAAGTGTAGGACACCATTGTGTTGGGCGGAGGTTGGCGAAGATAGAATGTTGGGACCCGAGATTGTTCACGAAACTACGGAGAAAATTAGGATGATCCGTGATAAGGTCAAACAAGCACAATATCGTCAGAAAAGTTATGCAGATAACCGTAGAAGACCTTTGGAATTTGATGAGGGCGATCACGTGTTTTTGAAAGTTACTCCGAGATTGAGGTTAAAAGGACCATTTAAATTGCGGAAGTTAAATCCGAGATACGTGGGACCGTATCAAATGTTAGAGAGAATTGGTGAAGTAGCTTACAGATTAGCCTTACCGCCTTCTCTGTCAGAGATGCACGGCGTTTTTCATGTATCTCAGCTTCGGAAGTTTGTTCCAGATCCTCTTCAACCAATTCTACCCGATACCATTGAGATAGAAGCAGATTTAACATTTGAGCCTCAACCGAGTCGTATCACTGGAAGAGAAACTAAAGTGTTAAGGAATAAAGAGATTCCTCTTGTTATGGTCCAGTGGGATGAGATGCATCCGGGCGATGCAACTTGGGAATTGGAATCGGAGATGCGGGAGGTCTATCCTCATCTTTTCAGGTAATTGTTTTAAATTTATGGGCGAATTTCTATTTAAGGGGGGAGGATGTAATACCGCGTAAATTATTTTACTCTGGATAATATTAGTTGTGATCAACTGAGTCCCAGTGTACTCTGAGAAATTATCTGCAAAGATAATTAGAGTAACGGTTGAGCTAAGAGCAAATCTAATTAATATTATCTGTCTCTGAGGTATTTTAATATTTGGAACTTTAGAGACTTTTTGGACAATTAGTAGTGTTGCTAATTGATGATATTATACTATATCATTTCTTTTCCATTCCTTTTCCTTATTAGGACAAGAGAAAGAAAAAGATAGAAAGGGTTTTGGAGAAAAAGAAAAGAGAAGGAAAGGAAGAGAAAAAAAGGAAAAAGTCCAAGAACAAGATCATCAAGAACATCATCAAATCATCTTCCCATCTTCACCATCATCATCTATTCAAGGTGGGTTCTAGATAGAAACTTAAGTTCTAGAGTTAGAAATGATTTTTAGCTTAAGTTAGGTTTATGAGAAATTGCTTAAATTGGTAATCGATGAAATTTAACGGTTGAAATGTGTTACAAACTGAGTAGTATAGGCTATATGAGTGTAGAATCATCTGTATTTGATTGTTGGATGTGTGGGTATGTTTTGGTTTGGTTTTGGACCCATGGGAACTTAGCTGTTACGCTGCAGAACTTCTGCATTTTCCCAGATTCGCACTGCGAATCCCCTAGCGAAGGGGAAATCGAACACTCGCTAGTTATTTGCACGACGAATGAGGAGGCCAACATTCGCCAGAGGTTCGCACTGCGAACTTTAGCTTGTTTTGGTTCTGCCACTGTTCGCCAGACGTTCACACTGCGAATGGGGCAGCGAACCAGTGTTGGCTAGGCATTCGCTGGGAACTTCGCACTGCGAATGAGGAAGCGAGCATTCGCTGGCTTCTTCGTAATGCGAACATGACAGATCACCTAACTTGTTTCTTTCATAACTTTTGACTCGTTTATCCGATGTGAGTATTCTTGGTATCGTTGTGAAGCTAGGAACATCCTCTAGCTAAGGGTGGTGAGAAATATCTGTTTATTGCCCGATTAAATAAATCGGAGGGAACCGTGAATTGGTGTAATGTGTGATATGTTGCATTATGTGCTTCCATTATGTGATTGACAAATATATGCCTATGCTCTTATTGTTAAACATGTTTGAATATGTATGCATGTTAAAATACGAAATAGGTAGAGTGAGGAACATAACCGTAAACAATTGTCGGAAAGTGTGGAATGACATAGTGACAACGCTCGTGCATAAGAGGCCGAGGCATGTGTCTAGTAATCATAACCAGTTTATCTTACAGTGTAGTTTCATGAGACTCGAGCACCTCCTCTGAAACGTATGCATAATTACTTGGTAGGTTTGATTCCCTACGTGTAGTACGATTATAGCCTATGCATTGGGTAGAGACTTGTGATGGTTAACAGGCCATGAGAAGTGACGGTTCACGGTTAACAGGCCGGTGATCCCGAATCCAATTCGTATGCCAAGTAACTACAAGGATCCATGACTCGGGTCGTCTTCTAGACATACAAGCGGACGAGAAATGGGGATGCCTTTGTACGGTTATTGATTAGCGAGATTCTTGAGTTAACAGGCTCAGGACTTACTTTGGTACTAGTGTGAGTTAACAGGCTCACGAGTGTGAATCCATATATGGCGTGTATGTACTCAAAGTCACTTCCCTTCCCTTTTGACTTGAGTTAGGTTGTTAGAACCTTGTAAAGCTGAGAGGACTATAAGATAGCGAACTCACTGAGACTTGATGTATCTCACGCCACGTTGTTGTTTACATCACAGGTACTACAGGTTCGGCGAAGGGTAAGGACAAAGTGGTTTGACTTCTCCTTACGGATCGTAGTTTTTGAGATGGCATGGCTTCCGCTATGGCGTTTTATTTTGAGATCATTGCATTGATCTAGTTCTTAGTGCATTTTGGGTATTCTTGTATATGTTGTGCCATAGACTTTAGACTTGTATGTAGGGAATTTAATGTATATAATGTGTTAACTAGGAACTTATGGTATTTTAGTACCAAATACTTGGATTCATGTATAATATATATGCTTTGATGTATGTTGTTATATATGGGTGTTACACTGGTAATCCTATGGGGATCTAGTTTTGATTGTATTTAAGAGTGACCAATAGGGCTTTACCTAGTGCTAGACATAGTTGCCGGGGAAAACTCTAAATAACTATACTAGTATTACACAGTTGATTTTTGACAAGTATATAAAAGTTTGTGAAAGAAGACTTACAGTGAGCAGTCCCGCAATATATATATATATATATATATATATATATATATATATATATATATGAAAGCGGATAAAGAAAGCGGGTAAACACTTACTCGGTTGTAGAGCTTCCATGCTGTTTTGTTAGTTTGTTCAACCAAGAAAGTTTTGATAACAATATTATATTCAAAATCAAAGGAGAAAGTGCTTTGAAAAGGTTGTTGGGGCTTACAGCTCAAGGAGAGACCTAAAGTTTTATCAGTGATTGCACTGTTGTTTTGTACAAGACTTATACAAGTGACTGAGGCCCAAAAAGGTTTTTTGTACAAAGGGATGGGTCTTACACTCTCTCAAGAGGCCCAAAGGTTTATTTTTGTAAAAGTGGTGGGGCTTACAGCTCAAGGAGAGGCCAAAAAGTTTTGTTTTAAAAGGCGACGATCGCGTCGAACTTTTTGATGGTATCGGGACTTATACAATACACTGAGGCCCAATGATTTTTTAAAGAATGGGGCTTATAACACGAGGGTAGGCCCAGAGTTTGATTTTTCAACTGGCGATCCCGCCGAGATTTTCTTTTAACGCAGAGGGACTTATACAATATCTGAGGCCCAAAATTGTTTTGGTTAAAAGGGGATTGGGTCTTACACTCTATTAGAGGCCCAAAGTGTTTGAAAAATGTTTGATGAGGGTTGAATTAATCAAAAACCCTAATTTGTTTCCAAAATGTATTTTAATTGAATAAAAATTCAATTAAAATGATCAAAAATTGTTAAACATGTGGAAAACAAATTGTGATCTTGGATTAATGTTTCAAAAATCAGGTTTTGATCCACAAAATGATTGGAAATCACTAAAATTTGAAAAATCAAGAAGGAGAAAATATTTTAAATGTCAAAAACAATTAAAATATTAATTCTTTACAAAAATATCAAGTATATGAAATAAATAATATTTTTTGGGATTTTTTGAGAAAATAAAATATTTTAACATTTTTGTGAATTATTAAAAAAAGAATCAACTCAAAATCATTAAAACTCAGAGAGAAATTAATTTTTGAATCAATTAAATAAAATCACAAAATTCAAATATTCAAATTTTCAAAAAAAGGCGCCAAGAACAAGGGCAAGAACACGCGCCACCCTCTGTTTCTGCAGATTTGCGTTTTCTATCCAATCTCACTGAATACTTGATTATATCATGCAATCTACATATCAATCTACTCGTTTCAACCTCACGATCATGTCTATGGTCTTTAATTTCATTTATTTTAAACATGGAATAAGAAATCAAAGAGAAACCTCAAGAACCTTAAAATTTGCATGAAGGTTCAAAAATTCCATACACGATTCAAACAATGCAATTGATTGAGGGAAAACACTCCATGCATGATTATGAACATATGGCCAAATTATTGTGCAGCAAAAAATGCATGGATCATAGAGTTAGAAGAGCTCATGCTTACCTCTTGCAGCTGGTGATCGTGTTTTGTGTTAGAGGTGTTACAGCTTGGTTCCAAGGTTATGGACAGCTTCCTTAGGTGCTATGGAGTGTGTCTGGGTGCTTGGAATGGATTGATTTGAGCTGGAACTTGATTTGGCACCTCAACTGCAAATCTGTCAAAGGCTTAAGCACTTGGCTGGTGATTTTGTGAATTTGATGTTCCTGATGTTATGTGAGTGTTTGGATCACTTCTATATAATGTGTATGAGGTGTGTGTGTGATTGGTTTGGTTGGAATAGCTCTCAAACTCAAAACCCGATAGTGACTTGCTTTGGAAGGCAATTTTGGGGTGAAGAATGAGATTTTGAGGAAAGCATTTGTTTGATGGATTTGGTGTACTCAAACTGATCACAAATGAGCTCTATTTATAGTAGAGCAAGTTTGTTTTGGGAGCAATAGTGATTGGCAACTGCTGCAGAGGTTTGGCCAATGTTGATCAATGAGAATCCAAGTCTCCTCTAGCCATTGACTAGAGGTTAGGGCACAGGTTGCTGGTTCCCTTGGTCTTGGATAAGTCTTGACTGAATTCAGTTGGAAATGGCTCAGTCCATGCCACCTTGGTGTATGCATTGAATGCTCCAATCCAAAATTGGAGTCTTGTCCCTCTTTTAGGCATTTCTAGGTTTGGCATGCTATTTTTGGTTCCAAAGACTTGGGAGGCTTAGGATCAAAGTTGGTTCCTCCTTGGTCCCCCCTTGAGGTGTTCTGATGGATAGAGTTGCTTGCCCTTTGCAAAATTTGAGCAAATGGAGCAAAACTCCAAAATCTTCCTTGCCATGACAGTTTGCAGCAAGGCATATTGGCATTGTCATATCTCATGGCTCAAGTGGAATTTGATGGAGTTCTTGGCCATTTTGGAAAGCCCTCATATGATACAACAACTGTTTGATCATAATTGGTTTTGATACTTTTTAGATCCAAGTGAAAAATACCCATACATTTGGAAAAAAGTGAAGGCAGATTCTGACTTAGTGAAAGTTTCACTAATTGTTGGAAAAAAGTGACATTTTCACTTTTTGCGATTTTGATCATTCCATAACTTAAAATCCATGAGGAATTGGAATGAGTTGTGTTTGAAGCTTTTGTAGAGTGCCATGAGAGCTACAAATCCAGCTTTGGATGGGGAAAAATGGCCTTGTGGTTTAGGAGTTATGATCCTCCAAAGTTGGTACCCTAGCTACTTTGTTCCATAACTTAGAAAAATTTCTAAGTTTTTATGGTTACCCCTTTTACAAGTTATCCCACCTTTCTTGATTTTTCTTGATGAATGATGATTCCAATCACACATTAACATCATTTTAGGGTCAAAGAACCATAATTGTGAAAAATCTCAAAAAGTCAAAGTTGACTTTTGTGCACAATTGACTTTTTGTCAGATGAATTCCAAGCTGTGCGATCCTCTATGAAATCAAGTCCTTGACCTAAATCAAACTTGATGGATTGATTTCATAGGTGTTATAGGGTGTATTGAATTATGTCCTAGAGTTTGGGAGCATGTCCTGGTCAAAAGTCAAAGGTACAGTTGACTTTTCTCGCGAAACCCTAATTGTGGTTCAGATGAAATTGAAACTTGTTGCTCAAGCTTCTTGGATCAATCCATTATTACAAATGGATCGATGTGGTTTATTAGAGACCCTAAAATCCTCTCTTGAGGTCTTGGCTCATGATTTGTCCCAAAAGTCAACTTAGGGGTGAATTAGGTCAAGAAACCCTAATTCCTGATTTTTTATTAATGCATCCCCTGAGGCAAAATTGACTTGATGATTGGGTTCATGATGTCCCTTGGAGCATCATAGGTTATGCTTTGAAGAATTGGCTCATGCCCAGAGGAAAATTTCCATCTGGAGGCCCTGGTCGACCAAACCCTAATTTGGTGACACTGGTGATCTTGAGGCTTGATCCACCTAGAAGTGAGCAGCCTTGTGCTTAATCCTTGAAGTGGGAGTCCTCTTGATCCTTTGTGGATGTTTGAGAGGTTAGACAAGTTGAAGATCATGTCATTCCTTGATTGATCCTTTGTCTAAGGCTCAAAGAGGGCTTGAAACCCTAATTTTGATTATAGTGGATGCTCACCCATCTTTGGGGAGACTAATGAGGTATGATGGCCCATCCATATTGTGATGATGATTTACACAATGATGGGAGATCTTAGTGGTCAAAATTTGGGGTATGACACACCCCCACCCCCGCCAAAAAAAAAAGAATCTGACATAACTTTTCGCTTCAGAAGGTCCTGCCTTGTCGACAACTTATCCTGAAGCAACTTCCAAGAAACACACAAATACTTTAGTAGGTGCTTAACTCTTTCAAATCCTATAAATTCCCATCAAGACCCTTTTTGAACTACCTTCCTTGAACCTAGCCAAAGCCAAGGGAGTGTCATAAGCAGAACTGGCCGAGAAGCTTTTAGTCGGGGTTGGCTTCTAAATCCTAGCATCTTTGTGGCCATGTCTAACAACACCTGAAATCAGGACAATCATAATCCCAAGGAGCCCCTCTTCCCATACAAGAAACATTTTCCTCCACCTATAGCTCCAAATCCAAACATTATATTCCCAAGCACCCATAGATCCACCACATAAGACTTCTGCTCTGAGATGAGGAATAACCTCTCAAGAAACACACAAAAGGTTAGTACCTGCCCATAAATCATGCCAAAATCTAATCTTTTGACCATCCCTAACCCTTTTCACACAAGATGAGGAAAACCAATCGGACTCCTGATATGTAGGGCCCCCATGAAGAAAAATGTTAACTCTCCACAAATAAGACACTCTCCTAAGTTTTCTTTCCCTACCTCCCAAATGGGAACCAAAACCCTTAGCAATCCTCTCCTTACAGATAATTCTTAAAAGCAAAGACAAATTCAAAAGAATCATCCACCTCCACTTACTTAACAAAGCAAGATTACGACCATACAACCTTTTAGCTTTGCACATACCATTCCACTTAACTCATACAACCTTGACTTTACCTTTTGACCCCCCCCCCCCCAAAGAAAGCGCCTCTCCAAATTAACTATCTTCTTTCAAAAATAAATCAGCATCTTCATGAAGAATAAAAAGAACACATGGATTTAGTTCAGGATCGAATTTATTAAAACCACCCTGCCACCTAAACTGACAAATCTATTTCTCCAAAAAGATAATCTCTTAGAGACAAGATTAATAAAAGGGTCTCAAGTCATTTCCTTCTTAAAGTTCGCACCCACCAGAAGCCCAAGATACCTAAAAGGAAGGGAGTCCACCATATAATGTAAGAAGTCTTCCGCCAAATCCAAAAGAGGGTTACCCACATTCACATCAAACACGAAACTCTATGAAAAGTTCACTTTAAGACCCCAAGCAAACTCAAAACTTTTGAGTACCATATTGATTGTTAGAAGGTTCTCCAGATACAACATTTCCACCAGCACCGAATCATTGATATACTGGAGACGAGACACCTAAAGATCATTTGTCTCACCTTGAACCCTTGTAACACGGCCACTAAAACTCATTTGTTGGGCACCCATTCACCAACAATGAGAGGCTATTCAAAAAACACAAGCACGTAACTAGTCCCTCCATCGGACATCAAAACCAAATTCCTGCAACATATAGTCAAGGAATGACCAATTACACAAAGTCATAAGCCATCTAAAAGTCAACTTTAAACAAAAAACACTCTCATTTAAACCTCTTAACAGTGTCTAAAACTTCATTGAGAGCAACCATACCATCCACCGCCTGCCTCTTTTTAAGAAACATTTATTGCTATGGGGAGATAACCTTCCCCACAACCCCAGCGAGTCTGATAGCCAACACCTTAGCCACTAACTTATACAAAAAAAAACCATACGGAAAATAGATCTAAAATATCCAAGCTCCAGACATTACACTTTCAGGAAAGAGCGACGAAAAAGGACTTCAAATGTTAAACTCCTTTTATTTTTTTCTATTCTAAAATTCTTCTATATGTTAATATTTTGCTTTTGTTCTTTAGTGGTGAGGTTTAGGGCCAGTTTGTTTTGGCTTTTTTTAAATGCTTTTTCATAATGTTACATAATTTTGTGTAAAAATATTTACAAATAAACTTTTTATAAAAACTTAAAATGAAAATTTCTTTTGAATAATTATTCTTAAAATGTTAGTTTATATATTTCATCATTTTATTTAAATTTTTTTGCATATTAAAATTTTAAAAAATCACTTAATTTTGAAGTTATTTCTTATAGATTTCATAAATGTTATTTTTGAGATATAATTTCTTTAAAAAATTGCGATTTCGACTATGTATTAATCTTTAATAATGTATGTTTATGTTATAGAATGTCAAAATTAATCTTTCAATTTAGAAAAAACGAATATAAAAAAACTTGTTGTTCTTGCTAAAAACACCAAAAGGTTGACTTACCCGTTATCTATCAGGGAGAGCCGAGAAGGATTGATTTAAGTGTATGTTTATGTATTTTCTCATGTGACTCTTGACCCCTTGTTTGATTTTCTGATACCCTTTATATATGCCCATCCCCCCCCCCAACAATCATAACCAATCCTTTCCTCTTCCTTCCTGCATTCATGGCCCAGAAATTGTTGTCGTTTTAATCGTTTAACTCCCTTTCTTAATGGTTTGTAATATTTTCTTTATAATTGTGTTGTTACAACCCTTCATATTCCGAGACCATTTCCAGATGATGTCTCTTCACCAATGATGACCTCGGTCTATTAGGGCTCACAACTTGGCAACATGATGACTTATAGCTCTATCTATTACCCGACCCCTATCTATTACCCAACAAGGTCGGGTTCTAGTTTTGGATATTACCCGACTTTCACCTGAACCATCCCTATTTCATCATAGAATTCTTCTAATTTTATACATCGACTAGTCCAACTAATTTTTGGGATGTACATAACCCCCCGAGCATGAAATCTAAAATATTGAAATGTTCGGACAGAAGAAGCCCGAAAATTTTATTTTCATCGAGGGTCGAGATATTCCTCGGCCCTTTCATGCCGATGTACTTGTCTTTAGTGAAATGGTCATACTAGATTTTGATAAGTTAAATGCTCTAGATATCAAGTATTTGGCCATATTAGATTCCTTTTGTGTGATGAAGGTCCGATATCTATTGCCATTACCTGAAGAACAAGTTCTTCCCTTTCTATTGTTTTATTCGTTGCATTACACTTCGTTCTCCTAATTCCTTCCCTGTTCATTTTAGTAGAAAAAAAATGACTGAGTTGTCTGTGACGGAGCAGAAAACGCTGATGCTTGAAGCCTGGGCGACGAGAAGAGTAGTCGGCTAACTCGCTGCTAAGTCGAACTAAACCGGTTTAGAAACCAGGATATTGAAGAATAGAAAGGTAGCCCCAAACAAAACAGCCCGAGTATTTTTGAGCCCCATGTTTCCACCATCAATCCACTAGAAGACTCTTATCTGAACTCCTCAAAGAAAATTAAAACTTTGATGAGTGACGAGGTTTGCAGAGCCGATTGGGAAATTTCCTCTTTGATACGAGAGGCTGGTGGTAATGACTAAGCCAAATCATCTAATGAGTTTAAATTCTAGAGTAAATAATTTGACCAATTGAGATTCCCCTATGACCATCTGAATGCCACGAAAGATGTAAACAAGTCCAAGATAATAGGTTGGTAGAAGTAGACCCAAAACATTAGCTCCTATCTGATGAAATGTGTTGTCTTGACATGAGGATTGTTTGAATCCAGGGATGATTATGAGGAGAATGTAATTAAGCTCAACCAGAAGATCAAACAACTGAAGGAACAACAGAAGATGCAGAAGGATAGAATATCCGACCTGGAGAAGCAATTACTGGATGATAAATCAAAGAGGGAAAAGTTAGAAGCTTAGAAACAAGAATTGCATTCCATTGTCACCAAGCAATATGCGGAGATGACATCAACTAGAGAGTCGAATGACCAATTTCATAAAGCCTTACAGAAAGCTCAGCTTGACATTCTTGATGCATACGATGAGGCTTTTGATAGGGCAAAGACTCAAGTTTTGTGTCTTCACCCCAGGCTTGACTTGTCTGAGATGGACTTTTTCAAAGTTGTGATGGATGTTCGTCTCGTGGATATGGAAGAAACCAAGCTTTCTCCTGCTGATGATCTATCCAAGGAAGGTCATGCTGATTACATTGGCCTTAGAGTTGTTTATGAAGACAAGAATGAAGAATAATCTCATTTCTATTCCCATTTTGTCACTCACCCATTAGGGTGCGTTTTGTGATGTTTTGAGTATGTTGTCCTTTCTGTTTTGTATCCGGATCCTGCTACGATTCGTAACATCTATGATAATCTTGTATTTTGTTATGTGTTATTGGTTATCCCTTTTTTAATTGGTCATTATAATTGGTTTTCTGAGGTCGATTCAGATATTTCTATTTTGATAGACGACTCAGGCCCCTTTGCTAAATATACCTCAGAGCATTTATAAAACCCTGATTAGTTCATAATTCCAAGACCCCGATTATGATAAGTATATCCCAACCAAGTGTTTTCCTTTATAATTTAGTCAAACCTAATTTTGGAGGTTTCAATTTATTTAACCTGATCACAGCCAATTACTCCAGAGGTTTCAAGTAGCTTAGACTTCAGTTAAGCCAGAGGTTTTATTAATGTTGCCCGGTCGCATCTGATTATGCCAGAGGTATCAAGTAACTTGGACTTCAGTTAGGCCAGAGGTTTTATTAACGTTGCCTAGCCGCAGCCGATTATGCCAGAGGCTTCAAGTAGCTTGGAATTCAATTAGGCCAGAGGTTTTATAAACGTTTCCGACCGTAATCGATTATGCCAGAGGCTTCAAGTAGCTTGGACTTCAGTTAGGCTAGAGGTTTTATTAACGTTGTCCGACCGCAGCCGATTATTCCAGAGGCTTCAAGTAGCTTCAACTTCAGTTAGGCTATAGGTTTATTAACGTTGCTTGGCAGTTGCCGATTATGCCAGAGGCTTCAAGTAGCTTGGACTTCAGTTAGGACAGAGGTTTTATTAATGTTGACCGACCGCAACCGATTATTCCAGAGGCTTCAAGTAGCTTGGACTTTAGTTAGGCCAGAGGTTTTAATAACATTACCCGGCCGTAGCCGATTATGTTAGAGGGTTCAAATAACTTGGACATCAGTTAGGCCATAGGTTTTATTAAAGTTGCCCGGCCACAGTCGATTATGCCAAAGGCTTCAAGTAACTTGGACTTCAATTAGGCCATAGGTTTTATTAACGTTTCCCGACCACAGTCGAATTTTCCAGAGGCTTCAAGTAGCTTGGACTTCAGTTAGGCCGGAGGTTTTATTAACATTAACAGGTCACAACCAATTATGCCAGAGGCTTCAAGTAGCTTGGACTTCAGCTAGGCCAGAGGTTTTATTAACATTTCCCGGTCACAGCCGATTATGCCAGAGGCTTCAAGTAGCTTAGACTTCAGTTAGGCCATAGGTTTTATTAACGTTGCCAGACCGCAGTTGATTATGCCAGAGACTTCAAGTAGCTCGGACTTCATCCTGGATCATAACCTAGGACCGCTTTACCTGCTTTATATAACACATTTATTTTAACTATGAATGCCTCATTAAAAACTTTTGCCTTTGCAAGGGAAAAGAGTGCATTCCCACTATTTTTATTTATGGTGTTTTTTACATAGTCTAGCTAAGATAAAACTTAAGATTGGTTACATTCAATATCCTCAGTATTTCAATATCCTATAAACTTTCTAACCTGTAAGCCCATTATTCAACTTCTGACAGATACTGAAAGGTCCTTCCCAATTCAAAGCTAGCTTACTTTTCTTCTTAGGATCAGTTACCCTCTTCACCACCAGTTCTCCTTTATGAAACCCCATTTGCCTTACTTTGATATTAAACCTCCTGAAAGTTCTATGCTTGGCTGCAAACTCCCTTATGTGGGTTGATTCCCTGACTTTATCTAATAAATCTGTAGAGTTGTCCATACCGTCTAAGTTGGTGTTTTCATCCAAAGAAATATGCTTCCAAGTCGGAGTGTTGATTTCTACCGGTGTCATTGCATTGGCTCCATAAACCATCATGAAAGGAGTTTTCCGAGTAGTTGAATGGAGTGTAGTTTGATAAGAACACAAGATTGCATGCAGGTACTCGGTCCATAACCCCTTAGCTTCATCCATCCTCTTTTTCATCCCAGATAAAATGATCTTGTTTGCCGCCTTTGCATGGCCATTTGTTTAAGGGTGTTCCACCGAAATAAATCGATTTTCTATTACCAAATCTTTGTAAAACTTTATTACTGATAAACTAGCATATTATGTGCCATTGTTTGACACAATAACCTCGATAAGGTCGAAATAACATATTATGTTTCTCTCATAGTGTCGATGTACTCTTTCCGTTATGATTCATGCCACTACTTCTGCCTCCACCCATTTATTGAATTAATCAAAAATCATTATTAAGAACTTCAGTTGTGCGGATGTCACAGGAAATGGACCCAGAATACACGACCCTCATTGATAAAACGTCCATGGTGAAAATACCAGATCAAGCGCTTGATAGTGACAAACTATGTTTGGGTCGAGTCCGAGCATAACACCTGATTTCCATGTGAACAGGTCTATGTTCTCCCTCAATATTCTAATGACCTTGGCTTCCTCCTCCAAAGATAAATTAGAGCCAATTTGAGTTATCTGGGATGCTTAAATACCTATCTGTACCTTTTTTACATCCTCAACGAGCGTTGGACTATCCTTTACAGGATCCTTTCCTGGATCAATGTAAACTAGGTTCACTTTTAAATGATCATCTTTTATTGGTTCATCAGTTTGAGCTTTGCTTTTTAGTTTCAGACTGTCTTTATAACATTTCCTTGCTAACCCCTGATCACCCTTTACTACTCCTACTCAGACATCTTCGAGAGGATATTTCAGTGTGAGGTATAAAGTAGATAACGTCGCCTCCAAAGCATTAAATGACATTCTTCCAATAATAATATTGTAGGGAGATGCAACATTGACAATTAAATACATCCCCTTTACACTTTTCACACTATTTCCACTGCCAAAACTTGTTATCATGGTGTTAAGGGTCAAATTGTGCATACATTTGATGGTATTTTGTGGCCCTTTTCCCATGGTTTCCTTGATATTTTAGTAGTAAACTTATAAGTTTTGGTGTAAATATGCAAGTTTACGATTTTATTATAAATAATGTGAATTATGATCATTTTGATGCTTTTTGACAGGTCTTCTTGCTGATATATAATGCTAGGAACCTATGGTGAAGGAAATAAGGCCTAGAAGATAATTTTCATAGGGATCATGTTGGTAAATCGCGCTTAGCATACTTTTCAGTGCGGTTTCACTGTTGAGGCAGTAGCTAATGGCCTTCAACCATGCTAAGCGGCCTCCAATCGCGCTTAGAACATTTTCTGGGAATTTGCCTCTGTTTTGCTGACCGCGCTTAGCGCGCTTTTGATGGCGCTTAGCGCGCTGCCACTTACTGCTACTTTTTTTTCACTTTCTATAAATATCTACCTTAGAAGATATTTTGTAACAACTTTACATTTTCAAAATTTTAGAGATTAGAAAGGGTTTTTAGGTCAAAAAATCTTAGAAACTCAAGAAGAAGTAAGAAAAAAATATTTGGAGCATCAATCTTCGATTCTTCGACTTTGATGCTAGCAAGGCTTTTCTTTTTACTTGTCGATCAAGCTACCATGGTGATGGCTAGCTAAACACGTTTGTGTCAAGATTAGAGGTAGTTAACCTTGCTATTATGTATTTCTTTTGATCTTTTATATATGAACAAGGTTGATGATTAATAGATGATGAAGATCTTTGCTTTTAATGTTATATTTATGGTTTGAATCACTCTAGACATAGATTTTCCAAGTCTTGATCTAATTTCTTCATCTATTAACCAACAAAATCTAGACATAGATTTGGAAGTTAATATTTGCTTTGTATCGATCTTTATGTTTATTATTTCGATTGTTATTTCGAGAAACCATCT
This sequence comes from Lathyrus tuberosus, assembly GCA_022829125.1. Lineage (NCBI taxonomy): Eukaryota > Viridiplantae > Streptophyta > Magnoliopsida > Fabales > Fabaceae > Lathyrus > Lathyrus tuberosus. Next base: position 8,105,754 of record JALAZF010000147.1, read on the forward strand.
AGCGATTAAACAATAACACCCACGGAGTCGCTTTAGAAATAAATGGATTCGCGAGGATACAAAATTATATTGATCGAAACTAAGTTCACATGTTTGATTAATCGGATATGTATGAAAGGGGTTAACAAAATCTAATCTTGACATTCTTTTCTTAAAACAAAACATCCTTTCTCTAGTTTACTCTTTGCTACAAAAACATATGTTACAAAACAAGAACTCTTTGAAAACCTTTTTCTTAGAACGTTAAACTATTGAAAGGCAAGCATCTAGATATCTGAGCAACCCCTACGGATACGATAAAACAACCCACCTAAATACTTTTCAACAAAATGGCGTCATTGTCGGGGGTTGTTGTCGATATTGATATTGCAAACATTGCAATAGTTTAGTGATTTTAAGATATTTGTATTGTGAATCCCTTACCTCTGTAATTCTCTTGTGCTTTTTAATTTGTTTGGCTAGTGTGCAAAATCTGTTTATGCGAGGGAGTGTACCTGCAGAAGAACTTCTTTATTATCCTGAGATTGAAAGAACTGCTCGTAGGCTCAATAGCAGAACAAGATGGAGACGACAACTTGCTAGAGAAATACAAGAGCGAGGAGAATATTCTTCATCCACACAAATTGAAACACCAACCATGGAAAATCCACCTCCACCACCTCCTGCTTCAACTCCATGTACCAATAGTCCAAGGCATAATGCTCAGTTTGTGCAAAATGTAACGCCCCAATTTTTGTTAGATTTATTTAACCGAGTCGATTAAATTATTTTTGTTTTTATATTATTTTAGTCTTGTTTTTTATGTGGTAAATATGTTATGTTTATCGTTATTAAGTTTTATCGCATTTTGGGAGCGTTTGCGAGAAAATTGAGTGTATGGGTATTTTGGTCATTTTGCTTGGTTAGATATTATTGTTTTTCTTAAAATAGAAACATAGAGACTAGAAAGAGAGAAAAGAAAGTTTAAGAGAAAAAGAGAGTGAGAAGAAGAAAAAGAGGAAAACTTGAAGTTTAAGAAATCGATTCAACCGACACTTCAAAGCACGATTAATCGGGTAAGGGTGTGAAACTCAGTTATTATATGCTTGTGTATGAATATGTATGTGTGTTTTTGAATGTTTACTTGTTTTTCATAGTTTTTCAATTCTAGGATGAAATGAGAAAAATGAATAAAAATTGATGTTTTCACGGTTGGAAATCAATATGAATCACGTAGTATGATCGTATTATATGTATGAACATTGTTGATACTTGTTTTGATTGATTGAAAACGTTTTGGTTGGGAAAAGTTGAATTTTGGGGTTTGGAAGCCATGAGGAGCACAAAAACAAAATTCTGGTTCTGGTGCGATTCACCAGGCAAATCAGGTCTTGCCACAGCTTCGCCAGGCGAAGTGCTGGCGAAGAGGGATTCACCAGGCGGAATTCTAATTCGCCAGGCGAAATTCAAGAGACAGAACTTGGTTCAGCTACTGGAACTTTTGGATTTTTAAAAATGACGTTTTGCCGCAGCTTCGCCAGGCAAAGTGCTGGCGAAGAGGTATTCGCCAGGCAAAATTCTAATTCGCCAGGCGAATCTGGCAGTTTTTCAATAAATTCTTTTCTTTGAAAATTCATAACTTTTGATCCGTAACTCGGATCGAGACGTTCTTAGTACCGTTGGAAAGCTAATGAGATGTTCTTTCTTATAAAAATGGTTTTGAAATTAGTGGCCGATTTAATTGTGTCGGGAATTTGTAAACGTGTCGTTTTGTTGACTTTTACCGTCATAATTGTGTGTGATTGATGTGTTATCATGCGATATGCTTTTGATATATAACGTATAGCTTGTGTGCTGTTATATGATGTGAATGCATGTGATGAAATGTTGTGATGATGGTTTGTGGCCTTATGGCAAATAAATGCCTTGTTTTGGGTTTGATTGCAATGCATGATTATTGATGTTGAGATGGTTCACATGGTTATATATGTATATGCATTTGATTGTCATGAGTCATTAGTATGCCATGCATCATGATATGCACCTTGTGATGTCGTGTGCCCTTGTGGGGTGTGAGCAACGAAATGATTCTAGAGGGAATCTGCTGTAACGGTCGTGAGCCTTATACAAAGAAGACCTAAAGCGACGTTATAGACGATCGTGAGCCTTATACAAAGAGGACCTAAAGCGATCGGATCCTGAGCCTTATACAAAGAGGACCTAAAGCGATCCATAAACGTCGTGATCCTTATACCAAGATGACCTAAAGCGACGGGGAACATTGTTTGCCCGACGGGGAGTTACACTAAGTAATAAGCGATGGTTCCAATAATTCCTGAGTGAATTAATGATTATGAGAATGATGGATGGAATGGTACCGCATGCATAGAGTCGTTGTGTCGGTCTCTGTGCATTTCTATAAGTCATGAATGGATTGATTATGTGTGGGAAATTGTGAATGGGATTGATGAGTTGATATATATATATATATATATATATATATATATATATATTGGTGATACATGTATTGAGCATGATTGATATACCTTTGTGATGGATGCATGAATTATGAATTATTTTGTTTTGTATTTGAACTATGGTGTACGTTGAGGTGAGAATGTTTTTGCATGCGTATTTCGTGTTATTACATAATTGTATGGAATTATATTATAATTGTGTTTCTCTCCTTTCTGCTATTTTGAATGCTCTATGAGGCATTGCAGATTAGATGCTAGAGGTCTTTTTGTGAAGATTATGTCTTCATTCTTTTGTCGGTCGGCTCTGATATGTGGCACCGGGTAGTCGGGGAGATTGTTATGTGATTATGTGTATATAATATATATATCTTTTGGATTTACATGTATGACTCTGTATATGTCAGACAGACTTTTATGTATATATATGAGATTTCAGTTGCAGATTTTCCGCTTTTATTCTGTATCTGAATTTTGGGTGTTAGGAACTGAGTTCCTCTGTTTATGTTGCTAGCTGATTGTTGCATATCTATCTGAGCATGTTATTATAATTCATTACTTTGATGTGACGCTCCCGTCTATGCCATGAATGCTTTAATTACACTCTGATTATTTGTTTTCGCTTTAATTACTCAGGGTATAGATTGGGGGTGTCACATTAAGTGGTATCAGAGCCAGTCTGTGTCGGTCATTTGACCAAGTTGTTTGTTGTGTGACAGTTGTGTTCTGGCGAGCTGATTATTTAACTATAGTTATTGTTATTGGATATGAACAGAATATGGCTGGTAGGAATGATGCTGCTCTTGCTGCTGCTATGCAAGCTATGGCTCAGGCTGTGTGGAATACACCTAATTCTGGTGGGAAAGATGAGTTCAGGAAGAACAAACCGCCTATCTTCAAAGGAAGACATGATCCTGATGGTGCTCAGATTTGGCTTAAGGAGATTGAAAGAATATTTCGAGTGATGTACTGTGCTGAGGAACAGAAGGTGAGACTGGGTACTCACATGTTAAAGGAGGAGGCTGATGATTGATGGGTTAGTACGCGTCATGTGTGGGAAGCTACAGGTGAAGTTGTCACTTGGGCTTTGTTTAGCAGTGAGTTTTTGAGGAAGTATTTTCTTGAAGATGTTAGAGGAAAGAAAGAAATAGAGCTCTTGGAGTTGAAATTGGGTAACATGTCTGTTACTGATTACACTGCTAAGTTTGTGGAGCTTGTTCAGTTTTATCCACATTATGCTGAAGCAACTGCGGAGTTTTCAAAATGTGTGAAGTTTGAGAACGGGTTGCGTCCCAAGATCAAACAGGCAATTAGTTATCAAAGAATTAGGAGGTTTTCAGATTTGGTGGATTGTTGTAGAATTTATGAGGAGGATAGTAAAGTTCGTTCTACTCATTATAAGAGTGTGAACGAAAGGAAAGGAAAGCAACCGTTTCGTGGTGGTCCTTATGTGGCACCAGCTAACAAGGGAAAGCAAAGGGCTAATTTTGCTAAAAGGCCAAGTGGGGGAGGTATGTATAATCCTCTGAGATGTTTTAAGTGTGGTGACCTAGGACATCGTCAGTTTGAATGTAGAAAGGATATAAGGAAGTGTTCCAATTGCGGAGGTATAGGACATGTAACAGCTGATTGCAAGAGGAATGGGGTGAAGTGTTTCAACTGTGGTGAATCTGGTCATATTAGTACGAGGTGTCCAAAACCAAAGCAATCTCAAGCTGGAGGGAAAGTATTTGCATTGGCGGGAACTCAGCCTACTAGTGCAGATCGTCTGATCAGAGGTACTTGTTTTATTAATAGTACACCTTTGTTGCTATTATTGATACCGGAGCGACTCATTCGTTTATTTCGTCTGAGTGTGCGCGGAGTTTGAATCTTTTGTTGTCATCGATGGGTGGAGAGATGGTTATCAATACTCCAGCATTGGGGTCGATAACTACTTCTCTGGTTTGTTTAAGTTGTCCTTTGACCATTTATGGTAAGGATTTTGCTATGGATTTAGTGTGTCTGCCGTTGGAGGGTTTAGACGTAGTTCTGGGAATGAATTGGTTGCAGTTCAATTGAGTACATATCGATTGTTATCATAAGTTGGTAAGATTTCCTTCTCTTGAAGAAGACGAGGAATCGAGTTTCTTATCTACCAAAGAGTTGAAGAAACTTTTGGCGGGTGAAGCTCAGTTGTTCGGGTTGTTTGCATCGTTGACTGTGGATAGTCAAGTTGTAATTGATGTGTTTCCAGTCATGTGTGATTTTTCGGAGGTGTTTCCGGAGGATATTTCTGATGTACCGCTAGAAAGAGAGGTGGAGTTTTCTATAGATCTAGTTCCTGGTACTAGACCTGTATCTATGGCACCATATCGTATGTCGGCATCTAAGTTGGTTGAGTTGAAGAAGTAGTTGAATGAATTGTTAGAAAAGAGGTTTGTGAGGCCGAGTGTATCGCCTTGGGGTGCTCTAGTTTTATTGGTGAAGAAGAAAGGTAGAAGTATGTGATTGTGTATTGATTATCGTCAGCTGAATAAGGTGACGATTAAGAATAAGTATCCTCTTCCGAGAATTGATGATTTGATGGACCATTTGGTAGGTGCGTGTGTGTTTAGTAAAATTGATTTGAGGTCAGGCTATCATCAGATTAGAGTGAAGGAGGAAGATATTCAGAAGACGGCTTTTAGGACACGATAAAGACATTACGAATATTCCGTGATGCCGTTCGGGTTTTCTAATGCGCCGGGAGTGTTTATGAAGTATATGAATCGCATTTTCCATGAGCATTTGGATTAATTTGTTGTGGTTTTTATTGATGACATCTTGATTTATTCTAAGTCTTGGGAGGAACATGCGGAACATTTGCGTATTGTATTGCAAATTTTGAAGGAAAAGAAACTTTATGCCAAGTTGTCCAAGTGTGAGTTCTGGTTGTCAGAAGTGAGTTTTCTTGGGCATGTGATTTCAGGTAATGGTATTGCTGTGGATCCATCCAAAGTAGATGCAGTTCTACCATGGGAGCCTCCTAGATCTGTTACTGAAATTAGAAGCTTTTTGGGTTTAGCTGGATATTATCGAAGATTCATTGAAGGCTTTTCCAAGTTAGCACTTCCATTGACCCAGCTGACTTGTAAAGGTAAAGCGTTTATTTGGGATATTCAGTGTGAGGAAAGTTTTAGTGAGCTGAAGAGAAGATTAACTACAGCTCCGATTTTGATCTTACCGAATCCTAGTGAACCGCTTGTGGTGTATTGTGATGCGTCTTTGAGTGGTTTAGGTGGAGTATTGATGCAAGAAGGTAAGGTTGTGGCTTATGCTTCGAGACAATTGAGGGTTCATGAGAAGAATTATCCTACTCATGATTAGGAATTAGCTGCGGTGGTTTTTGTATTGAAAATTTGGAGACATTATCTCTACGGTGCAAGATTCGAAGTCTTTAGTGATCATAAGAGTTTAAAATACTTGTTTGATCAGAAAAAGTTGAATATGAGGCAACGGAGATGGTTGGAATTTTTGAAGGACTATGAGTTTAGCTTGAATTACCATCCTGGTAAAGCTAATGTGGTAGCCAATGCGTTAAGCCGGAAATCTTTGCATATGTCTACTTTGATGGTTAAAGAGTGGGAACTTTTGGAAGAATTTAGAGATTTGAGTTTGGTGTGTGAATTGACATCTGATAGCGTGAGGCTTGGTATGTTAAAGGTCACTAATGATTTTCTGTTGACCGTTAGCGAGAAACAGAGGCTGGATGTGAAATTTGTTGATTTGATGACGGTTGGAGATAAAGGTGTGAATGGTGACTTTAAAATGGATGATCAAGGTGTTTTGAGATTCCGTGGTAGAATTTGTATTCCTGATATGATTTTAGAGGAAGGACACCGGAGTAGTTTGAGTATACATCCGGGAGCTAATAAAATGTATCAAGATTTGAAGAAGATCTTTTGGTGGTCCAGATTGAAGAGGGACGTGGCTCAGTTTGTTTATGCGTGTTTGACGTGTCAGAAGTCAAAGGTAGAACATCAGAAGCCTAGTGGATTATTGCAACCATTGGATATTCCCGAGTGGAAATGGGACAGCATTTCTATGGATTTTGTGACAGGGTTGCCGAATACTCAAAGGGGACATAATGCCATTTGGGTGATTGTGGATAGGCTGACTAAATCGGCGCATTTCATTCCGATTGACATCAGTTTTTCTTTAGAGAGGTTGGTTGAGATTTATATCCGTGTGATTGTGAGATTACATGGTGTTCCGTTGTGTATTGTTTCAGATCGAGATTCGAGGTTTACTTCCAGATTTTGGGAAAGTTTGCAAATGGCGTTAGGTTCCAAGTTGAGATTGAGTTCTGCTTATCATCCTCAGACGGATGGTCAGACCGAGAGAACTATTCAGTCATTGGAAGATTTGCTGAGAGCTTGTGTTCTTGAGCAAGGTGGTACTTGGGATAGTTATCTTTCGTTGGTTGAGTTCACGTATAACAACAGTTTCCATTCGAGTATTGGAATGGCACCTTTTGAAGCGTTGTATGGAAGAAGATGTCGAACACCTTTGTGTTGGCATGAATCTGGTGAGAGTTCAGTGGTTAGACCGGAGTTAGTTCAACAAACTACGGAAAAGGTGAAACTTATTCGTGAGAAGATGAAGGCTTCTCAGAGTAGGCAGAAGAGTTATCATGATCGAAGGAGGAAAGATCTTGAGTTTCGAGAAAGCGATAATGTATTTTTGAGAGTTACACCGGTGACGGGTGTTGGACGTGCATTGAAGTCGAAGAAACTTACTTCTCAGTTTATTGGTCCTTATCAGATATTCGCGAGAGTGGGTGATGTGGCTTATCGGGTGGCGTTGCCACCGAATCTTTCGAATTTACATTATGTGTTCCATGTTTCAAAGCTTCGGAAGTATGTTCCGGATCCGTCGCATGTGATTCCGATGGATGAGGTTGAGGTAAGGGAGAACCTTACGGTTGAGGCATTACCGATGAGGGTTTTGGATCGCAAGTTAAAGCGGTTAAGAGGCAAAGATATTGCGCTTGTGAAAGTAGCGTGGGGAGGCGCTGTTGAGGGCAATTTGACTTGGGAGTTGGAGAGTCGGATGCGGGAATCGTATCCGGAGTTGTTCGTCTCAGGTAATATTTTCGAGGACAAAAATTTCTAAGTGGGGGAGAGTTGTAACGCCCCGATTTTTATTAGATTTATTTAATCGAGTTGATTTAATTATTTTTGTTTTTATATTATTTTAGTTTTGGTTTTTATGTGGTAAATATGTTATGTTTATTGTTATTATGTTTTATCGCGTTTTGGGAGCGTTTGTGAGAAAATTGAGTGTAGGGGTATTTTGGTAATTTTGCTTGGTTAGATATTATTGTTTTTCTTAAAATAGAAACATAGAGAATAGAAAGAGAGAAAATAAAGTTTAAGAGAAAAAGAGAGTGAGAAGAAGAAAAGAGGAAAACTTGAAGTTTAAGAAATCGATTCAACCGACACTTCAAAGCAAGATTAATCGGGTAAGGGTGCGAAACTCAGTTACTATATGCTTGTGTGTGAATATGTATGTGTGTGTTTGAATGTTTACTTGTTTTTCATAGTTTTTCAATTCTAGGTTGAAATGAGAAAAATGAATAGAAATTGATGTTTTCACGGTTGGAAATCGATATGAATCACGTAGTATGATCGTATTATATGTATGAACATTGTTGATACTTGTTTTGATTGATTGAAAACGTTTTGGTTGGGAAAAGTTGAATTTTGGGGTTTGGAAGCCATGAGGAGCGCAAAAACAGAATTCTGGTTCTGGTGCGATTCGCCAGGCGAATCAGGTCTTGTCGCAGCTTCGCCAGGCGAAGTGCTGGCGAAGAGGGATTCGCCAGGCGGAATTCTAATTCGCCAGGCGAAATTCAAGAGACAGAACATGGTTCAGCTACTGGAACTTTTGGATTTTTAAAAATGACATTTCGCCGCAGCTTTGCCAGGCGAAGTATTGGCGAAGAGGTATTCTCCAGGAGAAATTCTAATTCGCCAGGCGAATCTGACAGTTTTTCAATTAATTATTTTCTTTGAAAATTCATAACTTTTGATCCGTAACTCGGATCGAGACGTTCTTAGTACCGTTGGAAAACTAATGAGATGTTCTTTCTTATAAAAATGGTTTTGAGATTAGTGGCCAATTTAATTGTGTCGGGAATTTGGAAACGTGTCATTTTGTCGACTTTTAAAGTCGTAATTGTGTGCGATTGATGTGTTATCATGCGATATGCTTTTGATATATAACGTATAGCTTGTGTGCTGTTATATGATGTGAATGCATGTGATGAAATTTTGTGATGATGGTTTATGGCCTTATCGCAAATAAATGCCTTGTTTTGGGTTTGATTACAATGCATGATTATTGATGTTGAGATGGTTCTTATGGTTATATATGTATATGCATTTGATTGTCATGAGTCATCAGTATGCCATGCATCATGATATGCACCTTGTGATGTCGTGTGCCATTGTGGGGTGTGAGCGACGAAACGATTCCAGAGGGAATCTGCTGTAACGGTCGTGAGCCTCATACAAAGAGGACCTAAAGCGACATTATAGACGATCGTGAGCCTTATGCAAAGAGGACCTAAAGCGATCGGGTCGTGAGCCTTATACAAAAAGGACCTAAAGTGATCAATACACGTTGTGATCCTTATACCAAGATGACCTAAAGCGACGGGGAACATTGTTTGCCCGACGGGGAGTTACACTAAGTAACAAGCGATGGTTCCAATAATTCCTGAGTGAATAAATGATGATGAGAATGATGGGTGGAATGGTACCGCATGCATAGAGTCGTTGTGTCGGTCTCTGTGCATTTGCATAAGTCATGAATGGATTGATTATGTGTGGGAAATTGTGAATGGGATTGATGAGTTGATATATATATATATATATATATATATATATATATATATATATATATATATATATTGGTGATAAATTTATTGAGCATGATTGATATGCCTTTGTGATGGATGCATGAATTATGAATTGCTTTGTTTTGTATTTGAACTATGGTGTACGTTGAGGTGAGAATGTTTTTGCATGCGTATTTCGTGTTATTACATAATTGTATGCAATTATATTATAATTGTGTTTCTCACCCTTCTGCTGTTTTGAATGCTCTATGAGGCACTGGAGATTAGATGCTGGAGGTCTTTTTGTGAAGATTATGTCTTCATTCTTTTGTCGGTCGGCTCTGATATGTGGCACCGGGTAGTCGGGGAGATCATTATGTGATTATGTGTGTGTATATATAAATATATATATATATATATATATATCTTTTGGATTTTACATGTATGACTTTGTATATGTCAGACAAACTTTTATGTATATATATGAGATTTCAGTTGCAGATTTTCCGCTTTTATTCTGTATCTGAATTGTGGGTGTTTGGAACCGATTTCCTCTGTTTATGTTGCTACCTGATTGTTGCATATCTATATGAGCAGGTTATTATAATTCATTACTTTGATGTGACGCTCCTGTCTATGCCATGAATGCTTTAATTATACTCTGATTATTTGTTATCGCTTTAATTACTCGGGGTATAGATTGGGGGTGTCACACAAAACACCCACAATGGGAGGCATTCGGAGATGAAAACGGGAACTCTCGTGCTTCTATACCAAAATCCTTTTATCGGTATGGATCATGAGGATCCGTTCACACATCTCACCAAATTCTATGAAATTGCGGGTGCAACGGGAGCGCCGGAAGCTGAAGAAGAATCCTTGTTCAAGAGACTATTTCCACATTATTTAATTGGGAAGGCCAAGGAATGGTATCTTGATCAATCCACTTTGTTAATGACGGACTGGAATTTGTTGGAAGAAAAGTTCCTTGAACGATTTTTTCCACACAATAGATTCATGGAAGAAAAGACGGCAATTTCAGTGTTTGCTCATGGTGGAAATGAATCTCTCAATGAAGCTTGGGAGAGGTTCAAGTCCATGTTACGAAAATGCAAAGGCCATGATTTTGATGAATTAACTCAAGTGCACATCTTCTGAAATGGACTCCAATCGGCCCACAATACTTTGTTGGATGCTACTTCGGGTGGATCGTTAATGTTTAAAAGCGTCGAAGATGCAATTGCTATAATTGATAGGATGACACTCAATGATCACCAAGGGAATCAAAATCGTGGTAGACCTCAATAGAAACCGAGTATGATAGAGTTGGGAACAAATGACTTAATTCTTGCACAAAACAAATTGCTTTCAAAAAAAGTGGAGTTGTTGACTCAACAAATGTCAAAACTTCCATAATAAATAAAAGAAATGCAAGAAACTCCCAACAACCACAAACAAGTGGCAAGTTATGAGCTTTGTCAAGGAGATCACCCTACCGGGTATTGTCCTCTGGTAATTCAAGAGGTGAATTACGCGGGAAACCAAAACCAAGGTTATCAACCTCGACCACCTTACCAACAAGGAAACCAAGGTTACCAACAAAGAGGTAATCAAGGTTATCAACAACAATGGAGGCCTCAAGATGCCGAAACTTCTAATCGTCAACAACAATATCAAAACTACACTCAACCTTCACAAGCTCCAAGTGGAAATTCAAAGATGGAAGACACCCTCACTCAATTCATGCAAATGTCAATGTCTAATCAAAAGAACACTGATGTGGCTATAAAGAACCTTGAGACACAAGTGGGGCAATTATCTAAACAATTGGCCGACCAACACAAAGGAGGTTTTCCGGCAAATACTCAAGTGAATCCAAAAGAGCATTACAAGGCTATTCTTACTAGAAGTGGTAGATAAATTGATATGGGCATAGGTGAGGAAGTTGTGGAAAAAGAGGGAGTAGTTGAAAAAGAAAAAGAGATTGATAAGAGTGGAGTAGAAAAAAATGTTGAGGGAGAATTAGCTGAAAATGAAAAGAAAAATAGTGAGGAAGAAGAAAAGAAAATGAGAGAAGAGAAAAATAAAAAGACTAGGAAGGGGAAGGAACAAGTGAGTACTATTCTGATTCAAAATTTTCCTTATCCTCATGCTCCGAAGAAGAAAGATAATGCGAGGCACTATGCTCGGTTTTTGGATATTTTTAGTCAATTGCAAATTAATATTCCATTTTCTGAGGCATTTGAGCAAATGCCAAAATACGCAAAATTCATGAAGGATATTCTCACCAAGAAGAAAAGATACATGGATCAAGAAACGATCATAGTTGTAGCACTATCATTCAACGGACTCTTCCGCAGAAAGAAAGTGATATGGGACGAGTTACTTTGCTGGTTACAATAGGGAATATTTATGTTGGCAATGGGTTGATTGATTTGGGCTCTAATATTAATTTGATATCATCGTCCATTGTGAAAAGGTTGGGACACATGGAGTTGAGAGCTACGCAAATGACATTGTAACTTGCCGATAAATCCACTACCCGTCCTCACGGTGTAGCAGAAGATGTGTTGGTTAAGGTTGACAAATTATTGTTTTCCATCAACTTTGTGGTGATTGATATGGAAGAAGATGATGACGCTCCCTTGATTCTTAGAAGACCTTTTATGAAGACCGTTAGAATGGCCATAGATATGGATGATGGTCTTATGAAAGTGAGAGTACAAGTTGAAGAGATTTTTTTAAATCTATTTGAAGCCATGAAGCATTCGAACGACAAAAGTGATTATTTTAGAATTGATGCAAAGGAGGAGGTGATTGAAGAAGCAACAAGGCAATTACAATTCCTATCCCATTAAAAAAAAGTTCTTACAAATGCTCTTCACAGTGTTAATGAGAATGAAGAAAAAGAAATAAAAAAGTGTTTGTGAGAACTTGAAGAATTGGATGAGATTCCTCCCTTGAAAGAAAAGGTGGAAATTTTGAAAAGAAAAATAATGAAGAAATCAAGCTTGAGTTGAAGTTGTTGCCCCCTCATCTTAAATATGTCTCTTGATGATGAGGGGCATAAATTGGTGATCAAAAGCAAGGAGCTAACCAAAAATAAGGAGGACAGGTTGATTTATGTGTTAAAAAAGAATCAAGATGTTATGGGGTGGACTCTTTTCGATTTAATATGAATAAGTCCTTCCTATTGTATGCATATGATACTCATGGAAGACGATTTAAAACCGGTAGATCAACCTCAACGTCGCTTGAGTCCTACCATGAAATAAGTGGTTAGGAAGGATATGGTGAAAATGTTTGATGCTGGAATGATCTACCCAATTTCTGATAGTTCATAGGTTAGCCTGGTGCAAGTGGTACCGAAGAAAGGGGGGATGTCGGTAATCTGAAATGAAAAGAACGAGTTGATGCCTACAAGAACCGTGACTGGATGGAGAATGTGTATTGATTACCGTAGGCTAAATCAAGCTACGAGGAAAGATCATTTTCTTCTTTCGTTCATGGATCAAATGCTCGAGAGACTTTCCAGTCAAGAATTCTATTGTATCTTGGATGGTTATTTGGGTTACAATCAAATTATTGTGAACTCGGAGGACCAGGAGAAAACTGCTTTCACATGCCCTTTTGGAATCTTTGCTTATAGGAGGATGTTGTTTGGGTTGTGTAATGCACCGACCACTTTTTAACGGTGTATGCAAGCAATATTTTCAAACTTGATTAAAAAGTCAATTGAGGTTTTTATGGACGACTTCTCGGTTTTTGGACCGTCGTTTGATCTTTGCTTGAAAAACTTAGATGTGCTATTGGAAAGGTGTGTGGAAACCAACTTGGTTCTTAATTAGGAAAAATGCAATTTCATGGTAACAGAGGGAATTGTGCTCGGCCACAAAGTTTCTTCAAGAGGCCTTGAAGTTGATCAAGCCAAGGTGGACTTCATTGAAAAATTGCCACCACCTTTGAATGTGAAGGGTATAAGGAGCTTCCTTGGTCATGCGGGATTCTATCGGAGGTTCATCAAAGATTTCGCAAAAATCGCAAAGTCTTTGAGCAACTTGCTCAACAAAGATAAGTCTTTTGAATTTGATGAGTCTTGCATGATAGCTTTTAATTCTTTAAAACAAAGTTTGACTACCGCGCCCATAATCATCACTCCAAATTGGAAAATTGATTTTGAACTCATGTGTGACGCGAGTGATTATGCTGTGGGTGCGGTACTTGGTCAATGAAGAACAAATTGTTTTCATGCTATACACTACGCAAGCATGGTCTTGAAGGAAGCTCAAATAAACTATGCATCAACAGAAAAAGAGCTTCTTGCGATATTGTATGCATTGGAGAAATTTCGGTCATACCTAATTGGGTCTAAGGTTGTGGTTTACACGGACCATGCGGTGATTAAGTATTTGATTACCAAGCCAGATTCAAAACAAAGGCTAATTCTTTGGGTCCTTTTGTTGCAAGAGTTTGATTTAGAAATTCGCGACAAAAAAGGATCCGAGAATTTGGTGGCGGATCACTTATCCCGCCTTGTTAATGTTGAGGTGACCAAGAATGAAATAGAGGTCAAGGAAGAATTTCCTGATGAAAAGTTGTTTATGGTGCAAGTTAGACCTTGGTTTGCCAACATGGCAAATCAAAAAGCCACCGGATTAATACCGGAAGGTCTAACTCGTAACCAGAAAAAGAAATTTTTATCTGACGCCATGTACATTGTGTGGGATGAACCATATTTATTTAAGCTTAGTGTCGATAACATTTTGAGAATATGTGTTTTGAAAAAAGAGGCTAATAACATCCTTTGGCATTGTCACAAGTCTCCTTATGGAAGGAATTTTAATGGTTTGAGAACGGCAACAAAAGTCCTTCAATCGGGCTTTTATTGGTCTTCTTTGCGCATGCGCATACACAAAGTTGTAACAAGTGCCAAAGGAGTGGTGGAATTTCAAAATGGAATGAAATGTCGTTGCAATACATGCTAGAGGTTAAGGCGTTTGATTGTTGGGGCATAGACTTTTTCGGCCCATTTCCATCATCGTTTTCCAATTAATACATTTTGGTCGCATTGGACTATGTGTCCAAGTGGGTAGAAGCGATATCATATGCTAAGGCGGATGGAAAAACTATGATAAATTTTTTAAAGAAAAACATTTTTTCTCGATATGGTACTCCTAGAGTGTTGATAAGTGACGGAGGATCCCACTTTTGCAACACTCAGCTAGAAAAAGCATTTGAGCAGTATGGTGTAAAGCACAAAATTGAAACATCATACCATCCACTGGCAAATGGCAAGTGGAGGTATCAAATCGATAAATTAAAAGGATTCTTGAGAAAATGGTGTCGACTACTAGAAAAGACTGGTCAAATAAGCTTGATGATGCTTTGTGGGCCTATCGGATAGCTTTCAAAGCTCCGATTGGTCTCACACCTTTCAAAATGGTCTATGGTAAAAACTGACATTTACTAGTAGAGTTGTAACATAAGGCATTTTGGGCCTTAAAATTTTTGAATTTTGATCCAACTCTAAGCGGTGAAAAAAGTAAGGTACAACTGCATGAAATGGAAGAATTGCGCCTTCAAGCGTATGACTCCAACAAGTTATACAAGGATAAAGTGAAAAGTTACCATGACAAAAAGATTGTGAACAAAGAATTTAAGGAAGGGTGTCTAGTCTTAATGTTTAATTCGAGATTGAAACTGTTTCCTGGTAAGTTGAAATCCAAATGGTCCGGTCCGTTCCGGATTAAGGAGATCAATCACTATGGGGCGATTGTCATTGAAGACACACTGTCAAATGAGAGTTAGATTGTTAATGGTCAGAGGATGAAGGTTTATCTTGGTGGAGATTTCGAGCAGAATATAGCCACAGTGCCTTTTTACGATCCGTGAGATCGCATTAGACCGTCAAGCTCAAACGGCGTTAAACAAAGCGCTTGTTGGGAGGCACCCCAACATTGTAAGTATTTATAGTTTTTTTGTTTTTTTTAATTTAATCGGGCGACAAAGATTCGGGAGAGCACAATCTGAAACCAAACTTCAGTGGCTATATTTTACTGAACGCGCTACTGAGGCCACTTAGCGCAGTCATGTGGACATGCCCAATCAAGTGTGGGCCTGAGTGGAAAAGGGAAGTGCGCCTGAGATTGGCCTATTCGTTTTTAAAAAGAAAAAAAAATCTAAAACCCCTAGTCCCTTATTTTTTCTCTCACGACAGCTCACACTTGTGCTTCGAACTTCATTCTCTCAAGATTCACCTCTTGTTCTTCAAGCTCACTTTCACATTTCCTCTCCTTCCCTAAGTTCAGGTTTGCCAAATGCTTTTTATCTTGTTAAATTAGATTGCATGCTGCTAGGGTTTTGTTGGACTATGCTGAAATTGATTTGTTAAGGTTTGTCTTGGTAGAATAGGTTCTGAACCCTTTATGACCAATATTAGGGTTAAGTTACAATGTAGGTTTGCATGCTGAGAACTTGTCGTTTCTTGCTTTTTTTAATGCATGTTGATGGGGTTTTATTTGGGTGATTTATGCTGTTGTTTGGGAAGAAGAAGTGTAGTGGCAGAAGAATTTGTGCATGTTATCACAGGCACACTATGAGTCGGCTAAGCACGCCCTCTTGCCCTGTTCTGGCTTTTTGGATTTCTGATGTTTTCTGTTGAAACCTGTTTGGGGTATTTTGTTGTTTAGTGATTTTATATGTAGGGTATTTGTGTTTGAGGCAGGTTGGCTGCAGAGCAATTTTTGATGCATGCCTGACCGCACTAAGCGCGTCCCCCTGGGATCAAAATGCCCGATTTGTAATTATTCCTCGACTGTTTAACTGTTTCGTGTTGACCTGTGGTTACATATGATTTTTCTTGAATTTACTGGCTGGTTGTTTGACTTGTTTGGTGCTGTTTTGGTCTGTTTTTCTTGGTTGCAGATGGCTCCTAAGCACGCTCGCTTTAGTGCTGGACAATCGTTGCAACAAAGGCAACCACCTGCTGAGTTTGATGCACACAGATTCTAGGGGGCTGAGCAACATGATCGATACCATGAGCTAACCAGAAGAAGTATTTGGACTGAACGGATTTTTCGAATCAACCCTCAGGGGGATTTTCGCGGTTGCTATAACATAATAGAGTCACATGGTTGGCAAGCTTTCCTAACTCCACCAACCCAGCTCAACTACGAGATAGTGCGTGAGTTTTATGCGAATGCTATTCCTACGGAAGGTCGAATTTACACATTCATGACTTATGTGAGGGGGAAACATGTTTCGTTCTCTAGGGATGCAATTAATGAGTATCTGAGCAGCCTATTGGTTCTTGTTAAAGGTGAGCATTGCTTCTATTACAAGAGGGTGGCTAGAAAAAATTGGAATTTTGAGAATGTGTGCTTGGCCTTGGCACATCCAGGTAGAGGGTTTGAGCTAAATGCGGCGGGGAGGCCGAAGATTATGAAAAGAGGATATATGAACACCACTGCTCAGATTTTGATGACCCTTGTCCTTCATAACATAAGGCTAAAGAGTCATACCTCCTCCATCCCAATTGATATTTCTTGTATGCTATACTATATTATGAAGGAGAGGCAGGTGGACATTGCCATAATTATTTCTGACGAGATCTGTGCCACAACTGCTAGTGGACACCGCTTGGGTACTAAGGTCCCTGCGTTTTTGGTATTTCCTAGACTTATTATGGGCCTGTGCACCAGAGGGGGTGTCCCGACTCCGGATGTGGTCCACAAGACCATCAAGGGGGTAGTGATGGACACATGGATCCAGAGTCACTGTATGTCGAGAGTTGACCAGCCACCACCACCACCACCAGTGCACCCAGATCAGCCACCACAGCTGTACATGGGAGTCCCACCCGATGATCAGGCATTTGATGAGCGTGTCGCGTGCATGTACACGTAGGACATGCACATGGATCATCAGAGGGCCTTTAGTTTTTTGCACTCATTTATGCGTGCATTGAATTTACAGGTTTGTGAACCATGCGTGGAGCATCATTTCCCGCCATCAGAGGAGTTTGACGCTTATGTAGCTTGGCCTGGGGACATGTATTTTCATTTCCCGAGGGGGCAGGTTCCTCCTTAGAGTACTCAGGTTCCCCAGCCAGAAGTTGCTAGGGACGATGCGGAGGATGATGAGACTGCAATGGATGATGATAATGATAGCGGGGAGACAGAGTGGGAGCTGGGCTCGGAGGATAGTTCTTAGTAGTGTGATCCCGGGTTTCTCTTATCTTTTGTTTACTTTATATTATTTTAATGTTTGAATTTTCAGGATTTTGTTGTTTAGTTTTTATTGTACTTCTAGATCATTTTGTACCATCCTTGGAAGGATGAGGAACATATGTTGTGGCAGCATTGTTTTGGGTGTCACAATTTTTGCTTTATGATAATATGTTTTATTATTGAGTAGTTTTTGCAATTGTTAATTTTTGTAGATTTTTATTTTATTTTGTGTTGTTCCTAAGTTTGAAAACTTGAAGGAACCTTGTGATCAATGCCAAGATTGATGAATCAATGGGCAATTGAGTGGTAATTATATAATTGAGTAAAGGTACCGTGCAAGGTACATTTTTATCGCTTTCTAAAATATGCATGGATATGAAACTTGTGATGGGTGTAAAACTTATAGTTTACTTCTTTTGAAATAGCTTTTCAATTATGAATCATTTAGAACATTGCCTTTGTGAGAAAGCTTTCATTGTATAATTGTTGAAATACAAATACAGTAGGGTTTTTGTTATCGTTCCACAGAGATTGTTTAGAGATATCACCGCCGTTCTACAATTGAAATCGTTTTAAACTTAAAGTAACAAAGGGTTTTGGTTGTTGATAACAGATCTTTTGCATAAACGGTAAAAGTAATCGAATTTGAAAGATTTATAAAACACATGCCAAGATTAGGGTTCGACAAACCATTTTGCACGTATAGAATCGACAAAGCAAATGAACTCGTTTAGATGATAAATATAATCACATATCCTCTCAATATGTTTATCTGTAACACATATTGTGAGTTCTATCATTTTGATCCTTTGATGATCTCTCACTCAATCTATCAAAATGATAACATTCAAGTTCAATATTTATGAACATCAACTCTCATAACTATCTCTAGCCTATGTGCATCAACTACCTAACTAAGATTGGAAACTACACCCAAAATCCCTAAATTACCCTTTCAATCAAATTCTAATTGCACTATACTTAAACCCTTAAATGTAATTCATATATTCAATGTTCATTGCCCAATCATAGAACTCTATTTTGCCAAGTGGCACAATTTTTTGAATTACTTTGTCTCACTCCTCTTCCCTCTTTTCCTCTTTCTCTCTCTCTCTCTCTTTTTTCCTACTTTCTCTCTTTCTCGTCACCGAGAACTCTCTCTCGTCTCTTTCCTTGTCTGTCACAACCTTCCCCATCTTTCTCTCTCCCTTTTTTTCTTCTTCCTCTCTCTCTTTCCCTCCCCTTCTCTCCCCTTCACGCCTTCCTTTCTCTCATCTTGCGCGTCTCTCAGTTCTCTCTCGGTTTTCTCCTTTGCTCCTCCCAAAACCCTAAATGAAAAATTCAATCGGTACTCCCTCTCCATCTCTCATCCCGTTCCTCTCTCCTGCATCCATTATATTTCATCCGCTGTGACATCCATTGCTGCGATGGTTCTGGATTTTGTTGTTTTTTGGGTAAAATTTTGGATTTCGATTTTGATTTTGTTGTTGTTGTGGTTCATATCTGTTTTGTTTGGATTTGTATTTTGATTTTGTTCTGCTTTATTTTCGATTATTGTCTCTCATATTTTTATTTCATCTTGTGCTTTTGCTTTGATTCTATTTTACTGCATGTTGGTTGATGAACATGCTCGGAAGCGTTTGGAGCTGCACGTAAGTTTTTTAAGGTTAGTTCAAATGTATTTCTGGGGTCTGGATTTTGATTTTGTTTGGGTAAAATTTTGGGTTTTGATTTTCATTTTATTGTTGTTGTCGTTCATATCTATATTGTTTGGATTTTTATTTTGATTTTGTTCTGGTTTATTTTCGATTCTTGTCTATCATATATTTGTTAGTTTTTGTGGTTTTTCTTTGATTCTATTTTACAACATGTAGGTTGCAGGACATGCTCGGAAGCGTTTGGAGCAACATGTGAGGAAGATATTTTTTAATTATCGAAAACATTTGAACTGTGTTACCATTACGCTGGTCCGTTTAACCTAAAGGGGCTGCTGAACCTGTATAAAACAGCAGTAAGTCCAACATTTAGCCTTCAAGATCTACATTGTTGGTTTGTATAGTTTGTCCTGTTGTTGCTTCTAAGATTGCTGCTTCATCATGATTGCGCAACTTGTGGTTTTGCATATCTAAAATGTGTTTTGTGAATGTAATTACTTATTCAAAAATGTTATGTCTTTTCCAAACTTTTGGTTAACCACGCACTATAACATTTATAGGTTGGAAACGGTGAAAATTTGGTTATCCTCAACATCGACACTATGAAAGCTGGAAAGGGTGAAACTTTTTCGGCCGAGGAGCCTCTGAACTGTAACATTGATAAGTTGAACTTTCATCATATATGGTGACTAAAACACAATAATTTTCTCCATTACTGGTATATTGAATGATTACTCCTGAATCACATTTAGAGGTAACCATATTAATGTTTTAATGTGATGCTGCTTTATTAATGTCTGCTGACCACTGTTTGTGTTGTGTTTTGTTCAAAGTCATTTGCCTATTGCATGTTTTTGCTTGATTATGTGTTTGTGTTTAATACCCAAAAGTAACACCTAAAATTGAGACCCAGTGGGTCACTTCTTTATTTTCGTATGGATCCATCATTTATTTTCACACGTTTGCCTCCAGTCATCCTCTCCCTTAATTTTTTCTGCCTTCGTATTATATGATTAGTTGTCATGTTGTTTGGCTTTCTGTTACCTATTCATGACTTTACTATGTGAATGTTCTAATTACCCTTTGTTGAGGCACATTTAGAGGTAAGCATATTAATGTTTTAATGTGATGCTGCTTTATTAATGTCTACTGACCACTGTTTGTGTGGTGTTTTGTTCAAAGTAAAGTGTTTTCAGGCAAACAGGTTGTTTTACACGGTTCAAAATAGTTATGCCACTTTAGTACCTTTCCATTCTCACTGGCAGTGATGATAACAACTCAGCTCTTACGGCTGCCATATTATTCTATGGTAGTAGTATGACTACTTTTTGCCAACAACTGTGTTTTCTGAGCCTGTCGCACCCATCTAACCGACTGTTTCTCACACTCTTCGACGAATCCTCCAAAACATTTCCGACGCAAATTTAGAGGTAACTATCTTGATGTCATAATGTCATGCTGCTTCAATAATGTATGTGATCAGTGTTTGGGTTGTGTTTTGTAGAACTATATTGTTCTCACTGGCAATGATGATAACAACTCAGCTCTTACGGCTGCCATATTATTCTATGGTAGTAGTTTGACTAATTTTTGCCAAGAAATGTGTTTCTGAGCCACTGTCGCTCATCCGGCTTATGCCACTACGACTAATCCTTCAAGTTTTTTACGACGCAGTTTTAGAGGTAACTATCTGCATGTCATAATCTCATGCTACTTCAACAATGTCTATCATCAGAGTTTTTTATTACTTTTGTAGAACTATGTTCTTTTCACGATATCAACTACTTTTGCCTCCAATCATCCTCTCCCTTAATTTTTTCTGCCTTTGTATTATATGATTAGTTGTCATGTTGTTTGGTTTTCTGTTACCTATTCATGACTTTACTATGTGAATGTTCTAATTACCCTTTGTTGAGGCACATTTAGAGGTAAGCATATTGATGTTTTAATGTGATGCTGCTTTATTAATGTCTGCTGGCCACTGTTTGTGTGGTGTTTTGTTCAAAGTAAAGTGTTTTCAGGAGAACAGGTTGTTTTACACGGTTCAAAATAGTTGTGCCACTTTAGTACCTTTCCATTCTCACTGGCAGTGATGATAACAACTCAGCTCTTACGGCTGCCATATTATTCTATGGTAGTAGTATGACTATTTTTTGCCAACAATTGTGTTTTCTGAGCCTGTCGCACCCATCTAACCGACTGTTTCTCACCCTCTTCGACTAATCCTCCAAAACATTTCCGACGCAAATTTAGAGGTAACTATCTTGATGTCATAATGTCATGTTGCTTCAATAATGTATGTGATCAGTGATTGGGTTGTGTTTTGTAGAACTATATTTTTCTCACTGGCAATGATGATAACAACTCAGCTCTTACGGTTGCCATATTATTCTATGGTAGTAGTTTGACTAATTTTTGCCAAGAAATGTGTTTCTGAGCCACTGTCGCTCATCCAGCTTATGCCACTACGACTAATCCTTCAAGTTTTTCACGACGCAATTTTAGAGGTAACTATCTGCATGTCATAATCTCATGCTGCTTCAACAGTGTCTGTCATCAGAGTTTTTTATTACTTTTGTAGAACTATGTTCTTTTCACGATATCAACTACTTTTGCCTCCAGTCATCCTCTCCCTTAATTATTCCTGCCTTTGTATTATATGATTAGTTGTCATGTTGTTTGGTTTTCTGTTACCTATTCATGACTTTACTATGTGAATGTTCTAATTACCCTTTGTTGAGGCACGTTTAGAGGTAAGCATATTAATGTTTTAATGTGATGTTGCTTTATTAATGTCTGCTGACCACTGTTTGTGTGGTGTTTTGTTTAAATTAAAGTGTTTTCAGGCGAACAGGTTGTTTTACACGGTTCAAAATAGTTGTGCCACTTTAGTCCCTTTCTATTCTCACTGGCAGTGATGATAACAACTCAGCTCTTACGGCTGCCATATTATTCTATGGTAGTAGTATGACTATTTTTTCCCAACAACTGTGTTTTCTGAGCCAGTCGCACCCATCTAACCGACTGTTTCTCACCCTCTTCGACTAATCCTCCAAAACATTTCCGACGCAAATTTAGAGGTAACTATCTTGATGTCATAATGTCATGCTGCTTCAATAATGTATGTGATCAGTGATTGGGTTGTGTTTTGTAGAACTATATTGTTCTCACTGGCAATGATGATAACAACTCAGCTCTTACGGCTGCCATATTATTCTATGGTAGTAGTTTGACTAATTTTTGCCAAGAAATGTGTTTCTGAGCCACTGTCGCTCATCCAGCTTATGCCACTACGACTAATCCTTCAAGTTTTTCACGACGCAGTTTTAGAGGTAACTATCTGCATGTCATAATCTCATGCTGCTTCAACAATGTCTGTCATCAGAGTTTTTTATTACTTTTGTAGAACTATGTTCTTTTCACGGAAAGGGATTTTTTTCTACAGTTGTGCGCAGAAGATATTACACCACATGATCAGAAAAATTTCACAGAGCTTTGCAAAGTCAGTTGCCTATCGTATGTTTTCGCTTGATTATGTGTTTGTGTTTAATACCCAAAAGTAACACCTTAAATTGAGAACAATGGGTCACTTCTTCTTTATTTTCGTATGGATCCATCATTTATTTTCACAGGTTTGCCTCTAGTCATCCTCTCCCTTAATTTTTACTACCTTCGTATTATATGATTAGTTGTCATGTTGTTTGGTTTTCTGTTACCTATTCAAGACTTTACTATGTGAATGTTCTAATTACCCTTTGTTGAGGCACATTTAGAGGTAAGCATATTAATGTTTTAATGTGATACTGCTTTATTAATGTTTGCTGACCACTGTTTGTGTGGTGTTTTGTTCAAAGTAAAGTGTTTTCAGGCGAACAGGTTGTTTTACACGGTTCAAAACATTTGTGCCACTTTAGTACCTTTCCATTCTCACTGGCAGTGATGATAACAACTCAGCTCTTACGGCTGCCATATTCTTCTATGGTAGTAGTTTGACTATATATTGCCAACAAATGTCTTTTCTGAGCCAGTCGTACCCATCTAACAGACTCTTTCTGAGCCTCCTCGACTAATCCTCCAAACATTTCCCGACGCTAATTTAGAGGTAACTATCTTCATGTCATAATGTCATGCTGCTTCAATAATGTCTGTGATCAGTGTTTTTATTCTGTTTTGTAGAACTGTGTTGTTTTCGCGCTATGGGATTTTTGTAGACAGTTGTGCGCAAAAGATATTACACCACATGATAAGAAGAACTTCACAATGCTTTGCATTCTCAGGTGCCTAACTACTCTTTTTTCTTGATTATGTGTTTGTGTGTTTAATATCCTGAATTAACACCTAAAATTGACACCCGGTAGGTCACTTCTTCTTTATTTTGGTATGGCTCCATCATTTGTTTTCACACTTTTGACTCCAGTATTCCTCTCCCTTCTTTTTTACTCCCTTCGTATTATATGATTAGTTGTCATGTTGTTTGGTATTCTGTTACCTATTAATGACTTTACTATGTGAATGTTCTAATTACTGTGGTTTTAATATGTTTTAATTACCAATGTAAATCATTCATTTGACCTTTAGTTTTCAATTACAGTTTATTGAAAATCATTGATAGCCTTGACCGTCAAAACTCAATAAACAACATTGGCTTTTCAATTAACCAAACAATTATGACATCCCACTAAAAAGTTGTAGATTTCCAATGTAAATAGAATATCAAGAATCAAATAACCCATTATAAAATCCTACTTTCTCTTCATAGTATCACACAACCATAACCTGAGGATAGGGGAAAAACGAAATGAATTCAAATTATATTGTCCCGGTTCAACCGGAGTCAGATGATCAATAACCACAACACGTCCAACAGTTTCCCCGGGTAATCCCTGTGGTTGATGAGGTCCAACAAATACACCATGTTCAACAGGAAGTACTCTTCCAGGCCGAGGAAGCTGCGGAAGCCCAAGAAGCAGCTGCATTGCGAAGAAGACAAGTCGGGAAATGATTAAGAAGGGCAAGAAGAAGGGCATTGCGAAGAAGACAAGCCAGGATGCGGTTATTCGATTCAGAAGATGAAGATGAAGCACCTTTTAGCTGGAGTAACTTTATGCGGGCAAGGGGTTTTAGATTTGATATTTAATATTTTAGAGTTTCGTCTAGGGCTCTTATGAAATCTATGATAAAGTATTTTATTATTGTCAGCATTGACTTCAACTAATGTGTTTTTTGGAACCATTTTGCTACATTATATGCATTTTTATATTTTGATTGAATGTCGTATATTGGCTATCTGTTTTATTGCGTATTCTGCTACATATGATGTATTTCTGTTAGTATATTGTCGAAGTATATTTGTTATTCAGAATCAGGAAATGCGAAAAATCTGAGAATGATAAAACATGTACATATCTCAATCGTAAACATTATTCAGTGACTATCAGATTAATAATAATATTTTTTCATTTTAATTTTTTCTGTGGTTTGAAGTTATATAACCATCATAAGATTCTGGTTTGAAGTTATATTTCTGTTGGTCCATATGAAGTGGATGGATATGTGTATGATGCTGCTGAAGAGCCTGAGATTCTGGTATGCCAGGAAAATGGAATGATTCTTTGAGTTATCAAGTTTGTGACCTGGAAGGAGAACCACTTCCAGGAACTGAGTTGAAAGAGGTTAGTAGTTCAAATCTCAAACTCTATATTTTTCGTTGCACATAAAAAAATTCTATCACTTTCGGGAGACAATAGTGTCATTCTATTTTCTTTGATTTCTTCTTTCTTTCGGGAAACTCTTATAATTTTTAATCAAGTTGTGTTCCATTCTGCAGGTTTGGAAAGTTGCCAAGATTCCTAAAAAGGACAAATTCCAATACACCTATTTTGCACACAAGCTTAACAGCTTTGACACTGCTCCCAAGAAGTTGTTGGCGTCCGATTCTCGTCTTCATCCAGATAGGTTGGCCCTTGAGAAAGGTGACCTATCAGTGTCCGGCAAAGCAGGTAACTAACTACTGTGCACCCTCTCTAGAAACCAAAGATGACAAGAGGATTAAAAGTGTTTGTTCTCTTACATTTTGTCTACTTTTCAGTTTGGAGGAGAGGCAAAGAGGCGAGAACATAAACCGAGATATAAGAATTGCTCTTTATGCAATATAAAATTAGTGATATAATTTTGTTGTTGTGACATTACATCAAGTCTATTTGTTTATTACTGTTGTTAATGATAATAATAAGCTGGCAGTGAATACATTAATCATTTTAATTATATATACACAAATTCTCATTCAACTCATAAAGTGCACACACAGCTTAAACTTCAAAATTTCTTACTAAAACCTGTTATCACTAAACAATGCCAGTTTAGACCGCGATGCTCGGTGAGAATTATTGTTTTAAGGTGAAAAACAAAACCAGCAAGCAAGACAACACTACTTCTGAAAAAGATTAATTAATTATTTTTTTAATTAATTAGTGATTTTATAACAAAATATTAATAGTTATTATTGATATTTGTATACATTTTTAGTTATTAGGCATATTGGATTTATGATGTTGGTCATTTTCTACAGGATTTTTTTAAAATCGTTTCAATTATTAGTGATTTCGTACATATTATATCTAATTTAATCTTTATACATATTTTTAGTTTTAATCAACCATCTTAAACAAAACTACTAACACCCGTGTGAACGCACGGGTCTCTTACTAGTTGATGGATGAAAAACCTAGATAAAGTGTAAGAACATATTTCTCAATCATGAACCAACACAAAGAATAAACCATAGAAACAAAGTTTTTCCCCATATATTCATCATCCATAAGTTCATAAGCTTACATCAATACCTATACATACAAAAGAAAGGATTGTCTACCTTCTAATCTTGACACAAAAGGAGATTAGCTATCCATTGACATGGTAGCTTCACAAACAAGAAAATGGAGAAAAGGAACAAGCATCAACGACGATCTCTCGACTATTAATGCTCCGAGTTATCGAAAATAAAATGCTACAGTGTTTATAGGGTTTTTTCTCTAAGAAAATAACAAGGATCCACAAAAAATGCTGATCAAATCTATTTATATAGGGGCTGAGAATCGCAGAGCGCGCTAAGCGCGCTGTCATTTATTGCCAAACCGCCATAGATCCCGCTTAGCGGGCTTCAGACTGCGCTAAGCGGGCTGCCTACTGGAATTAGCTCCAGAACGCGCTTGGAGCGCGCTAAGCGCGCTTGTAGCATATGCTTCAAAAATTCCAATTTCTTCAAAACTGCTCCTTAAGAGCCTTCCATGTTCCAGGCTTCCCAATGCAATGTTAAAACCTACAATTATAAATACAAAAGTTAAATAACTAAGTTTAATAATGCATTTAAACTATACTACGATTATTTACCGGAAATAAAGGGAAAAAACATCAATTAACAAATAAAGATCACAAAAGGTGCCAAAAACTAAACTATATATTAACACATTCTAGCACCTAACAACTCTCCCCAACTTGCTTATTTGTTTGTCCTCAAACAAAGGTAAGATAGAATAGAAACAAGAAGAATATCGGATAAGACAACACAATCAAAAATCGATGGTTCAAACTAAATTGATATTCTCGCAAGTAATGCTCAGCTCTAACACAGAATCAAAGCATGGCTATGAACTAACTTCTAAACAGAAATAATAAGCAACTCATCACAAGCAATTAAATGTTCAAACGGGAATCACCTACTTTACACAAATAAGTCATGCTCAATATTTAAAAGAGACAAAACACTCTCATAGTAATTGTGCCAGCATCCAGAACCATTCAAGCATTCATTTACTCAATTCAACAAGGAAATCAAGGAAACAAAGATCTCTTAAGGACTTCTAAATGTTGTAACTAGGCAAGGGTTAACAAGGAAGGGATATTTATAAAAGGCTAATGAATCAAAGTGACTATCAAAATTTTTTCAAAAATGAAGAACATGCCGACTTAGTCAAACCTCAAATCATTTCAATCTTTTCTTTTCTTTTTCTTCTCTTTTCTTTCATGGTGCCCTCTCTCATTTGAATCAAATGCTTCTTTTATTTTTATTTTCAAGCAACTCACTTTTGAGTGCAAAGCATAGCAAATAATACTTTCCATTTTTCTTTCTTTTTCACAAGAGGCACCATTTCACCAAATCATTTCTTTGTCACACAACAAACACTCTCCCCAACTTTAAACCACACTTTAATTTAATGACAATGTTCTTCAAAAGCATGTTCAAACAAAGGGTTAAGTGTATACAAAAACAAACTAGAATGAATCACAACGATTTTATTTTAACAACAACAACCACACATGAGTGGGTTTCCCGGCATTTTGCCGAATTTCGCTATATGATTCATTCTATTTGTGTGAAGGCTCAAAATTAGTTATCAAATGCTCACACTTTTCACCGGGTAAAATAAAGCCAAAAAGAATTTGTGGTTTTTTTCTCAATGTCAAACAATGCCTAGATCACTTCTATGTTTCCAAGATTTACCAATGAATACAAGATTAAGCATGAATCGCACAAGCTAAACAACAACTACACGACTACTCTCTTTTGTGAACAATGATGGGCACTCACTTTTGTGGTTTTGTCCTAAATGATTCCCATATGAACATACATGCGAAATGAAACAAAGCTTGAAATTTGTGTAAAGCAAAAAGTTCATACACATACTAACATTCTTCAAAGCAAAAACAGAGTACCTTTTCGTGCAACAATCCAGAATTTTATCATCACCATCAATGATTGATGTAGCACATCACTTTTGAACAAAGAAATTAAAACTTGCTTCAATCAATCAATTACCTTAAATCAAGAACAAACACAAAAATTTTGTACCAAAAAGCATGAACATACATCCTCATCCGCCCGGATGGAAACTTCAATAATATAAAAACATATCTAAACAAAAGTCAACATCCGCTTGGATGTGAACTACAGCAGTATCCAAAACAAAAGTCTATAATACTAGCAAAATACTAAACATAATAAAAAAAACAAGGGTAAATCTGCACAACATAATAAAACAATCAAACTCATTAGTAGGAACTCGAACTAGACTCTCCATCATCAGCCTCATCACGGTCCTCTCCGACACCATCACCAGCTGCCCCTCCGAAAAACCTGGTCTGGCCTCAGGCCACCTAGCATACGCCATCAGGTCCTCTCTAGACCTCAATGGATGATCAACGTGAGGCTCCCGGAACTGGAGTTGCAGCTGCACCATAGAGTCGTGCATAAATAAGAAGGCATGCTGATGAGCCTCATGCATGGCCCACTTGGCCTCAGCACTCGGATCAAGCACACGCCTCGCAGGGACAGCAGCAGCAACAGGGACAGCATCATTATGAGCCTGCAAACAAAAATGGGTGATAAAAGCACCATAGGTTCGCAGTCTGCATAGGAATGGAAGAGGTGTGACTACGAGGCTTGAGGTTGTGCAAGATAACCGACATCACAATTTGAGTTTCGGTAGTCAAAACACCTCTCATAAACTTCAGAGGGGCTCCATTAGCACTCAACTGATACGTCTGACCTGGCACACACAAAATTTCTCTCAACTGCTCAGCATTCCAATTCCCTCCAGCTAACATCCTCCAATAATCACACAACTCATTTTCCGCCAACTGAACGTGGTCCCCAAGGTAGGTATTAATTGCGTCTCTAGAGAAATCGATGTCTTTACCCCTCACCCAAGTCTTAAAGTTGAAAGGCGCTCCTCCTGAGGATAAGGCATTCCCAAATAATTCCCTGACAATGTCCAAATGATACTCAGGGTAAGGTTGAAAGAGCTTGTCCCAGCCACCTCCTTGCAAAAGAGAACCAATGCGGCGATAACTCCCCTCGGGATCAATCTGCACAATCCTGTCAGCCCACACAGTTATCCTCTCAAGTTGTTGATACCTTGACTATTGGGCAGGACCAAGAAATTGAGTAGGATCATACGGCCCTGATGGAGCACGCCTAGCTGGGTTTGAGGTAGACCTGACACATTGTTTCTTCCGACCTGACATCTGAAAAACACAACAAAACGTCCACAAAACAGACAAATATGTTAACAGAAACAACATTAAAATATGCCTAAATTCCTAAACAAATACGATGATTTATCCATAGGAATCACAACAGAATTTAAAAGAGGGGAAAATTTCTGTAAATCCCAGACCGCGCTAAGCGGGCTCTGAGATTTGCAGAAAAATTCCTCTCTGCAACAGCAATGCTTCCATAGATAAAATCCTACTTCCTAAAACAGAGATATGCACAGAGATACTTCCAATCACGAATTCATAAAATTAAAACCCTAATTTCTACAAAAGTCCTAATTTCTAAAT
The DNA here is from genome assembly GCA_022829125.1 of Lathyrus tuberosus. Taxonomy (NCBI): domain Eukaryota; kingdom Viridiplantae; phylum Streptophyta; class Magnoliopsida; order Fabales; family Fabaceae; genus Lathyrus; species Lathyrus tuberosus. The sequence continues at coordinate 8,135,296 of JALAZF010000147.1, forward strand.
TCAAAGTTCCTATCCACATGCAAATAAACTAGTCTAGTAACAACAATGGAGAATGACTAACAAGAAAAAGAACATTAGATGAACAAGAGCATTGAAAATTAAAGCTTTAACCCAAAATGGTTTTTTTTACACGAAAAATTTAAAAGAAATAGAAGAACTTATGGTTGTTGATGTAGATGTTGAGCACGAAAATGAAGAAAATGAAGCTAGGGCACAAAATATCCAAGCAACTCTCAAGAATTTTGGAGAAAAATGAAGTTGCGGTGAAGAAGAGAGAACTAGGGATTTTGTGAGAAAAGGGTGAAATGAGGCACATAACCTCAGAACCCTAGCTTCTAAAACAAAATCTGGGTCGGGTCAGCATTGTTGGGCCCAGACAAAATAATATTTTTTTTTCAAAATTTCGCAGACCGCGCTAAGCGGGCTATGGCCGCGCTAAGCGCTCTACTCACTGGAATTTGGGGTTGAATTTTACTTCAGAGCGCGCTAAGCAGGCTCTGCAACACCAAAAACACTTCCAGCTACACAAAACTTCATTTCCAGCATCCAAAATCACACCAACTTTTCAAAAACACGATTAAACAGCAAATTGACCAAAAAGACGATAAAAACTTACAAAATTAGGGTGCCTCCCAACGAGCGCTTGTTTAGCGTCGAATAAGCTCGACGGGCCAAGACGATCAATGAAGAACGTCTAGAAGAACGGAACAATTTTCTCGATCAAAATTACCCCCAAGGTAGATTTTTAAACGTTGACCATTTACGGTCCAACTGTCTTTTTTCTGCATATCTTCGATCACAATTGCTCCAAAACTTTTCACCTCTTTGACAAGAAACGGTCCTGACCACTTCGATTTCAACTTTCCCGGGAAAAGTTTCAACTGGGAATTAAACAGTAATACCATTTGTCCAACCTTAAAATCCTTTTGCCGGATCTTCTTGTCATGGTAACCTTTCACCTTTTTCCTTATACAACCAACTAGAATGATATGCGGCATTCTGCATTTCCTCCAATTCATGTAGTTGTATTTTCCTTTTTTCTCCGGCCAAGTTTTTATCAAAATTTAACAGTTTCAGGGCCCACAATGCTTTGTGCTCCATTTTAACGGGTAAATGACATGTTTTACCATAGACCAATTGAAACGGAGTTAAGCCAATTGGAGCCTTGTAAGCGGTACAGTACGCCCACAAAGCCTCATCCAATTTTTGTGACCAATCTTTTCTTGAACTCGACACGGTTTTTTCCAGAATCCTTTTCACCTCTCAGTTAGACACCTCGGCTTGACCGTTCGTTTGTGGGTGGTAAGGGGTCGCCACTTTATGCGTTACACCATAATGTTTCAAAACACTTTCAAGGGATGTATTGCAAAAGTGTGACCCGCCATCACTTATAAGAACCCGAGGAGTGCCAAAACGGGCAAAGATATTTTTCTTTAAAATTTTTATTACCGTTTTGCCATCAGCCTTCGATGAAGCAATCGCTTCAACCCATTCGAAACAAAATCAACCGCCACTAAAATATACTTATTTCCAAAAGAGGGTGGGAATGGACCAACAAAATCTATGCCCCAACAATAAAAAATTTCAACCTCTTGGATATTTTGAAGGGGCATTTCATCTCTTTTTCCATTTCCACCAGTTCTTTGGCAAGTATCACAACTTTGCGCATGGAGATTTGCGGCTTTAAATAGAGTAGGCCAATAAAAGCTTGAATGCAAGACTTTTGTGGCCGTTCTCGAACCATTAAAATGGCCTCCATAAGGTGAGTTATGACAATGCCAGAGAATAATCTGAGCTTCATCACTCGTGACACACTTTCTCAAAAGGTTATCACCTCCTAACTTGAACAAGTAAGGGTCATCCCACACATAATAATTCGCATCCGATAAGAACTTCCTTTTTTGATTCCAAGTTAGGTCTTCGGGTATCCAACCGATTGCTTTGTGGTTAGCAATATCCGTAAACCATGGCCTAACTTGGACTCAAAACAATTTTTCATCGGGAAATTCCTCTCGGATTTCCTTTTCTGTTTTGGTTACCTCCACATTGATCAAACGGGACAAATGATCCGCCACCAAATTCTCTGAACCCTTTTTGTCCTTTATTTCCAAATCAAATTCTTGGAGCAAAAGGATCCAACAAATGAGCCTTTGCTTCGAATCCCGTTTAGTGAGCAGATATTTGTTTGCCGCATGATCAGTGTAGATTACCACTTTTGACCCTATTAGGTAAGAACGAAACTTCTCAAGTGCGTATACAATCGCAAGCAACTCTTTTTCGGTTGTGGCGTAATTTACTTGCGCCTCATTTAATACCTTGCTTGCGTAATGTATAGCATGAAAAGTTTTGTCCTTCCTTTGACCTAACACCGCTCCAACAGCGTAATGACTCGCGTCGCACATTAGTTCAAAATTTAAAGTCCAATTTGGCGCGATGATTATTGGAGCGGTAATTAGTGTCTCTTTCAAATTTTGGAAAGCAATAAGACATTTATCGTCAAAGAGAAATACCTGATCTTTGTTGAGCAAGTTGCTCAGTGGCCTTGCTACTTTTGCAAAATCTTTGACGAATCGCCTATAAAATCCCGCATGCCCCAAAAAGCTTCTGATTCCTTTGACGTTGGTAGGAGGAGGAAACTTTTCAATCACTTCAATCTTTGCTTGATTGACTTCAAGGCCTTTGGAAGAAACTTTGTGGCCAAGCACAATTCCCTCCGTCACCATAAAGGTACACTTCTCCCAATTCAACACCAAGTTTGTCTTTACACACCTCTCAAGGACGGTTTCCAAATTCTTCAAGCATAAATTGAAAGATGCTCCAAACACGGAAAAATAATTCATAAACACCTCCATTGTATTTTCTATGAGGTTAGAGAAGATAGCTTGAACACACCTTTGGAAAGTTTCCGGCGCATTACATAAGCCAAAAGGCATCTTTCGATAGGCAAAAATGCCAAAGGGACAAGTAAAAGCCGTCTTCTCGTGATCCGTCGGGTCAACCGCAATTTGATTGTACCCCAAATATCCGTCCAAAAAATAATAGAATTGTTGCCCGGATAACCTCTCGAGCATTTGGTCCATGAATGGAAGTGGAAAATGGTCTTTTCTTGTTGCGGTGTTCAACTTTCTATAGTCAATACACATTCTCCACCCCATCACATTCTTTGTTGGGATTAACTCATTCTTCTCGTTTCGGATAACGGTCATGCCACCCTTTTTAGGAACAACGTGCATGGGGCTTACCTATGGACTATCAGAGATAAGGTAGATCATTCCCGCATCCAAAAGCTTCACAACTTCTTTCCGAACAACCTTTTTCATAGTAGGATTCAAACGGCGTTGTGGTTGAGCTACCTCCTTGAAATCCGCTTCCATTAGAATCTTGTGCATACAATAAGATGGACTAATTCCTTTAAGATCGAAAAGAACCCACGCTATAGCTTCTTGATTTCTTTTCAACACTTGAATCAAATGGGTTTCTTCTTTGTCGGACAAAACATTGCTAATAATAACCGGCTTGTTCCCACTTTCATCAAGGAATGCATACTTCAAATTAGAAGGAAGCACCTTCAATTCAAGTTGAACTTTCTCATCACTTGGTTATTTCTTCAACTCTTCATTCTCAACTTCCCATGGTTGTAATTCTTTGAGTGACTCAAGCTCTTTCAAACATTCTTCAAGTTCCCTTTCTTCCTCACTAGTAAGTATGTCAAATGACTCACCAAGTGCTCTTTCTAAGGGAGACTTCACATGAACTTGTTTTGCAACTTCAATAATTTCCATATCCGATGCATCAATGCGGAAGCTATCATGCTTGTCTTTGGAATGCTTCATTGCTTCAAATAGATTAAAAGATACCTCTTTATTTAGAACCCACACTTTCATAAGGCCATCATCAACATCTATCATCATGCGAGCGGTCTTCATAAAAGGGCGACCAAGAATTAGAGGAGCATCCTCATCCTCTTCCATATCAATAATAATGAAGTCCACCGAAAAGAAAAATTTATCAATTTTCACCAACACATCTTGCGCCAACCCAATCGGATGAGTGGTAGATTTGTCGGCCAATTACAATGTCATCCGGATGCCTTTAATTTCAATGTTCCCAAGCCTTTTCACAATAGATAATGGTATGAGATTGATGCTTGAGCCCAAATCAATAAGGCCATTTCCAACAAAGACATTACCAATTGTAACAGGTAAGGTAACTCGCCCCGGATCGGCTTCTTTCTTCGGAAGAGTTCTTTGAATAATAGCACTACAATTTGCCGCAAGAACAACGGTTTCCGGCTCCGAATATTTCCACCTCTTTGTAAGAATATCCTTCATAAATTTGGCGTACTTCGGCATTTGCTCTAGAGCTTCGGAAAAAAGGGATGTTGATTTGTAGTTGCTTAAAGATATCCATGAATCTTGAGTAGTACCTAGCATTGTCTTTCCTTGTCGGCACATGAGGGTAAGGCATGTTTTGAGTCAGAATCGGATTCATCTTCTCCTTCTCCTTCTTAACTCTCACATGTTTCTCTTTTTTCTTCACTTCCTCCACACTCTCATTTTCAACCTCAACAATATCATCATTTTCCTTTTCAACTTCAACAACATTATCATTTTTCTTTTCAACTTCTACAACATTATCATTTTTCTTTTCAACTTCTTCCTCATCACTATCCTCCTCAACAATACCATCAACTTTTTCTTCTTCCACACTTTTGTCATTTTCTTTTGCTAACACCTTCCCACTTCTAGTAACGATTGCTTTGCAATGCTCCTTCGGGTTTACGTGAGTATTTGCAGAGAATGAAGGACCCGATTGTTGATCAGCTATTTGTTTTACAAGTTGCCCAACTTGATTTTCGAGATTCTTTATCGCCGCATCGCTTCTCTTTTGGTTGGCCATAGACATTTGAATTAATTGATTCAAAGTGTCTTCCAACTTAGAGCTAGAAACCGGAGGTGGTGGAGGTTGATAAGGATTTTTACGGCTTGAAGAACTGCCACCATAACCTTGATTATTTTGATAGTTCCCCCTCGGTTGATATCCTTTATTGTTTTGGTAATGTTGTTGAGGATTTTTTTGATAAGGTTGTTGTTGTTGTCTTCCTTGATAATCTCGTTGATTGTTCATGTAGTTCACTTCTTCAAATCCCGGTGGAGGACAAAATCCGGTGTTGTGCTCTCCTTTGCAAAGTTCACAACATGCAACTTGTTTACACTTGCTTGGTTGCTTATGCATTTCCTTCAATTGTTGTGGAAGCTTCGACATTTGTTGAGTCAAAAGTTCCACCTGTTGAGATAAAAGCTTGTTTTGAGCTAGGATTGCATCATTAGTTCCCAATTCCAAAACTCCCGGAGTCCTTTGAGAAGGACCACGGTTATGGCTTCCCCGATGGTCATTCAAAGCCATCTTATCAATTATGGCAATGGCTTCTTCAGCACTCTTGCTCATCAAAGATCCACCTGCGGTGGCATCCAACAATGTCATCAAAGCCATGCCCCTTGCATTTCCTCAACATAGATTTGAATCTCTCCCACGCATCGTTGAGAGATTCGTTTGCACCTTGCGTGAACACTGCTATTGCGGTCTTTGCCTCCATGAAACGATTATGTGGAAAAAAATCGCTCCAAAAATTTTTCTTCAAGTAAATTCCAATCAGTCATTATTGTCGTTGACTGATCAAGATACCATTCCTTGGCCTTCCCAATGAGGGAATGCGGGAATAGTCTCTTAAACAGAGATTCCTCTTCAGCTTCAGGTGCACCAGTTGCTCCCGTAATCTCATAGAACTTTGTCAGATGTGTATAAGGATCCACATGATCCATACCAGTAAAAGGACTCTGATATAGAAGCGAGAGAATAACAATCTTCATTTCTGAATGCCGACCATTATGAGCATTACGAGCAAACTGTACATTATGTCTTGGATTGTTGGTACATGGTCTAGAAGCAGGTGGTGGTGGTGGTGGATCCATAGCTGGAAGTAACTGTGGAATTGGTGGTGGTGTAGAAGTCGAACTTCCCTCTTGTTCTTGCCTTTGTCTAGCTAGTTGCCTCCTTCGCCTCGTTCTGCTATTGATTCTACAAGCGGTTCTTTCAATCTCGGGATCGAATAGAAGTTGGTCCACCGGTAGTTTCCCTTGCATAAAACAAAGTCTGCACACTAAACAAAACAAATCAACAAGCACAAGAAAAATTTTAACAAGTCTAAAACTTCACAACTATTGCAATGCTTGCAATATCAATCAACAATCCCCGACAACGGCGCCAATTTGTTGAAATACAAATAGAGTAGGGTTTTTGTTATCATTCCCCAGAGATTGTTTAGAGATATCACAGCCGTTCTACAATTGAAATCGTTTTAAACTTAAAGTAACAAAGGATTTTGGTTGTTGATAACGAATCTTTTGCATAAACGGTAAAAGTTATCGGATTTGAAATATTTATAAAACACATGCCAAGATTAGGGTTCGACAAACCATTTTGCACGTATAGAATCGACAAAACAAATGAACTAGTTTAGATGATAAATATAATCACATATCCTCTAAATATGTTTATCTCTAACACATATTGTGAGTTCTATCATTTTGATCCTTTGATGATCTCTCACTCAAACTATCAAAATGATAACATTCAAGTTCAATATTTATGAACATAAACTCTCATAACTATCTCTAGCCTATGTGCATTGATGGATGAAAAACCTAGATAAAGTGTAAGAACACATTTCTCAATCATGAACCAACACAAAGAATAAACCATAGAAACAAAGTTTTTCACCATATATTCATCATCTATAAGTTCATAAGCTTATATCAATACCTATACATACAAAAGAAATTATTATCTACCTTCTAATCTTGACACAAAAGGAGATTAGCTATCCATTGACTTGGTAGCTTCACAAACAAGAAAATGGAGAAGAGGAACAAGCATCAACGATGATCTCTCAACTATTGATGCTCCGAGTTATCGAAAATAAGATGCTACAGTGTTTATAGGGTTTTTGCTCTAAGAAAATAACAAGGATCCACAAAAAATGTTGATCAAATCTATTTATATAGGGGTTGAGAATCGCAGAGCGCGCTAAGCGCGCAGCACCGCACTAAGCGCGCTATCATTTATTGCTAAACCACCCTAGATCCCGCTTAATGGGCTTCAGACTGCGCTAAGCGGGCTGCCTACTGGAATTAGCTCCAGACCGCGCTTGGAGCGCACTAAGCGCGCTTGTAGCATGCTTCAAAAATTCCAATTTCTTCAAAACAGCTCCTTAAGAGCCTTCCATGCTCCAAGCTTTCCAATGCAATGTTAAAACCTACAATTATAAACAGAAAAGTTAAATAACTAAGTTTAATAATGCATTTAAACTATACTACGATTATTTACCGGAAATAAAGGGAAAAAGCATCAATTGACAAATAAAGATCACAAAAGGTGCTAAAAACTAAACTATATATTAACACATTCTAGCACCTAACAATAATATATGAGGGATACTAAAATTCTTGTTTAACTCATTCTTATTATGTTGAAATCATGCATGTGTGTTAATTTGTGGAAAAGGAAGAAAAGGATCAAGGCAATTTTTGTGTATTTTGAGAAAAACCACTTGAACAAATAAGAATGATCAATCTACCTTGTGAGTGACGAGTATTTGATAGCCCTGTTGAGCCTTTGTATCAAGATCCGTGTGAATAATTTAATCGTGTAAATATTGTACATAAAAAATAAGTAAATTTTGAAATGGATCTTGAATTTTTGTTGTGAAACTTTTGAACCTCAACCTTAAGTATGGTTGTTTTTGTTGTTCCTTTCCTTAGATGTGTGAGAGCATACTTAATATCATGTTTTGGTTGTATTCTAAGTTGGGGAGAAAAGAGGTAGATTAAGGCATTGAGAAAAAGAAAGTGGTTTTGAATGATGAAAGAGCTTGAACAAAGAAACAAATGAAAAAGAAAAGAAATTGAGCATGAATTGCCAACAAAAAGCTCAAAGTTGTAATGATGCATCAAAGAAAAGAAAACAATAAGGTTAAGGTCTTGAAGTGTTATGATTGTGAGAATTGAATGCTCTCTTAGGAATAGGCGTTTTTGTTTCAATGACTTTGATAAATGACCCTTCCTTGTAGCCAAGCCAAATTATGACCCTTGAAGTCCTTGTGATTCCTTATTTTGCACTAATTAATGCATGTTGATTGTTGAATGCATAATTTGTTCCGGATGTTTGCAGGATTGTTTGGTGAGTGATAAAACCTCATATTATTTTCATCCATTGATGAATGTGTACTTAGGTGTGATTCATGTTGAAATTGTATTTCTCAAGAAGTTTTGATTTGTGTTTTTGCACTTAGGAATAGTTTCATATCCATGATTTGTTTGGAGTTGGTAAGTTTATCTTGTTTATGCTTCTACTTTTTGAACCATGAAATTGTCGTTGTTCTGTTTTGTTGATTCCGATTTCTTGGGTGTTTTGGGTTCGTTTTTGTTTGGGAAACTTTTGTTCGAGGATAAACAAAATAATAAGTTGGGGAGAGTTGTTAAGGGCCAAATTGTGCATACATTTGATGGTATTTTGTGGCCCTTTCCAATGGTTTCCTTGATATTTTAGTAGTAAACTTTTAAGTTTTAGTGTAAATATGCAAGTTTCCGATTTTATTGTAAATAATGTGAATTATGATCATTTTGATACTTTTTGACAGGTCTTCTTGCTAATATATAATGCTAGGAACCTATGGTGAAGGAAAGAAGACCTAGAAGATCATTTTCGCAGCGATCATGTCGCTAAATCATGCTTAGCGCACTTTTCAACGCGGTTCTAGCGTGGTTTCACTGTTGAGGCAGTAGCTAATGGCCTTCAACCATGCTTAGTGCACTTTCTGGGAATCTGCTTCTGTTTTGCTGACCGTGCTTAGCGCGCTCCTGATGGCGCTTAGCGTGGTGCCACTTACTGCTACTTTTTACATTTTCTATAAATATCTACCTTAGAAGATATTTTGTAACAACTTTACATTTTCAGAATTTTAGAGATTAGAAAGGGTTTTTAGGTCAAAAAAGCTTAGAAACTCAAGAAGAGGTAAGAATCAAATCTTTGGATTATCAATCTTCAATTCTTCGACTTTGATACTAGCAAAGCTTTCCTTTTTACTTGTTGATCAAGCTACCATGGTGATGGCTAGCTAAACACTTTTGTGTCAAGATTAGAGGTAGTTAACCTTGCTATTATGAATTTCTTTTGATCTTTTGTATGTGAACAAGGTTGATGATCAATAGATGATGAAGATCTTTGCTTTTCATGTTGTATTTATGGTTTGAATCACTCTAGACATAGATTTTCCAAGTCTTGATCTAATTTCTTCATCTATTAACCAACAAACTCTAGACATAGATTTGGAAGTTAATATTTGCTTTGTATCAATCTTTATGTTTATTGTTTCGATTGTTATTTCGAGAAATCATCTAGCGATTAAAACAATAATACCCACGGAGCCGCTTTAGAAATAAACGAATTCGTGGGGATACATGATTGTATTGATCGAAACTAAGTTCACATGCTTGATTAATCAGATATGTATGAAAGGGGTTAACAAAATCTAATCTTGACATGCTTTTCTTAAAACAAAACATCTTTTCTCCAGTTTACTTTTTGCTACAAAAACATATGTTACAAAATAAGAACTCTTTGAAAACCCTTTTCTTAGAACGTTAAACTATTGAACGACAATCATCTAGATTTCTGAACAATCCCCGTGGATACGATAAAACAACCCACCTAAATACTTTTCAACACATGGGAAAATGTCCTAACACCTGTACATGCTCTCCGGAGAATCCGACCAAAGCACCTTTAAAAGGTAACAGCTCAGCAATATCAAAATCCATACCCTTGAATGCATCCCAATATAAAACATCTCGTGAACTTTTCGGGTCTACTTAGACTCGTTTTATGCTCTAGTCATGAATTTACACATTGATTACCACTGGTTCATTTTCGTGGGCCAATACTCCTTCGACACCTCTTCTAGAGAAACTGATTATGGTCAGGCTTTCCTCTCCCTCTAAAGGCGGCTTCTGTTGGATATGCATCACTGTCCGAGCATATATTTTTCTAGCTGAACTGGTTTCTTCTCCTCCTGAGAATCCCCCAACAATGGTGTTCAATGTATGATGAGTCACTCGGCTTAGCAGACTTCCTCTGTATTTTCCCCCTTCTTTTGCGTAAGGTTTTCTGAGCTGGTATCTTTCCAGAAAGGACTTCACTTTCCTGAATTTCCTCCAACGTATTTAACATAGGACAACAACCGACCTCTCTGAATTAAGATCCCAATTTCTTTTTTTTTAGCTGATGACAATTCTCTGTGTGGTGTCCACGTAGTATGTGGTATGCACATCATGCACTATCATCTTTTCCCATCACAACATGGACGCCTTTTGGATGCCCTATTATGGGAAGTAATTTGAGATGATAAACTTCTCTCAAGATATCCTCCTGTCTGGAATTCAATATTGTGTACTCAGCCTCTTTGTCAAATGGACGCCGAGATGATCGTATCGTTGTCCGATCTTTATGTCCGGACTTAGGGTAGTCCTTCCTATGCCCAGATCCCTCCTCTTTAACTCGCATTTTTCTTTGGCATCTCAGAATCTTTTTTCCCTTTTACTTTCCTCCTCTTTTATGTAGCATTCTGCTTTGGTAATAACCTCATCCATGTTGGATGTCAATTTTTGAGCTAAGGATTCATTGAACTGTCCGACTTTAAGGCCATGTTGAAATGCTCCCACGAACATTTTATGTTTTGGATGAGACACTTTAATTGTTTCTTCATTAAACATTGCTAGATACTCTCTAAGGGATTCTGAGTACCATTGCTGGACATTAAATAAACGGGTAGTTGATAATTTTTTATGTTTGCTTGTTGAAAAGTGTTGTACCATCTTTTTAGTTAAGTCTTGGTAGCTAACGACTGAGAATATAGATAAGCTCATATATCATCATAGAGATAATTCTTTAAGGGTCAAGACCATGAGTTTACACTTAAGGGAGTCGGAAGTCCCTACTATTGCCATCTGATTATTGATCGCAATTATATGCTCCTGGGGGTCGGTTTTACCATCAAAAGTTACCAATGACGGTAGTTTAAGTTCTCTAGAACTTAATCATCCCAGATTGCCTCAGACAAAGGTTGGGAATCTAGAGGCTCCTCCTCTGCGTCCCCATCCTGTTGATTTTGTGTCTGTAAAACATGAACAATATCTTGCAAGGTTTCATTCTGTTGACGGAGAGTCCCCACTACCACGAGTAGCTTGGTTAGATCCGGTGGTGGAGGTAGATCACTTCGACTGGGATATGACCCTGACATTGCATTGCTGGACTATTAGCAATTCTAATGATGATTTCTGTGTGGCCTAAGCAAGTTTTACCAAGGCCACATGGTGGGTGCCAAATGTTCTTGCTAAAAACACCAAAAGGTTGACTTCCCCATTATCTGTCAGGGAAAGTCTAAAAGGATTGGTTTAAGTTTCTATTTATGTATTTTCTCAGGTGACTCTTGACCCCTTGTATGATTTTCTGACACCTTTTATATAGGCCCATCCTTCCCCCCAACAATCATGATGAATCCTTTCCTCTTTCTTCATGCACTCATTACCCAGAAACCGTCGTCGTTTTAATCATTTAACTCCCTTTCTTAATAGTTTTTAATGTTTTCTTCATAATTATGTTGTAACGACCCTTCGTCTTCAGAAACCGTTTCCAGATGATTCCCTGCACCGATGATGACCTCGGTTTATCAGGGCTTATAACCCGGCAACATGACGACTTCTAGCTCTATCTATTACCTGACGCCTGTCTATTACCCAGCAAGGTCGGGTTCTAGTTTGAGCTATTGCCCGACTTTCATGTGAATCATCCCTATTTCATCATAGACTTCTTTTGATTTTATACATCGATTGGTCAAACTAATTTCTGAGATGTACACTTAAATTATTTTAAAAAATAATTTTATAAAATTCATATTTAAAAATAAATATTTTTTTTAAAATTAAAATAAACAGGTCCTTAATTCGTGTCATCGTTCTTCTTGTCTAATAAGCTAAAAACACTACAGCTCTAAAGGCCAAAATTGAAAAGCTGCAAATGGAAAAGGACGAGTTTTGGAGGGTGGTTATCGGTAGTCAGGTTCGAATGAAGGCAACATAGCATGTTAGTGGTCATGTCTATATATATAATAATTTGTGAAGAGATTTGATGTTAACCTGTTATAGGGTTGTACTAAATTGATGAAGCTAGGTACAATATTATTATCTTATTTAATTTACTCTCAAGTTACAAATATTGTTTTATTGGCAAGTAGTCAAGTTTACAAATATCTTGCTCTTTGTATTTAGTTTAATTAATTTTTTAGAAATGATAAGTTAATTTTTGCCTTTTAATACTACAGGTTGCATCTAGGAGGAAGGTATTTCACCCAACCATTAATAGTAATGGAAGTATTTTTCTTGACATTCTTAAACAACAACTAATCCCTAGTATTACCCATTTCCAAGGTTTGATTTGATTTTATGCATTATGTCAAATTATAATGATATTCGAAAACTTTAATGTTGTTGTTTCCATCTCTTGCTGCTTAGTTATTGGGAACAATAACCCCATAATGCATAAATCATGCCCACTAGTGTTAGTGTACTTTGATAGTTTGAATTATGATTAGAAATATTAAAGTCTCTTGGGTATGGTAGCCTGAATGCATGGCCTCTTAGCCTTGCCCATGTCCAACATAAACTTGTGCTTTTGTTTAAGGTCTTAAGGCAAAAAATGAGTAATCATTCACAAGTATTGACAGCACACCACCAGTAGTTTTGATAAGTTTATTAGTATGGGCCAAGGTTGTCTTGATTGTCGGGGAGCCCTGTGCCAATCTTCACCTTCCTGTTCGGATCATCCCCGAGATCGATGAGCTCACTACTACGAAAACCCCATTTAACGACGCCAGCTTTACCACGCTTTCGTATCCCACCGTTGTAACAGGATTAAAATTTTATAACGCCATATTTAACGACGGTTGTATTACATAACCGTTGTAATACAAGTTGTGTAACAAGCTTCGATTCCCAGTTCTATATTTTTTCCCATATTTTTACATTTTAACACGCTTGTATTAGAAGACCGTTGTACTACATGTATCACGCTTTGATTCACAGCAATGTATTCTTTAGTATTTTTAAGTGCAATAGAGTATATATATAACTTTAAAAATAAAACTGTAAGAGATGAACATATATAGATATAATTTTATTTTAATATTTCATTAAGAGTACATTGATAAACATATTACATATCAAGATCATTGTCAGAGCCCATAGCATAAAATGCATCTTCATAATCTAGACATCTCTCCTCACTCCCCTCATCGGAATCATAATATACAGGCCTCCTTTTCTTCTTTATCTTCTTCTTCTTCGGCTTCTTCTTCTTCTTCTTCTTATCTTTCCTTACCCTTAAGGCATCCCTGAAGTTGGCAGTTGCTGGTTGGACGACCTCCTGGATTGGCGCCTGACGTTCCTCATTGAGGTTTCTAGGATTCTCATTTGTTGAACTCATTGTTACGAAGAATATATTATTTAGATATGTAAAATTGTCTATTTATAGATGAGGTTGAAGATGAAAAGACTAATAGTTTAATGCTTGAAATGATGATAATTAACTTGTAAACCGTTCATATTCTGGAACTATATTTTCTTGTAAACCGTTCATATGTTGGGAAGTGCAACGACGATTATAAGTAATGACCGTAGCGATATCACTTATAATCCAGGCGTAATTTTAGGAAAATGTTGTTGCCTGGTGTCGAACCTTGTACCACGTATAAGGGGTATCACTACGGTTATTATTACTAACCGTTGTGACATTATTAAATTAATATATAATCTATCATAACAGTTATTTAAGAAAACCGTTGTGAAACATTTACCTATATAAGGGAATTAACTTTCTCTTTTTGACAGTCGCGCCGTTTCCTTCACAGTGAAACCCTAGCACCCAAACTTCATCTTTTTTTAGAATCTGCGAGAAGAAATACAAGAAGTATGAAGCTTTTGATTTAAGCTTCTTCCTCCTTGTAGTTCTTCCTGCAGAATCTAAAACTAGATGAACGTGGTGATGATGCTGGCGGTAGCAAGCGTAATGTACATATTGTTTATGGAAAATAAGGTAGTCTTCTACTTCAATCTTTTTGTTAAATAGTTCCCATTATCTCGTTTGCTTCATGTTGTTTTTGTTGATTGTTCTCATTTTGTGCAGATTCGACTTCAATGCTTCACAAGCAAGGTGAACTTCATTGTAATGGTACAGTCCCACTTCTTAGGGTTTTGTTTCAACTTTTGGTTGTTTTGTTTTGAATACTAACTAATTTTATTCATTGCTTCCCACTTCTTAGGGTTTGTTTCACATGGTGATGATGATGGTGGTACATATATATATGAATTCATTCTGATAAGGTACATATATATGAATTCATTCTTATATTGTATATGAAATTTAGTTTATTATATACTATGTACATTGTTTGTTTTACTATCCTTTTATTGAAAATGCAATCAGTTAAATTGATATAGAACATTAGTTTATGATATATATACTATGTATATTGTATATAGTTAAATTTAATACTAACTAATTTTCATCATAGATTTGTTTCACATGGTGATGATGATGGTGGTACCTATATATAAATTCATTCTGATAAGGTACATATATATGAATTCATTCTGATATTTTATATGAAATTTAGTTTATTATATACTATGTATATCGTTTGTTTCACTATCCTTTTATTGAAAATGCAATCAGTTAAATTGATATAGAACATTATAATCTGAAAATTAGGATGTATTTGAAAACCAACCTTTATCATGTCAATGTTTTCCGAATTGCATCCATTTCATTCCGCACATTTTATGTTCCTTAACATAAAATTTATGGTTCGATGGTCGGTTTCCTTCAATCCATCGATATCTTTTATTATAATTTACCTCATCGTCGTCACTAATCGTCGTGGTTGTTAAGATCATGATCATTGTTATGATGATAAAATCGCGGCAATTTTTGGCGATGATGAGGTAAACTATAACAAAAGATATTGATGGATTGAAGTAAACCGACCATCGAACCATAAATTTTATGTTAAGGAACATAAAATGTGCGGAATGAAATAGATGCAATTCGAAAAACAGTGGTGTGTTTAAGTTGGTTTTCAAGAACAGTTTAATTTTCAGATTATATAGTTCTTTACCAATTTTAATGGTTGTATTTCTTTAATAAGGTGGATGGTAAAACAAGCAATATACATTTGTATTTAATAAACTAAGGATACATTCCACAACGGTTGAGACAAATAACCGTTGTGATAGTTAACATATATGACAACTGTTCATATTGATAACCGTTGTGATAGTTAATATATATTACAACGGTTGAAATACCTAACCGTTGCAATATATCGCGCACTTCCACAATACAACAACGGTTTCCAGACCATTGTAGAAATGGCGAACTTACAACAACAATCTACATAACAACGCCTTCACCCGCGTCATTATATGTCATTCCCAACCGTTGCTAAATGGATTTTTCGTAGTAGTGGATCGAAGTCTCCATCTAGAATAAGGCACATGGGGTGGAGAGGCTGCCCGTTGTCTTCAGCTCGAGGGATGTGATCCGCTATCTTGTCCTGCTCCTGGTCGCCGGGGAAACGGATGTCGAGGTCAATCGCGTTGACGCGCGAGAGTGGCTGCTGCTCTACGTCCGAGATTGGCTTCTCTGCGGTCTTGGAATTGATGTTGATCGAGTTCAAACCCTTGGTTACAACCTCGAAACATCTCCTAGCAGCTTCAATATCCCCGTGGAGGGTGATGTAACACCCCAAATTTGTAAGAATATTTATTTAATTTATTTAAATATAATATTCGTGAATTTTAGTGAATTTTGGTGGTTTGTGTTGACGTCGGTATTTTTGGTGGAGCTTTGGTTATTTATTTAAATAATAGTATATAATATAGAATATATTGTATTATTATTTATTTAAATAATATTAGAAGGATTAGGGGTAAATTGGACTTTTAAGAAGGAGTTATTGAGGGTAATATTGGGAAAGCCCATTTTAGAAGCCCAAAGGTTAGGTTTAACAAAAAGGAGAATTTGAGAAGAATAGGATTCATTTTGTTAGACCGTGAAAAGAGGGGAAAAGGCCAGAGCTTTGAGGAAAGCGGGAAAAGCCTAGTATTTGAGAAGGTTTCCAAGAACTAAAGAAAGAAAGCTTGGAATCGACAATCTAGGGGAGTATTGCCTTTCATTGTTTTCAATATAGGAATTCGATGTGTTTAAAGCGGATTTTTGAGGTTTATGTGGGTTTGTGGGTTTATGAGTAAATTGATGATTTAGCTGTTATTTTTGTGGATTGATGATGAATATGAAGGGTTGGATTGAATCGGATAAAAGTAGGCATTCGAGGCTAATCTCCCAGTTGATGTTGTTCTGACCTTGTAGGGAGAGTGATTTGTGGGAGTTATGAAGGTATTTGGGGATTGGGGTTTTTGCGTGTTAGAAGTTTTGATAAGGGGAAAAATGCATAAATTGATCGGTTAAATTGTGGTATATGTATGATGTTACAATCTTTAAAAATGTGTTGTATGGTATTATAATTGTTATATAATGGTAGTATTTCAAATTATGGGATTGAGACTTTTTACGGAATTGGATTCGGAGGTCCGGAAGGCCTCCAAACTGCAAAAATCGCATTTTTTCTGGTTTGCTGTCCAGGAGAGTTCGCATAGAGAACTATAGTTTGCGTAGCAAAAGTTCTTATAGCGAGCAGTAGTGACTCGCAGCGAACATGACAATGTTGTTTGCTGCTGTTACAGACATAATTTTTCTAAACTTCAGATATTCATAACTTTTAATCCGTATGTTCGTTTCAGTCGCCGTTCGAGTCGTTGGAAAGCAGGTTTCGAACACTTTTTGATAAAATTACTTATAATGCCAGAATTATAACTATTCAATGCATTAGTCTGGTTTTTTGTGTATGTGTTATGTGTTGTGCGTTAAAACGATGAATTTGTTTTTTGATTCTTGTGTTGTCTTGATGTTTTGAGTTGTGATTATTCTGAAGAATTACCATGATTATCTTGATGATTATGAGATGTTTATACAGGATGTTTGATGATTAAATGATGATGTGAATGAACATGAATTATATTGATGATTATGAGATGATGATACCTAACTATTTTGATGAATTACCATGAGCTATATTGATGATTATGAGATGATGATTCATGATGTTTGATGAATAAATGACGATATGATTAACATGAGATTTTGATGAATGATGATGTACGTAATGACTTTTATTGATGATGATGATAATGAGGTTGTGTATCATGCATTCATGTCATTCCAGACTTCAGTCTATTGTAGCTTCAATCCCAATGTGTGGATGTGAGGTAATTTGACGTGCTCCGGTTCTTGTGTAGAATCGATCCTATTGACGGGGATCTTTGGAGGGTGATGACCTAGTGTCCATCGAGTTTGATGAATTGGTACCACATGCATGAGTCTTATTGTGCATTGCATTTATTTGGCATTGATGTGATTTATGATATCGTGATTTTTGATGTTTTTCTTTGTGATGACCCTGATGATGTTGTATATGATAATGACGCCATTTTATGGATATCCTATTTTTTTTATTGATTATAATGAATTGTGATTACTCAACCTGCCTGTTTGAATGTTGCCTCCACGTGGGTAACGTGCAGGTGATCAGGCTTAACTGCGAATGCCTTCGAGGTCTTTTGGAGTTTATTTTGCTTTTGGTCGATATAGAGGGTCTTGCTCTGATAGTGTAACATCGGGTTGGGTCATTGAGTCGAAACATATTATGTTGACATTTTGTTGTTATTTGATTATTAGGGTTTTTTATTTTAAAACCTTTTGATTTTGGATTATTGTGGTTATGGTGGTTCCACTGCTAATTTTGATGGCTTTTGAATATTTTGAGGAAAACCCGTGTTTACGGAGCATTTGTTTTATTTGAATTTATTGAGAAATATGCGTCCTTTTGAGGTGGTTCTGATTTTACTCTGATATTATGATTATTCTGCTGCAATATTTATGGGGTAGAAAATGGTGTTACAAGTGATGACACGGCCCCTGGTCGTGTAGTACTTCATCTTCAGATGGAATGTATATGGTACGACCGTGAGCTTGGCTAGAGTCGGCCTTCCCAGGATGCACTGGTACAGAGAAGGTCACTCTACCACCAGGAAGCATACCTTGACTTGTCGGGCAGTGTCGTCGTTCCCAAAAGTGACCATTAGCTTGACGTAGCCCCACGGTCTGGCGGTGGTGCCGTTGAAACCCTGGAGGTCTGAGCCAACGTAAAGGGTCAGATGTGTTTCATTGAGCTGAAGGGTCTTGAAGAGGTGGGTGTACATGGTGTCCACCGGACTTCCTTGGTCGACTAAGAAACGGCGGACATCAAAGTTCGCCATCTGCGCCCTGATCAGGAGGGGGATGTTGGAGTTAGGGGCGCTGCCCGACAATTATTTGAGGTAGAAGGTGACGGGGTTCAACATTCCCTGGACCTTCTCAAAAGCGGTGATCTGCGCCGAGCTCATCTCTATCAACTCTTCAAACTTCTGCTGGATCGACCCCACCGAGACCTTGTTGAATCCTCCGCCAGATATGACCATGGCGGCGGGGAAACTTTCCCACGGGTTGTGAGCGATCACAGGGATGTCGGGCTCGTCGGGGAAGTAGAAGTCATCTGGTCGGGTGACACACAGGGAGACTTGTAGTCCGTTCTCGCCGGGGGATGGGGTCGCCTCCTTGATACTTTTCGTCTCCCGTGTCTCTTGTCGGGGGCATCGTTCCTCTTCGTGTACTGCTTGAGGTGCCCCTCTTTAATCAGGATTTCTATCGCATCCTTGAGGTGGATGCATTCCTCCGTGACATACTCGTGGCTCCTATAAAACCTGTAGTACTTGGACTTGTCAACGTTTGGTTTAGGGGGTGTCACCTTCGGGAAGCGGACACCTCCTTTCTGGAATTCTGAGTTGATGCACTCGGCCAGGATTCGCTCGCGGGGAGCAGCGTGTACTCTGTGAACCGGTCTACTGGTATCCTCGGCTCTCGAGAGTCCCGGGGCCGGTCTTCTTTTGTTCTCTCTCCCCCTCGTCGAGGGGCGGTGGAGTCCTCGTGCCAGGAGCTTCTAGGGCCCTCTTGATTTCGTGTATCGCGGGCACAGTGGACGGCCTCTATCTCCTCATACTAGATGTATGCTTGGGCCTTGTGGAGGAGCGCTTCCTAGGTGTCGGGTCATTCAATTCTGACAGCCTTAGCGAACTCGGTGCAAGGTCAGAGTCCTCGCTCAATCAAGAATTTCTTCATGTCGTCCGAGGTGGATACTTGGATAGCCTCTCGGTTGAATCTCTCGATGTGGTTTCGGAGAGATTCGTCTTTTCCCTGGATGATGGCTTCCAGAGATGCTTTCGTCTTTGGGTGGTGTCGGGAAGCAGTGAAGTGTCTGGAGAATTGTTTCTTTAGTTCCTTCCAGGCGGTGATGGACTCAGGTGCGAGGCTCTTGTACCATGCCATGGCACCCTCCCGGAGAGTAGTGGCGAAGAGCTTACACTTGATGGCTCCCCGGACGTTTCGATAATCGAGCATCGCGTCAAAGCTTTCAATGTGGTCGTCCGGGTCGGTCGTACCATCGTATGTCGCCAAGGGCGGGGGCTTTTCCATCCTGACAGGCAAGGGGGTCTCCATGATATCTCTTAACAGTGGGGTGTGCTGATTGTCCTCGTCACTCTTGACGGGTGATAGGGATTAGTCGCCTCGGTCGTTCCTGCTTCGTCGGGGAGGAGTCCTTGGTCTATTCTTCGGCTTCTCGCCGTACTCGTTGGCCTTAATCCCCTTCTGAGCGGGGGAACGCCGTTCCTTCCGAGGAGGGGGCCGGTCGCGTTTCTGGGTGAACACGGGTTAGGGTCGTTCAGGACACGGTCGGCGCCCGGGCATCCGGGGAGAGGGGCTCCAAGAGTCATCGTGTCACGTCCTCCGCGGGGGAGGAGAGGGGTACGAGAAATGGGGCAACGATGTGTCCGCGGGGGAGAGCGTTGTTGTCGCTCCCTCTCGAGCACTTGTATCCGTTCATTCTGTTCGAAGATCATCAGATTGGTCTGATTGATCGCTGCGAATAGAGCCACCGTGGTTGGATCAACATTAGGTGGCGCATGGATCAGTTGGTAGACAGCTGAGCTATCAGCGTGTCGGGAGGCATTGAAGGTCGCGTCGTTAGAGGAGGGAAAGGCGGTGTGCCTGTCCCTATGGCCGCCTTCTTCGACGTGAACGACCATGTTAGGGTCGTGGTCGTCTCCGTTGTTGAATGGGATGAAGGCGGTGTCCGGAGCATTGGCATCAGTTCGAGGACTGGCCATGATCGTTAGAGATTGGAAGTTGCTCTGGTTCTTGAGTTTCTACGGGAGGAAGAACGGGGAAGCAAAGGTTTCCCACAGACGGCGCCACTGATCGTACCTGTTCAGAAATAGATCATTGGCTAGCAACACGTCGTGAGCTCTGTTACACTCCGGTGGTGATGAGAAGGTTGGGGTGTACCTGCAAGGTACTTCGATGCCAAAGTAAGAGACGGAGCTAAGAGTGCAAGTACAGAAAGGTAATAGTGAGAGTAAAGATTCAGAATACCTGACCCTCTAGTGATAGAGGGTATTTATAGTGTGCCCCCGGCGCTGGGCCAACGGTCATCTGCACTGGGTTGGATTTCTAAGCCCAATGCAAATAACTGTCAGGGCTTACGTGGCGTAGGGAAGACCAGCACGTGGTCTTCGCCCTAGAGCAACTGCCCCGTGATCTTCGAAATGTGGGCTGATCGGTTCTTCAGGAAGTGGGTAGTTTCCTGATGAGGTGTCCCCGCGTGGGGATCACGTGGAGTTCATGGGGAAGACGCGTGGTCTCTCACCGTATCGGGTGGTGACTTGTTCGATTAAGGTGGGTGTTGAACATGTCCGACGAGGGGGAGGATTAGGCCTTGTTGGGCCTTCCCAATGTGACGTTGGGTTGGGTCTACCCGACTGGTGGGCAGGTGCTACCTAGTCCAGAACAATTTTTATTTTTAATCATATTATTCATAACGTTGTTGTTTATATTTCATCTTCTACTTGTGTTACTTTTTCAACTTAAATTTACTATTACTTTTAAGTTTTTTCTTTTTTCAACTTCTGCACCGAGATGGGGAATAACCTATCAAAAAAAACACAAAAGGGTAGTACCTACCCAAACATTATGCCAAAATCTAATATTGACCATCCCTAACCCTTTTCACACAAGATGAGGAAAAGCAGTCAGACTCCTGATCTGTTGGGTCCCTCGTGAAGAAAAACGTCGACGCTCCACCAATTAGACACTCTCTTAAGGTTTCATTCCCCACCTCCTAAAAGGGAACCAAAACCCTTAGCCTTATACCTCTCCTTACCGATATTTCTTAAAAGCGAAGACAAATTCCAAAGAATTATTCATCTCCACTTACTTAACAAAGAAAGATTAAGATTCCACTTAACTCATACAACCTTGACTTCACCTTTTGAGCCCCCCAATGAAAGTGCCCCTGCATATTAACTATATTATTTCAAAAATAAATCAACATCTTCATGAAGGATAAAAAGAACACATGGATTTAGTTTAGGACCGAATTCAATAAAATCACACTGTCACCTAAATTGACAAATCTATTTCTCTAAAATGATAACCTCTTAGAGACAAGATTAATAAAAGGGTCTCAAGTGCCTTCCTTCTTAGATTTCGCACCCACCAGAAGCCCAAGATACTTAAAAGGAAGGGAGCCTAGCTTACAATGTGAGAATTCTTTCGCCAAATCCAAAAGAGGGTTACCGACATTCACACTAAACATGCAACTCTTGGAAAAGTTCACTTTGAGACCCAAGGCAATCTCAAAACTTTTGAGTACCATCTTGATTGTTAGAAGGTTCTCCACAAACAATATTTTCACCAACACCGAATCATCGACATACTGGAGATGAGACACCTCAAGATCATATGTCCGTCCTTGAAACCTTGTAAGACGCCCACTAAGAGCTCCTTATTCAAATAAGCACTAAAACCCTCTACCACTCGAAGAAATAGAAAAGGAGGCAAGGGGCCTTACTACTTCAATCCCTTATTAACACAAATCTCATTTGTTGGGCACCCATTCACCAACACCGAAAGGCTATTCAAAAAAACACAAACACCTAACTAGACCCTCCATCGGTCATCAAAACCAAATTCCTGCAACATATAGTCAAGGAATGCCCAATTAACAAAGTCATAAGCCATCTAAAAGTCCACTTTAAACAAAAAACACTCTCATTTAAACCTCTTAACAATGTCTAAAACTTCATTGAGAGCGACCATACCATCCACCACCCGCCTTCTTTAAAAAAAGTTGATTGCTCTGGGGATATAAACTTCTCCACAACCCCTAAGTCTGACAACCAACACCTTAGCCACCAACGTATACAAAATAAGCCATAAGGAAAATAGATCTAAAATCTCCTAGCTCCAAAGACACTCCACTTTTAGGAAAGAACAACGAAAAATGACGTCAAATGTTAAAATCCTTTTTTTTTTCTATTTTGAAATTATGCCAGATGTTAATAGTTTGCTTTTGTTCTTTAATGGTGAGGTTTAGGGTCAATTTGTTTTGCCTTTTGTTAAAAATGGTTTTTTATAATGTTACATAATTTTGTGTAAAAAAAAATTACAAATAAACTTTTTATAAAAATTTAAAATGAAATTTTGATTTGAATATAGTTATTCTAAAAATGTTATTTTAGATATTTCATCATTTTATTTAAATTTTTTTGCATATCAGAATTTCAACAAACCACTTAATTTTGAAGCTATTTTAAATAGTTTTTCATAAAAATCCTTTTTGAGATATAATTTTTTGAAAAAATTATGATTTCGACTATATTTTGATATTTAATAATATATGTTTATGTTATAGAATGTCAAAATTAATCTTTCAATTAAAAAAAAAAACAAATATAAAAAAACGTGTTGTTCTTGTTAGAAACACCAAAAGGTTGACTTCCTCGTCATCTTTAAGAGAGATGCCTAAAAGGATTGATTTAAGTGTCTTTTTATGTTTTTTTCTTAGGTGACTCTTGATTTTCTAACATCCTTTATATAGACACATCCCCCCACCCCCGAATTTTTTCCTCTTCCTTCCTGCATTCATGGCCCAGAATTTGTTGCCGTTTTAATCATTTAACTCCCTTTTTAATGGTTTGTAACGTTTTCTTTATAGTTGTGTTGTTACGACCCTTCATCCTTTGAGACCGTTTCCAGATTATGTCTCTGCACTGATGATGACATCGGTCTATCAGGGCTCACCACCAAACAACATGACGACTTCTAGCTCTATCTGTTACCCGGACTCTGTATATTACTCGGCAAGGCTAGATTCTAGTTTTGGCTATTACTCGACTTTCACCTGAACCATTCCTATTTTATCATAAACTTTTCCAATTTTATACATCAACTGGTCAAACTTATTTTTGAAATATACACTTATATTATTTTAAAAATAATTTTATAAAATTCATTTTTGAAAATAAATAAGAAAATCTATAATTTTAAAGTTAAAATAAACAGATGCTTAATTTGTGTCATCGTTCTTCTTGTCTAAAAGCTAAAAAACTGCAGCTCTAAAGGCCCCAATTGAAAAGCTGCAATTGGAAAACGACGAGTTTTGGAGGGTGGCTATCGCTAGTCACGTTCGAAGGAAGGCAACATAGCATGTTAGTTAGTGGCCATGTCTATAATTTTAATAATTTGTGAAGAGACTTGATGTTAACATGTTAATTATAGGATTGTGCTAAACTGATGAAGCTAGCTACAATACTATTATCTTATTTAATTTATTCTCAAGTTACAAATGCTGTTTTGTTGGCTGGTACTCAAGTTTACAAATATCTTGCTCTTTGTATTTAGTTTAATTAAATATTTAGAAATGATAAGTCAATTATTGCCTTTAACAGTTTTCATTTAGGAGGAAGGTATTTCACCCAACCATTAATAGTAATGGAAGTATTTGTCTTGACATTCTTGAAGAACAACTAATCCTAATATTACCCATTTCCAAGGTTTGATTTGATTTTATGCATTATGTCAAATTATAATGATCTTCGAAAACTTTAATGTTGTTCTTGTTGCCATCTCTTTCTGCTTAGTTATTGGGAACAATAACCCCATAATCCATAAATCATGCCCACTAGTGTTAGTGTATTTTGATAGTTTGAATTATGGTTAGAAATATTAAAGTCTCTTGGGTATGGTAGCCTGAATGCATGGCCTCTTAGCCTTACCCATGTCCAACAGAAACATGTGCTTTTGTTTTAGGTTTAAGGCAAAAAATGTGAAATCATTCCCAAGTATTGACAGCACACCACCAGTTCAGCAGTAGTTTTGATAAGATTATTAGTAACGGCCAAGGTTGTCTTGATGGTAATTAATGCATTAGGTATTGTAAGCAGTTTAACTGTAACTTCTATAACTGTTAAATCTAAGTATATGTTAAAATAAAACGTTTGTAGGCGCACTTTGCAGGCAGCACTAAAATATGGCATGGCACAATGTGCTGGTTATTTGACAGCTATAAGTCTCTGCAATAGCATTGAAGTTCATTTACTTTTTATTCAACCACCCAACTGCATTTTCTCCTATATAAAAGGAGAATCCTCTTGGTTGTTTTAGTATACTTTTAAGTGAGAGGAAAAGGTAAAGAGAGAAATGAGTAAGTGGTGCATTTTGGTGGTTTTGGCTCTTGCTGTAGTTGCAACAAGTGCAAGAAATGTGCCTGCTGTAGTAACAACAAGTGCAAGAAATGTGCCTGCTGGAGAGGGTGGTTTGAAGGACGAGAAGACCTTTGGTGGGTTTGGTGGTTTTTCAGGAATTGGTAACAATGGTTTTCCTTTTGGAGGTGCAGGCTTTGGCGGTGGTGGTGACGCTGGTGGTGGCCTCGGTGGAATAGGAGGTGCTGGACTTGGTGGAATTGGAGGTGGTGGACTCGGTGATGCGGGTGGACTAGATGGTGCTGGCCTCGGTGGAATAGGAGGTGGAGCACTTGGTGGAATAGGAGGCGGTGGACAAGGTGGTGGCGGCCTTGGTGGAATAGGAGGTAGTGGCTTCGGTGGACTCGGTGGTTCTCATGGATTGGATGGATTCGGCGGACTTGGAGGTTCCGGCGGTGGTGTCTTTCCTCATCCTTGAGCAACAAGAGAATTACTATATATGGAATTTACTTTATTTTACTATTCTTAAGAAAATAAAAGTTAACTATATTGGGATTTATTGTCATCACAATTGTTTAATTGTAGTGTTCTATTATTATGTTTTTCACTTATATTGTTAGCTAGTACTAGTTTGTTATGTTACCATGGGTTGTTCTTTCTAAAGAAGGATATTCAGAAATCTACGAGTTTATTAAATCCGTCCTTTTACAATGAGTGACTCATTGCACATATTAAGAAAAATTGATAAATGAAATAGATATTTTTTTATATTAAAATATTGTTGAAATTAAATTTTAATAGTTGAGATAATCCGAAACAATTTTAATGAACAAAAATTAATCTTTTTGATTGATTACGCATCCCGTTCTTCACTCTTCACTTGAGTGATTCAACCACATATTGATTGCAAGATGATTCCGCCGCACAAAAATTTTAAAAGGAAAAGATTTTTAGAAGAAGGAGAGAGAGAGAGAGAGAGAGAGAGAGAGAGAGAGAGAGAGAGAGAGAATTTTATTTGAATTCTAACTGAATTGTTGCGTACATTACAAATAAGGGTGTCTCCCTATTTATAGCTAAGATTGCTTCATGCACAACCATGGAGATAGATTGTAAATGATGAGAATAACCAGCTATGAAGTATGATTAGTACTCATATTATCAAACGGGTTCATTCATTCGGTGGCAAGTCCAGCCTAAGGTTCCTTGACTCACGGGAAAAATCTAGAAACAATGAATCTATTTTCTTCCATCGCAACGGATCAGATACATGGAAAAATTTTCCATCACATGCTCTTTCATCTGCATGTCATCTAGCATTCTTAGCGTCACTTAGATTAGTAAAAAATCTCTTGAACCTTTGAACTATTGCTAGGTACCACATCACCTTGGTAGAAATACCCTTTCTAGTCACACCATCATCATCTTCAGCACCATTGTCCTTAAGCTTGTAGCGTGACTCCCCAAACCTTAGACGCTCTTTCAAGGATTCAAACTTTTTCCTATATAATATGCAATCATTAAGACATGCATGTATTTTGATACAGTCCAAACCCATTGGACATAATATCTTTTTGGCCTTATAACTACGGTTCGACAACGTGTTACCTTCTGGAAGCATTTCTTGCAACAATTTAAGCAATTCAGTTAAACTTCTTTTCGTCCACCTACCTTTTCCATTAAGATTAAATAGTCTTAATACAACTGACAATCTTGTAAAAATTTTGCATCCCGGAAATAACGAATATTCCCTGTCCGTTTATAAATTATCTTCCTCATGGGCTTTCTTAAAAGAATCTACTCCAATATCACGGATCATATCATCTAGAGTATCATTCATATATATTCATCAACTTCAACTCTATGTGACACATGTACTTTTTAATCACTTCACCATGCCATACCCATTTCGTATAATTTTGAATAATTCCATCACAACCTAAATGATTAAATATATTTTTCTTTGGAGGTTTTGGGTGTTGTAGCATTTTTTACAAAGACAATAAAAAATCTCATTATAGTTAGGAAGGTTTTTCTCCGTGAAGTTTAGAAATTGAATCACTTCATTCTCATACTCCTTGCTTAATCTATTGGTTTTCACCTAACCATGATATATAATCTCATACAGTTTCTAAAAATAAAATAAATTTCATTCAAAATCAACAATAATGAACATTTCATCTCAATAAAACAACAATAACACTAAACAGAAACAACTAAAAATACCTGAAAAACAATACAACATTATACACTAAGTCTTAAAAACCATAACAACAACAACTACTACTACAACGACGACGACAACAACAACAAAAACAACAAAAGCAAGAAAGACATTGTTGGTACAATCATGGAGTTTTACATATCAAAAAAGTGATGAGTGAGTTTCCTTATTCGAGCTTCTTTCTTCCTTGGGAAGATGAAGAATGGATTTTTAGTTTCTTTGGTGGATGAAGAATAGTTCCTTTCTTTAGTTTGCCTGGGCGAGAAATAAAAAAAAAGTGAATGAGACTTAACATTCTAATGTTATAATAAAATAATATTTAGAGTTTATATCTCAATTGGTTAAGAAAATTGAGGGAAAACAAATGACATAAAAGTTGGGTTCAATTTAATTAATAAAATATTAATTCAACACTGCATGTCGGTTTTTGGGAAAGATGATTTATAAAATAATGGTGCCTATCTGATTGTAAATAAAGCACGAAATTGCATGACATGGGAATTAAATATCAAACCCTAAGCTACATTTATGTCGGTTTTCTGAAAACCCGAGGGATAATATTTAATTTTTATATTAAAAAATTAAAAATAGTGTTTTTTATATCATTTGACCTCGGATTTTTACTGGCTGAGGTGAAAGCTTTGTTATGAAATGTATTATTTGTAGTAGTGTCTTGACTTATTTATTTTTATCTATTTGAAGGAAATTATGAGAATTATGTTCAAAAGATTCATATTATTCTCAAGTGGAAGATGATCCCAAAACCTATAAAGAAGCAGTAGCTTCAAGGGACTCTTATTTTTGGAAGGATTTTATCCAAGGAGAAATGAATTCAATTATGTCAAACCACAGTTTGGAACTTGTCAATTTACCTATAGTATCAAGGCCCATTGGATGAAAATGGGTGTTTATAAATAAGTATCATAGTGATGGTACATTAAACACCTACAATGTTAGATTAATAGCAAAAATGTTTAGACCAAATAAAGGTTGATTATTTTGACACATATGCACTTGTAGCAAGGACGGAGAAAAATAGATTATTATTTGCATTAGCTTATTTGGATGACCTTATAGTTCATCAAATGGACGTTAAAACAACATTTCTTAATGGAGATCTTGATGAGGAAATATACATGGAGAAACTAAAAGGTTACGTGCTTCTTGGAAATGAACAAAAGGTGTGCAAGCTCGTCAAGTTATTCTATGTATTAAAGCAAGCACTGAAACAATGGCACCAAAATTTTAACTTTGTCATATTTTCAAATGGATTCGTTCCCAACTCTTGTGACAAATGTTTATACACGAAGGTGAGTGGGGATATTGTAATATTCCTTTGTCTCTATGTTGATGACATGTTGATTACAAGCAATGACATGAATGAAAATTTAGAAACAAAGAGGTTTCTAACTTATACATTTGAGATTAAAGACCTTGGAATAGTTGACACTATTTTGAGGGTCAAAGTAAAGAAAAATAATGGGGGTTATGAACTTAGTCAAACACACTATATTGAAAAAATATTTGTGAGATTTGGGTCGAACTCATGCTGTGTTGAAGGAGAAGCTTTCATGTATTTTGACATGAGGCAAGCATGCAGTCGAAGCTTGTTCACATGCTGATGCCTTATTATTACATACTATAGTCGAAGTCTGTTCTAGTATGTATATATTGTCGAAATGTTATTCTGTCGAATTAGGCCTTGTATTAAGGATCCAATTGTTTAGGTTTCTTGGGCTGCAAGTTACCTAGTTAGTCTATAAATAGGCTAGTACACTCAGTTTATTGAGTGTGGCAAATTGTGATATTCACTTGTAATCATTTGTGACTTTAATGAGAAAGTGAATAGTAAACAGAATTTATATTTGCCCAATCCTTATTGTTCTTCCTTCTTCTTCTTCTTGTTTTTCCCTTTTTCGTTAAACCCTAACCCTTGTTTTGGTTCTTGATTATCAAGAAACCGTTTTATACTTTGCTTAAAGATATCGTTTTTCACAATAAATTGGTGCGGTGAGCGTGGAGAAGATGTCTTCAACAAAGTATGAGATCGAGAAGTTCACCAGAGTGAACGACTTCGGTCTGTGGCGCTTGAAGATGAAAGCCCTACTGGTTCAGCAGGGTTGTTTGGAAGCATTAAAGGGAATGGCAGCCGTGGATGCTGCTTTGACGGAAAGAGAAAAGACAGTAATGATCGAGAAAGCCCACAGCGCGATTTTGTTGAGCCTTGGTGATAAGGTTCTCTGGCAGGTATCAAAGGAGACTACGGCGTTAGGTTTATGGGTTAAACTTAAAAGTTTGTATATGACCAAATCTCTGGTGAATCGTCTCTACCTGAAGCAAGCTTTGTATTCATTCAAGATGAGTGAAGACAAAGCTTTGGCTGAGCAGTTGGATATGTTCAACAAGCTGATTCTT
This sequence comes from Lathyrus tuberosus, assembly GCA_022829125.1. Taxonomy (NCBI): domain Eukaryota; kingdom Viridiplantae; phylum Streptophyta; class Magnoliopsida; order Fabales; family Fabaceae; genus Lathyrus; species Lathyrus tuberosus. Next base: position 8,164,795 of record JALAZF010000147.1, read on the forward strand.
GATCTTGAAAGTATTGATGAGAAGATCGATGACGAAGATCAAGCGTTGTTGATGTTGTGTGCTTTGCCCAGATCGCATGCTCACTTCAAAGAAACTCTCTTGTAAGGACAATGGGAATGTAGTTATAGTGCAAGATGGTTATGAATAATCTGATGTCCTTGTGGTGTCGAGCAGCAACTCTTGCAAAGAGTGGATTATGGATTCTGGATGTACTTGGCATATGACTCCAAACAAGAATGTGTTTGAAGAATTATGTGATCAAGATGGTGGATCAGTGCTGCTGGGGAACAATAAAGCTTGCAAGATTGCAGATATTGGATCTGTTAGATTCATGCTCCATTATGAGTCAATAAAGTTATTGACTGGGGTTAGGTATGTACCTGATCTTAAGAGGAATTTAATTTCTCTTGGTGAATTCGACAGAAAGGGATATGTTTTCAAAGGAGAGCAAGGTATCCTGAAAGTCATGAAAGGGTCGAAGGAAGTCTTGAGAGGCGTGAAAAACCAAGGCTTGTATACCCTTGAGGTTGAGGTTGTAAGTGGTTCGACAAATGTTGTATCCACGAAACCTGTGTCGAAGACAGAATTATGGCACATGAGATTGGGCCATGTCAGCGAAAGAGGTGTGGTCGAATTGGGGAAGCAGAACCTGCTATGAGGTGACAAAGTTGAAAAGCTGGAGCTTTGTGAATCTGGTGTATTTGGTAAATCCTGTAGGGCGAAGTTTAACAAAGGCAAGAAAAGAACACATGGATCCCTTGATTACATTCATGCTGATCTTTGGGGGCCTGCAAGGAATCCTTCACACTCAGGTGCAAGGTATTTTCTATCCATCGTTGATGACTATTCCAGAAAGCTATGGGTATTCATTCAGAAGACGAAGGATGAAACTTTTGAGAATTTCAAAAGTTGGAAGGTTCTGGTCGAAACTCAAACTGGCAGAAAGGTTAAGAGGTTGAGAACCTACAATGGCCTTGAATTCTACAATGAAGCGTTCGACAATTACTGTGTTGAGTCTGGGATTGCAAGGCATAAGACTGTAGCAGGTACTCCTCAACAAAATGGCTTAGCTGAGAGATTCAATCGAACAATCCTTGAAAAGGTTAGATGCATGTTGGTTAGTGCTGGATTGAAGAAGGTGTTTTGGGCGGAGGCTGTTTCGACAACAGCTTATCTGATAAATAGATGTCCCTCGACTGCGCTGGGAATAAAGACACCTGAAGAAGTTTGATCGGCTCATCCACCAGATCTCGACAAACTGAGAGTATTTGGATGTTTAGCCTATGCTCACATTAGGCAAGACAAGGTCGAACTTAAAGCTCTGAGATGCATGTTCCTTGGATATCCTGAGGGAGTCAAGGGTTATAAACTGTGGTGCATAGAACCAGGTCACAGAAGATGTATCACAAGTCGTGATGTAGTTTTCAGTGAGGTCAAAATGGCTTTCAAGAAAATTGGTGATGTTGGTCGAAGTGCAGAAATCTCTGAAGAGGAGCTGGAACAGGTAGAGATACCTGTTGAGGTGGAACATAGTGATGCTGAAGTGCATAGCCCTGTTGAAGTCGAAGAGCAAGATGCTGAAGAGGCAGAGGAAACTGTCGATGACTACCTACTGGCAAGAGATAGGTCGAGAAGAGTCATCAAGCCACCTCAGAGACTTGGTTATGCAGATATTATAGCTTTTGCCTTAATCTCTGCAAGTGAGGTACTTGACGAAGAACCTAGAGATTACAAAGAAGCTATAAGGAGTCGAGACAAGAGTGAATGGCGAAAAACCATGGATGACGAGATGAAATCTCTTCATGATAATAACACTTGGGAGCTGATTGAGAAACCTGCAGGAGCAAGGTTAGTCAGTTGTAAGTGGATTTTCAAGGTCAAGGAAGGAATATAATGAGTGATGTCGAAGCGCTTTAAGGTGATGCTGGTTGCTAGGGGGTTCACTCAGAAAGAAGGAGTCGACTTTAATGATGTGTTCTCACATGTTGTAAAGTATAGATCCATTCGAATGCTATTGGCCATGGTGGCAAAGTTCGATTTAGAACTTGAGCAAATGGATGTGAAGACGGCATTTCTGTATGGTGATCTAGATGAAACGATCCTGATGCGTCAACCTGAAGGGTATGCAGAAAAGGGTAAAGAAGATTATGTGTGCAAGATGAATAGGTCTTTGTATGGCCTGAAACAATCTCCTCGACAGTGGAATAGGAGATTCGACAAGTTCATGGCACACATTGGTTTCACTAGAAGTCAGTTCGATCACTGTGTTTACTTCAGATTTTGACCTAGAAACTCACTTGTTATGTTGTTGTTGTATGTGGATGATATCCTCATAGCTAGCAACAGTGTTGAGGATGTAACGAAGGTGAAGGCTGAACTCAGTAAGGAGTTCGAAATGAAGGATCTGGGAGCTACAGACAGGATTCTTAGGATTGACATCCGGAGAGATAGAAAGCAGTCGAAGTTGTGCTTATCTCAAGAGACATACCTACGGAAGCTTCTCGACAAGTTTGGTATGTCGAATTCGAAGCCTGTTGTGACACCTACAAATCCTCAGTTTAAGCTTAGTACTACTCAAAGTCCGAGTATTGAAGCTAAAAGAATCTATATGAATAGCATTCCATATGCTAGTGTAGTGGGTTCTTTGATGTATGCTATGGTCTGTACGAGGCCAGACATAGCATATGGAGTGATCCTTGTGAGAAGGTATATGGCCAATCCTGGAAAGGCGCACTGGCAAGTCGTAAAGTGGATTCTCAGGTACATAAATGGGTCTCTGAAAAGAGTCTTGATTTATGGTGGAGCCTGTGGTATTGATAGCATAGTCGAAATCGAAGGATTTGTCGACTCTGATTATGCAGGTTGAATGGATTCCAGAAAGTCTATTTCTGGATATGTTTTCACAATGTTTGGCACAACAATTAGTTGGAAAGCGACGCTTCAGAAGTTTGTTGCCTTATCAACCACTGAAGCTGAATATATTGCCCTCACTGAAGCTGTGAAGGAAGCATTGTAGCTTGAAGGTTTTGCAAAGGAGCTGAAACTTCAAGGTCGAAGTATCACTGTTAAGTGTGATAGTCAAAGTGCAATACACCTGTCGAAGAATTCATGCCTATCATGAGCGAACTAAGCACATCGATGTGAGGCTGCACTTCGTCAGAGAGATAATCGAGCGTGGTGAAGTCCAGGTGCTGAAGGTTTCGACTGAAGATAATGCTGCAGATATGATCACCAAAACGTTGCCAAGTTACAAGTTCTTCCACTGTATGCAGTTGATAAAGCTACATGATGAAAGCTAGTTGATTCTCTTGTTGCTGAGTTAGATCCAAGGTAGAGATTTGTGAGATTTGGCTCAAACTCATGCTGTGTTGAAGGAGAAGCTTTCATGTATTTCGACAGGAGGCAAGCATGCAGTCGAAGCTTGTTCACATGCTAATGCCTTATTGTTACATACTGTAGTCGAAGTCTGTTCTAGTATGTATGTATTGTCGAAATGTTATTCTGTCGAATTGGACCTTGTATTAAGGATCTAATTATTTAGGTTTCTTGGGCTGCAAGTTACCTAGTTAGTCTATAAATAGGCTTGTACACTCAGTTTATTGAGTGTGGCAAATTGTGATATTCACTTGTAATCATTTGTGACTTTAATGAGAAAGTGAATAGTAAACAGAATTTATATTTGCCCAATCCTTGTTGTTCTTCCTTCTTCTTCTTCTTATTTTTCCCTTTTTCGTTAAACCCTAACCCTTGTTTTGGTTCTTGATTATCAAGAAACCGTTTTATACTTTGCTTAAAGATATCGTTTTTCACAACAATATTGGATAAGTTTAAACATTTACGCTTTAAGGAAGTGAAGACTCCATTTGATTCTAGTATCAAACTTCAAAATAATGATGGAAAGTTTTGGCTCAATTGGAATATGTAACTGCAATTTGTTATCTAATGTATTTGATGAAATGTACCAGAGCTGATATTGCATTTGCAATTAGTAAAATGAGTAGATTTACTAGAAATCCAAAAAGTGAGCATTGGAAGGCCATAATAAGGATTTTTGGTTATCTTTTGAAAACCAAAAGTCTTAGCCTTCATTATGGTAGGCTTCATTCCATATTAGAGGGATATACCGATGTTAGTTGGATATCAAGTGTTGAAGATCAAAAACCAAAAATTAGGTGGATATTTACACTACCTAGAGGTGCAATTTCTTGGAAGAGAAAGAAACAAACATGTATTACTCTTTCAACCATAGAATTAGAGTTCGTGCATCCTGCTTCTACTGGTCAAGAAGATGAATGGTTCATGGATCTTCTGTTGTATGTTACATTGTAAAAAGACAATGTTTTAAAGGTGTTGATATACTGCGATAGTCAACCCACTTTAGCTAGAGAATTCACCGAATTGTATAATAGAAAGCCTAGAAATTCTTCATGAGAAATTGATTAACAATGGAATCATTTCACTTATATATATATGACTGAGCTACAATTTAGATGATCTATTTACTAAGCCACTGACCAGAGATTTAGTAAAGACTATCTCGAGAGGTATGAGATTGAAACTCCATGAATAAGAGTTTTTATTACAGTGGCAACCTAATCTAACACTAACAGAACATTAACCTCAAGATTCAACGGGTAACAATAAGTTGTTGATTTTGATGTTTGTGCAACATTATGTAATAATGTTGACTATTGCATATGGAGGTTTGAGTTTTTCAAACTCTTAATGAAGTTCAATGTCGAGAATATCTATCTCAAAAAAAAGATACAATATGAACTTCACCTATGTGACTTTCGAGATGATGTCGTCTTAATGTGAGAACTGGAGTTTCTCTCACAAAAAATTCACAAAACAGGAAAAGCACATGCACTACTACGAATAACCTATTTTACCTCGATTGAGTAAAGTTTATTACCTAGGTTTTCTAGGCGACATAACAAAGGGTGTCATGGTAAGTCCTAACTTTTTCCCTCGGTTGCATGTATAACAAGGGAAAAGGTGGGACTTGTAGTCAGTGCGATCCCTATAAACTGCATATACATTTTTTAAAATCACGTTACTTTACCTCTTAGGTTTTTAGAATACCTAACTTTTTCCCTTTGTTTTATTAAAATAGAAAGTTTCTTATTTTAAATTGTTTTGATTTCAATCTACAAATAAAAATAATTACGAATTCAATTCATCATCATCATTGTTAATCTTGTAGAAAAGCAAATGTTGGATTTGGTGCATACATTGCTTTGCATGTAATATATTTTTAATGACTTTTTTATGCATTTGTTTCTAATATAAAATAAAAAATGTTAGATAAATTAAATAAATATTTAGATAGAAGATAAGAGATTATGTAAGAACACCAACCTTGAACCAAAATTTTTTTCTATACTTGCAATTCATCCAAGAGATCTTTCCAAAGCATCTTTAAGTTTTAATGTTTTCATGGAAAATGTTTTCATTATCAACGCTTGAGTTTCACAGCGTAGCTTTCAAGACATATAGTGGCAGTGTTTGTGTTCTTATTGGATGTAGAGGGTTTATTGTGGATTGATGTGTTAACAATATCTTGAGTGTTGTTACTTTATGACTGTACGAACAAAATTTGTTGTAGACAAACCTGGGTTACTTTTTCCACCGGTTCTTACCCAAACCTAGGCAAATATTTATTTCTTTTTTATTTAAAAAATAAATAAAATATGGACTTTTACCCTTGATTTCAAAATCCATCGATGTAGTAAATTACTTCTATTACAAAAAATTGGTGAACAATAAAAAATTGAAAGTAATATGTATTGTTTTCTTTTTCAATTTTTTACCATTCACCATTTTTTCTGTGCGTTGTAATATTCAAACAAATAACTATATTCAAAACAAATTTTTCAAGATTCTATTTTGTGAAACAACAACATTTGAGTATGATTAGGAATAAATTTCTCAATATTGTCAACCAAAGAAAAAATATATTATATAATGTTTTCTTTGACGGACAACATTGGAAAGTTAATCCAAAATATAAGAATGTTTTCTTTTACCATTCAACTTTGACAAGAGGTAGAAACGACAACAACAACAACAACAACAACAACAACAACAACAACATTATGTGAGATAGATTGCAAGAAAAAAACTTTTGTTCAAGGTTTATGTTAGAAAAATAACAACACATAACCAATGAATTTTTCTGTCTTACAATCCATCCCAAAGAATGATGTTTACGAGTATGAAGTCGTTGTATATGATTTAGGTTTAAGGAACGATTAGTGACCAAATACTTTTATAGTTAAATCTGGGTATAATACCCCTCAGTTATTAGAGTAACCGAAGAAATATATTATTTAATTTTTAAATAAAAAGTTAATTAAAAAGAAAGACGCAACACTTAAAGAAATAAAAACATAAACTAAAGTTGTTGAGATTCAAAGTATGTACCCTACATTATTTTCCCCTTGGTTATCAGGTACAACAAGGGAATATATGATATTTTTTTATAAAAAATATGGCGCGTCCAGAAATTATACCTCATTTTTTTGTCGGGTGAGGTGAAAGTGTTGTCATAAAATAAATTATTTTTAGTAGTGATGTCCATAATAGTGCTAGACAAAAGATGTAGGCGAAGAACCATTGAAGAATTTGTGTAAGGTAACACCAATCTAACCAGAAGGGATAATATGTTCAAAGTATTACAACCTAAAATTTAGATTAGAACGTGTGTTGTTCTTACTAAAGTTAAGTTTAAATCGAAAGATGATTAATTGTATTAACATTGTTTGTCTCTTTTTTTGAAATTGGTCTTGTCATTATTAGAACAAGTATGAGAAATTGTTGTAATTAGTAACAATAATAATTATCATGGGTGTGTTTCAAAATGACATGAAAATGTGCAAGTGAGAAAATGAGTAATTAATGCATTAGAGGTAATCACATATAAAAAGTATCTCTCACTTTAAAAGCCCTTAGAAATAGTTACATTATTTAACTCAACAAAAGAGTTAAAGAGGACAAAGTGTCACATGGACAAATGTGGTTATCCCAAGTCTTATGTCAACTGTGTCCTCCACATTCCCCCTCGTCAATGTCACCATATGCGACACCGACTCCGACTATAGGATCAAGTCTGAAGGTGAGAGCGTAGAGGCGCTAGTGGCGGCACTTAAACACATGGTGGTGGTAGTTGCTTCTATTTTAATAGTATTTGTCTAAGTTTGTTTTTTGAATTAAGCAATAGACAACATGTGACGAAGTGTTGAAGTAAGTAATTGAAATATGCAACACTTGAGAAGTGTTGCAGTAGACAAAAAGTTGCAACACTTAATAAAAAACGTTGCTGAAAGAATATGTTTTCTGAAGAGCACATTATTGTGGAACAACACTACTTAACCTATAAATTCATAATTTCAAATTCCTAAAATCACATTACAAAAATACATATTCTTCAATAAAAGTCACTGATTTCATTTTTCTTACATTTGAGATGCTTGAAATAAGATTCAAGTCTGAAATTATTCAACTTATAAGTATTATCTAAGAATATATTTTACTGCTAAAAAAGATTGTCCATAAAAGATCGGTTTGCTTTAACTTTAAAAAAAAAATTGTATTTTTAAAAATAGATTTTATAAAACCATTTTTTAAAATACTATAATTTTTTTTTATATATGTTTTTCTAAATTGAAAGATTAGTTTTGATATCTTATAACATAAACATATACTATTGAAGATCAAAACAAATTTGAAATTGCAATTTTTTCAAAAATATTGTATTTAAAAATGATTTTTATGAAAAACTATTTGAAATAGCTTCAAAATTAAATTATTTTTTTGATATTTTTATATCATTTTTTTAATGAAATGATAAAATCTCTAAAATAACATTTTAAGAATAATTATTCAAATTAAAAATTTATTTAAAGTTTTTATGAAAAATTTATTTATAATTTTTTTTACACAAAATTATGTTACATATAAAAAATTATTAAAAAAAAAACTGACTCAAAATGTTTTAGAAAAATTGAAGGATGATCATTTCTCTATGCTTTAGTGGCAGTTTTTAGTCTAATTTTACGGAAGTAAACAGTGTGAAGTTTTTGGTGTAAACCATAGCTAGATATCAGTGTTTTAATATAGAAAATAATATATTTTATTTTATATGTTAAAAAATATTTTTTATTTAATATATATATATATATATATATATATATATATATATATAATTATATAAAATAAAAAAATATTATTTATTTATTTATAATATTTACTTTTTTTTATAAACATTGTTGAATTATAAATACCATCCACTTATTTACAACAATATATTATAAAGAAGTATAAAAAAATCATACTAATAGAAATTGAATTTTAATCAACAGTTCACATCCATTTATTATTTTATTATCTACAGTTGCACACATAAATATCTTTTTTTTTATAATCGCACACATAAATATCTGACTTATACAGAAAAAATAATATAAAAAAATGCAGTTTCAAATAATTGAATCAATGTATTTAGTGTTTGAATAGGATACGTATATGTAAATAATATCATGTGCCTTATACTTCTTAAAAAAAATTCTTCTTTAAAACATATATAAATGTGTGCTGTGATCAGGTAAGCTACTCACTCACCTGTTTCCTTGTGTCGCATAAATGCAACTAACATGCAATATCACATCTTCATCATCAAATTAGGGGCCCAGCTCTCCCAAATTAGGGAGAGAGTTTAGAAAAAGTTTTACATGCTAATTTTATGAATAGATTTATTATGATTTGTTATGCAACAGTATTGATTATTTGATCTACTTGAAATTATAAGTTTTTCACATATCACCACGAAACTCCTTCTCTTATGGTAGAGTGAGAGTGGAGATTGAGAATCTTTTCGTGTGTCAGAACTATGGGATACCCGTACATTCGCACGGATATGAATATGATACGTGCAATTTTTTTAAATATATAATAAAAATTAAAAAAAAATTAAATTGTTTGTCAAAAAAGATTATTATTTTTAAAAGAGATAATAAATCAGTGCCTATAATTATTTTCCTATATAAAAATATTTGTAAAAAATTTATTCCCGTTTATATCATCAATATTCTTTCCTTTAATCTTTTAACATATTTGAAAAAATGATCGATAAATTAATATTATTTAATATTTGAAACAATTAAAATTTTTCTGGTTTATATCAATAATACTTTTTCCTGTATATATAAATAATTTAATCAACAATGTATTATTTCCTATATATAAATATTATTTTTGTTTTGACATTACTTATATATTTGAATCTATATACAATAGAGAGAGAAGCTCTCCCTTCTCTCTACATTTGTACCTTGTGTCTCTTCACCTTCATCGTATTAGGCTTTTCTTTCACTCACAGAACAATTTTCATTTTGCAAACAGAATGCATCAAGTTCACTAGACAAGTTTCTTGTTGATTGTTGGAGCATAAATCAGTCCAGGGGGAATATTGGGTGGCTCTTAGGGTTTGGTTTAAAGTCCTAATTTTCGAATTAGGGACCTTCCTCCCTGAGGGTCTCCGTCCACAGTGTTCCTTCTCCGACCGATTGTTCCGACCTAATCATCCTTTAAGTGGCTCTTGTATTGGTGCATTTAGGTTTTTCTTTATTCTTCTGTGATCAGTATTTTGGGGTAGTGATGGATTCAAAGTTCGACAAAGAGGAGGGTTGGGAACAAGTTAGAAGATTGAATCCGAGGAGAGTGACAGCTGCTAGAGGATCTATCTGGAGGGCTTTAGGTAACAAGATGAAATCCCAAGACCTAAGCAATACAAGCTCCTTTTTCTTCACTGAATTTCCTGACTCGTTTGAGGCAAAGGATATGTTCAAAGTTTTTCAGGATTTTGGTTTAGTTGTGGAAGTTTTCATTCCTTCTAGGCTGGATAAAAGAGGGAAACACTTTGGCTTTGTTCGTTTTAAACAAGTGCAAGATGAACATCTTCTTGCCATTAAACTGGACAACATTGTTCTTAATGGCAAGAAGATATTCGCTAACACACCACGATTTCAGAGAGGTACTAGGGACATCAGCTTTGAAGACACGAAGCTCAAATCGACCGACAAGAGGTGGCATAAGAATCAGGACACTGCGTTAATGAACAAACAAGATTGTTAGAAGGAAAAGAAATCTTTTGTGGAAATAGCTAGAGGAGGATCAAAGCATGCTCATGCTAACAGAATGATGATGGATGATAAACCTAAATTTGCCCACCTCATTTTTAATGTTAAGGAAGAAGACATGGAACGATTTCAACAGGCTTTTGTTGGCGTCATGGAGAATCCGGGTATGTCTTATGAATTCCAGGATGCTCTGCACATGGAGGGTTATTTTAAGATTAAAGCAACTCCTTTAGGTGCGAATATGGTATTGTTGGAAGAAGAGGTCACTGGTGATATCAAGAAAATGATTGATGAAGATAAGGAGTGGATTGAGAAATGGTTCACTAACATCCACCCTTGGTCTCCTTTGGATGTGGATTCTGAGAGATTGATATGGGTTAATATTTTCGGTTTACCATGCCATGTTTGGGGGGACAAGTTCTTCAAATTCCTTGCTGGAACGGTTGGGGAATTTGTTAAAGCAGACGATGATACTCAAAGGCATGTGAAACTTGATGTGGCGAGAATCCTTATTAGAACGAAGTTTGCTATTAACCTCAATGAAGTCTTTAATATTGAAGTTAATAATCAATCTTTCAGAATCAAGATTGTTGAAGAAGCTTTGGGTTATTGTTCAAAGAAGACTTGTAAGTTCAATGGTGATAGTCCTGATGATAGCTCTGAGGTGGAATCGTCAGGATCTGAAGTGGAAGAGACGATGCAGGAAGTTGGTACGCTGGTTAATAACTAAGGGGAGTTTCAGGTCAATTGTGATGTAGGGGATATAGGGGAAAAGGTGGGTCATAGTGATTTGTTGGGTGCAGCTCCCAATAAAGGAGGCGTTGAGATAAGAGGTTTAGCTTTGGAAACGTCTGATGTACGTTTGGATATACAGCTGGATGGTATAGATAATCATGACTTGGTGGGGGGCCCCTTTACACCTAGGAATGATAACTTAGGTTTGGCAGGTATGCATAAAGGAGAGAAGGGGTCAGGTCCTGCAATTTATGAGATATCAACGTCAGGCGTAAGGAATGACAGGAATTTCTTTTCTCTTGAAAAAAGGAATTCTAAGGAAGTCAATGTTGGTCATCCACTTAGTACGGATTGTGCAAAAGTTGTTGGGTCGGTCAATGATACCACGCACGATCCAAATCCAAATGTTACTGTGGTGGGCTTTAACAAAATTGATAGGAAGAAGAAATCCTTGGGAGATATATATAGGAATATTAAAATTCCTTATACACCTTCCTTTTACTCATCTTTACTATTAGCTGATAAATCCAATCCATTGGAGCTTGTAAGTGAATTCTCCCCTGATGGTTCAAGTTCTAGTGATACAATCTCAAGGTTCTCTGAGGATTCTAATAGGAAGAGTTCGGGATCTATTGGAGATGAAGACATTATTCAAAGCAACTCAAGAATTAAAAATAAATTGGCCGACCTCCCTAATAGAGTGTGGAAGTCTATTAGGAGTCTTGGAATCGAAGCTGAAAAAGACGAAGAGGTGTTCGAGTCAATAGTCCAGAGTTTGGAAGAAGAAGGAAGAAAGTCTAAGAAAGGTTTGATGGAGTCAGCTACTATTGACTTATGAATATAGTTACATATAACGTTAGAGGATGTGGGAGTTTGATTAAGAAAAAGAAAATCCGGGAGTTGTTGAAGTTGAGAGGGGCTGACAATGTGTTCATTCAGGAAACTAAATATGAGTTTATGAATGATGCCATTGTTCATAGTATATGGGGCAAAGATAACTGTCTATGGTTGGCAGCACATGCAGTAGGGAAGTCGGGTGGAATCCTCACCATATGGAGGAAGAATGCTATTGTACCAATCTGCAGCTATAGTGGGAAAGGATACTTGGGGATGAAGGCAATATGGAATAATAAGGTGGTGTACTTCATCAATATATATTCACCTTGTAATAATCGTGACAAAAGAATTCTTTGGAGTAACTTGCTAAATCTCAAATCCAAGCAGGAGGTGGGAGAGTGGATAATAGGGGGAGACTTCAATGCAATCAAAAATTCTAGAGAAAGAAAAGGCAATGGTTATAACAATAGAAAACTGATGTCTGAATTTGGAGATTTTATCCAACTGACTGGTTGTATCGATCTGGCGTTAAAAGGAAACAGATTTACCTGGTTTAGCCCTACAGGCGATGCTTGTAGCAGGTTGGATCGTTTTCTCATTTTGATTGGATTATTGAATGGATGGAACGTGGCTTGTCAAAAAGTTGGAAGTCGTGATATTTCTGATCACCGGCCTGTTTGGATATCTGTTCGTAATGTTAATTGGGGGCCTAAACCCTTTAGATCGCTGCAGTGTTGGTTACAACATCCGCAGTTTATGAAGTTCATTAAGGAGATATGGGATTCAGTCTATATTCAAGGTTCATGTTCTTATGTATTTTCAAAAAAAAGCTTCAGATGCTTCGGTCAAAACTAAGGGAGTGGAACATGAATACTTTCGGCTAGATTGATACCAACATTGAAGAATCTATAGAAATCATAAACATGGTAGAAGGGGAAATGGCTGAGAGGGAGGAAGAGTCAAGTGAACATGTAATTCATACCCGTAAACTTGCTCAGGAAGAGTTATGGAAACATTTAAGGATTAAAGAGAGCCTCCGTCATCAAAAAGCTGAAACCAGGTGGATTGAAGACAGAGATCAAAATACGGCTTATTTTCATTCAGTTATGAGACACCGCAACTTAGTGAACACTATCTCTGAGGTAGCAGTAGGAAACAGAATGGTAGAAGATGTTGCTGGGGTGAAAGAAGGGGTTGCTAGTCACTTTGAAAGGAGGATGAGATCAACCAATAAACCTCTCCCTCGCATGAATTCGGATTATTTCAAACGTATATCTGATCTGGAAAGAAGTGCTTTGGAAGAGGAAGTTGTGGATTCTGAAATCAGAGATGCAGTGTTCCATTGTAAAGGCTATAAAACTCCCGGACCGGATGGTTTTAATCTGGAGTTTATTCAGAGATGTTGGGATATAGTAGGCAAAGATTTCATAAACTGCATCAAGGAGTTTTTCACAAAAGCTGAACTGCCTAAGGTTTTCTCTTCATCCTTTTTAGTTCTAATTCCAAAAAATGAGAAGCCCAGAAATCTCGATGAGTATCGTCCTATTTGTTTAGTCGGGTGTGTTTACAAGGTGATATCGAAGATTCTGGCGGGTAGGCTAAAGAAAGTTTTGGATAGGATTATATCTCCTGCTCAAACTGCTTTTATTGCTGGGAGAAATGTACTCGATGGTATTTTATCTTTGAATGAGATTGTCGATTATTCTAAAAGAAGCAAACTTAAGAATCTGATTCTAAAGGTCGACTTCGCAAAGGTATACGATTGTGTCGAATGGCCATATATTCGACAGGTGATGAAGGTTATGGGGTTCGGTGACAAGTTTATGCAATGGATTGAAGGAACCGTCTTTAAAAGCTTCATGTCGGTCCTAGTCAACGGCAGCCCTTCCCGTGAATTCCAGGTTTCTCGTGGGTTTCGTCAAGGTGATCCTCTTTCACCTTATCTATTCGTCATTGCTACAGAGGGGCTTGCAACTTTGATGGAAAAGGCTAAAGAAGTGGGGTTATTCAATGGTATCAAGATAAACCAGCAGGAAACGTTCAATCTTCTGCAATATGCAGACGACACTGTCATCGTAGGAGAAGCTAATTGGAATAATGTTTGGGCATTGAAAGTGATTTTGAGAGGTTTTCAACTTATATCCGGGTTAGAAATAAACTTTAATAAGAGTAGTCTTATTGGGTGTGGGGTAGATGAAACATTCATGAAGGCTGCAGAAAAATTTCTCAACTGCAAGATTCAATCTTGCCCTTTCAGATTTCTCGGCATTCAGATTGGCGAAAACCATAGACTGTTATCATTCTGGAAGCCGGTTATTGATAAAGTTTATGCTAGACTTGCATCTTGGAAGGGCAGGCTGCTGTCGATTGGTTGTAGAACTACTTTAATCAAATCTGTTCTTACCAACCTCCCTATTCACTTCATGTTGTTTTACCGGATGCCGACAAAGGTGGCCAATATTCTGATTTCCCTTCAAAGAAGATTCTTGTGGAACGACTCTCCTTTAAAACACGGCATTGTGTGGATTAATTGGAAGTTAGTGTGCAAACCAAGAGAAGAAGGTGGCTTGGACATTATGGATATACAAAGTCTGAATGAAGCCTTGCTTGCCAAGTGGATTTGGAAATGTACAAGTTCTCATAAATTCATTTGGTCAGACATTCTCCGAGCCAGGTATGATAACTTCTCGTCACATTTGATTCGAGGTGATTCTCATGTTGGTTCGGTTAAAACTTCTTTGTGGTGGCGTGATCTTTGCCGGTTGTCTCGCAATTTCGGAGGTGCGTCTTTCTTTAGAAATACTGCTGTTAATGTAGGAAATGGTGAAATGACTGCTTTTTGGTCTTCGCGGTGGTGTGGAAGTTCTACTTTGGATGAATTATTTCCGGATTTATATTGCATGGTGAAAGATATTCGGAGTGTTGTGGCAGAGAATGGCTTTTGGGATGGAGATAGATGGATTTGGAAGGTTGCGTTGCAGGATACTGCTGCAAATCAACTCCTATCGCAACAGATGCCCAGGCTGCTAGATATTCTTCATCAAATTAAGCTTAGTAAGGAAGGTCTCGATAGCCTCATATGGAATTTAAACCAGAATTTTGATTTTTCTGTGCATTCTGCTTACAAATTCCTAGCTGATACAAAGCTTCCTGTTATCAATTTTTCTGCTGAAAGTCTGGAGGCACTTAAGTTGATTTGGTCTGCAACATCACCGGTTAAGACATTGGTTTTTGGATGGCGCCTAATTCATAATCGCCTTCCTTCAAGAGACAACTTAAGGACGCGCAAAATTATCCACTCAACTCACGATTTAGTTTGTCCATTTTGTTTTCAGGAGGATGAAAGTTTGTTCCATCTGTTGTTTTATTGTTCTAAGTCATGTCAGATTTGGAAGGAAATCATGGCTTGGTTAGGGGTTGTCGGTTTTGGTAACGGGTCTGTGGTGGAGATGCTATCGTGTTGGACAAAGTCGTTACATCGGAAGGGTGTATCAAATCAAAATGCAACTGGTTTGTGGCTTATTATATGTTGGAGTCTGTGGAATGTGAGGAATAGAATTATGTTTAAAGACGAGGTTTGGAATGGTGAAGACATAGTTCACAACATTGTGATACTATCTTGGAGATGGATTGCTAAAAAATCTAACATTACATATAATTATTACGACTGGATTAAATCACCTATAGATTTTTTCTAAAGGTGGATCCATAATTGATTGTTGTTCGTGGGTTCGGATACCCCTTTGTATCCGTTTTTGAATATATTTTGCTTAGAAAAAAAATCAGCAATGTATTATTTTCTGTAAGTAAATATTATTTTGTTCAATGACAGACATTTTTACTTATATTTTATAATCTATTTTAATTGAAAATTTATGATTTTCAGTTTATAAAAATATTTGTAAGTTAGTCCCATTTATAAAAAGAATTGTATCAACAATAGACTTTTCTCACTTATAAAAATATTTGTAACTTATTCCCGTTTATAAAAATAAATGTATCAACAATAGACTTTATCTTGTTTATAAAAAAATTTGTAACTTATTTCCGTTTTTAAAAGTAATTGTATCAACAATAGACTTTTCCCGTTTATAAATATATTATTAATTTATTCCTGCATATAAAAATAGTTGTATAACAATAAGGGACGGAGTCAGAAATTATGAATAGTGGGGTCAATATAAGTGTAGTATAGGTTACAATATTAGGCCACAAAATCAAGAATTTTTATTTATTTATTAAAACAATACATTTTACTGCTATTTTTTAAAACAGATGTAAAATTATAATTTATTTTCAAATTATAATTTTATATCGATTTTTTCAAAAACTCAATATAAACTTTATTTTTGTAAGTCTATTTTTTAAACTAGCACAGGATCTCAAATTTATTGGACTATTCTTTAAAAAGAAAGTAGAAAGTGAGAGATATTTTGAGGTGAGAGAAAGAAGAATACAGTGTGATTTGTCTATGCTTGGAAAGATTGGAATAGGATAGAATAGAAATAGAGAAAGAAATGAAAATGGATTATTTTTTATTGGGTTATTTATATGAAACCCCCCTGCCATATGAGCGTGTTTCGTTTTACCCCCCACCGTTGCCATAGGCAGGTTTAGGCAACGCTTTTTTTGAAAAAACCGTTGCCAAAAGGCATGGAGGGGGGAAAGCAAAATTCGCTCATATGGCAGGGGAGTTTCATATAAATAACCCTTTTTTATTTTATTAAATACATTATTTTATTAAATAAAATAATTTTTTTAAAAACTAAATAAACAGGACAAGCAAAAAGTATCAGTTAAAGTTTTAATTTAATGGGATATTAAGAATAAAAAATAACATTGTTCAAAACTTATTTAATAAAAGGGGATCACTATAACTTTTTTTTTTAGTTTATAGTATATTAAATATATAATTATTACTTATAATACTAAAAACTAGTATTATAATTATGATAATGGGGGCATAGGCCCACTCTTTCCATCACATAGCTCCGTCCCTGATAACAATAGACTTTTCTCGTTTATAAAAATATTTGTAAGTTATTCCCGTTTAGAGAAATAATTGTATTAATAATCGACTTTTTTCCGTTTATAAAATTAATTATATCAACAATACATTTTTCTCATTTATAAAAATAATTGTATTAACAATACTTTTTTTCAATTTATGAAAATATTTGTATAAATAATATATTTTTCCCGTTTAAAATTTGAAAACCAACTTAACAGAGCCATGTTCTTATTTCTATAATTCGCCTTTGTGTGTTCTTGGTATCTCCATGTGTCAAAGCATATTGATGAATGAAGTATAATGTTTGTGGCTTCTGCGCATAAATAGTAGGTACATTTATCTCCCCCTCAGACCAAGGTGTTTACTATTAACCTTGTTAAAGGTGTGAATCTCTTATACATAAAATCTACATGCAGAATATATTGAAAGGTATTAGTTAAGCATGGTTTCCCTAGCAAGAAAATAAATCTGTACAGTAAGATAAAATGTAATTACCTACCCTGCAACACACACATGATATTCTCTTTAGTAATATGATTTTCCATCAACAATAACTTTGATTTGTCTTTGACTTATATTGTGTCAAGATATCAAATAACTTTAGGTCTTGGTGGTATAGACAGGTTAGACCGGTTAGCATTTTATTCAATTCTCCTATAACAGAACAAAACTAAAACAAACTAAAATTATAATATAATAATAAAATTTATAAAATAAATAAATAACAGCTATCAAATGTTGTTATTGAGCTCATGTCGACTTCATGATTGGTTAAAATGTATTTAACCTGAATTATAACTGTCTGATGTAGAAACCAGGTTTAAATCTGATTCATCGGTTCGGCGCTGAACAAAAAATTTCTGGAGTACAACTTGGGGCACTTGAAAATCAATCTTAAAATTCTCCACAGAAAGAATATGCAATTCTTTTTTATTTGTTTAGTCCACACTGAACTACTTTAAATTTGCTTTAAAAGTTTCATAATTTCTTGTGTATATGTCATTAGCATCTACGTCAATTGTCAAAATGCAATTCATCCCATTGTAAATCCTGACACAAATGGGCACAAGACATGAACATTGCATTGGCTGTATTTAAACTTCTACGGTTAAATTATATTCATGAACATTGCATTGGCCCTACATGAAATTATGATTTCAAAGAATAAACTTCATGTATTGAAACTTAACAAATAAAAGGCTATTTGTCATTAAAGGAAATTGAAAGTATTTACCATCACACTGTTGGAACAAAAAAATCTGCCCATGTAAAAATATGTTCTTTATTAATCCAAATAAGCACATTATCTTAAGATGAAACATTCCTATAAAGGCTAAACCATAAGGTGTCCAAGTATGCAAATGCCATTTTCCTATCATCTCTGAAACAATTCAAGTTTTTTTTTAAATAAGCAATGCATTACTAACGAGTACGAAAAGTACTCAACAACCGAAACAAACGAAACTAGATTACATACAAGATAGAGGGGCCGTGTACCACTCGAAGTAAGAACAAACCTTCGAGGGGCTAATGACCGCATTGAACCAGCACCAAGATTGAAACTTAATACAACTGAGAACATCAACGAGATTAAAAGAACAATCCCTAAATATGACATCATTTCTACTCTTCCATATTTTCCAAATTGCGAACGCCCATACCATACTATCGGCAACGGAACCCGAGTGGGTCTTCAACTGAGTGGAGAAGCTTAAAAAGAACTCCACTACATTATTCTTCCTACTTAATTCAATTTCAAGCCACCTTTCAACGCCGCTCCACACTTGGCCCGCAAAGTTACACTCCATAAAGATATGGCGTGCCGTCTCGATGACTACACCGCAGCAAGTACAATTTGGGTCGATACTGACAGAACCAATTCCCCTCCTAACCAGTTGATCCTTTGTACCTAACATGTCCCAGAACAATCTCCAAATCATGACTTTAATATTAGAGGGGGTAGAGGCTGCCCACATTATCTTCACCGCTGTTTCGGTTCTTCCGTCCCACTCATACAGACCAACTTTCTGAATTAAAGCTAAATAAGCAGAAGAAACAGAAAAAAACACCCTCATCCCCAGGGACCCACAAGAAGGAATCCTTCTTGGTTTCAACCACATACATGTTTGCCAACAAATTGGAAAAATCTACTGGAACTTCCTCCCAAATTGACTTAAAGTCGCTACACTGGATAGAAGGGTTAAGAGAATCTTGAGAATGAAACAGATGATACACATGCTCCACAGAACTCCTACACCAGTCTCGATCAGAAAAGAAAAGAGAAGAGAATACCTCCTTCAATGGCCTGTCACGTAAACAGTAAGAAAACCAAAAAGGGATAGACCTGCCATTCCCCACCACACCTTTAACAGAGTCAGCGAAATTATCTACCCGGAGCTGCTTGTCGAAACCGATCAAGATTAAGTCTCTCCACCATATTGAATCCATTTTAGACCCTCCTTTACCGTCGTTACATAACACTGCCATACCCAAATTGTCGTATTTTTTAGCATACCGAAACTCCAAAATTCCCTTCCACAAGGCCGAGTCTTCCGTAATCAACCGCCATTTCCACTTTAACAATAGAGCCTTATTAAAACACTCTACGTTCTTTATACCCAGACCTCCTTGCTCTTTCGGGAGAAAAACCTTTCTCCAGCTCATCCAGTTAATATTCCTTCTCGTCGACGAACCACCCCACAAAAAGTTGGCTTAGATTCTAGTTATAGTCCTCAGGATCTGGGCCGGGGCTTTGTAGAACGAGAGGGAATAGATTGGGATCGAGTTCAGCACCCAATTAATTAACGTGACCCTACCACCAATACTCAGATTAATATTCTTCCACACCGCCGGTTTCCTCCTAAACATGTCAACCACATGACTCCACATTTTAATTCTACGCGGGTTATCACCAACAAGTATGCCAAGAAATTTGAAAGGC
The DNA here is from genome assembly GCA_022829125.1 of Lathyrus tuberosus. NCBI lineage: Eukaryota > Viridiplantae > Streptophyta > Magnoliopsida > Fabales > Fabaceae > Lathyrus > Lathyrus tuberosus. The sequence continues at coordinate 8,184,458 of JALAZF010000147.1, forward strand.
AATGCACAAGCCTCACAATTCAAAAAAACTGCAGTAGACTCAATGAAACCTTCTGAACAGTTGACACCGTAAAGACGGCTTTTGAAAAAGTTCACTTTTAAGCCAGAGATCAACTCGAATCCTCTAAGGACAACCTTCATACACCAAAGATTTTCCTTGCTTCCTTCTCCGATAATCACCGTGTCGTCAGCAAATTGAATTATGCTATGGGACAGATCAACAGAAACCTTAAACAATGAGAACAAGTTCTGCTCGACAACTCTCTTCATTAGAACATTGAGGCCTTCCATTACTAAGATAAAAAGGAAAGGAGACAATGGGTCTCCTTGTCTAAGACCTTTGCTAACAATGAAATCCTTTGTTGCACTACCATTAACGAGAACCGACATGGAACCGTTGAATACCAACGCCTCCATCCACCTCTTCCAATTCGGGCCAAAATTCATAACACCCATAATATGTCTTAGATAGTCCCAACTAACACTGTCATAGGCCCTCTCAAAATCTACTTTCAACACTAAACACCCTTTCTTCAACCTCTTACCACGTCCAAGTACTCATTAAGAACTACAACACCATCGAGCATGTTCTTACCTGCGACAAACGCAGACTGCTCCATAGAGACTAAACCACCAACGACACATTTCAACCTGTTAGCGAACAGTTTGGACAGAACTTTTTGAAAGGCATTGACGAGGCAAATAGGTCGAAAATTCACCAGATACTGAGGGTCTTCAACCTTAGGCACAAGGGTCAGGAACGACGCCGTGGCCTCCTTCGTAAGCTTGCTATTAGCGTAGAATTCCATGACAAAATTAAGGACATCAACCTTTATGATCTCCCAACACTTCTGGAAGAAAAGAAAAGAAAACCCATCTGGCCCAGGGCTTTTGGAACCTTCACACTGCCACACTGCTTGCTTAACTTCGGATTCACAAAATGGAGCATCAAGAAAACAACTATCCTCAACAGATAACTTCTTTAATCCCGCGCCGTCCAAAACAGGTCTAGCAGAGGCCTTTTCCCCGAAACTGTCCTAAAAATGACTGCACACCTCTTCTTTCACTTCCAACACACCCTCAACCCTACCATGAGTCGTTTGGACGAAAGAGATGTAGTTTCTTCTTTGCCTAGCCTTTAAGACTCTATGAAAATACCTTGTATTCCTAAGGAAAAGTTCCAATTTTTTTTTCCATATCTTTACAAATAGATTCCTAATTTTCTCTCTTACGAATCTTTGTTGAATTAACAGAAAAATCAAGATTGGAAAAACAAAATTTTAATGCTATTAACACAAATCTACGGACCTGAATCAGAGTCGGAAGCGGAAGAATTTCCGATAACGCAAATCGTGCCCCTTTCCTCTTCGTCAAACTCGACGCCGCGCCTGAGAACCGAATGGAGGAGGTGAACCGTGCCACCACTGGAAATCGACCGGAAGCAAGGCGCGATCAAGAAATACCATCGCCAGAAACCATGCGCGACGGAGCTGCGTCGGAAAGGGATTGGAAAAGTAAGCGTGTTTGAGAGAGAAAGCTCAAATGATTTTCAGAGAACGTGTCTCAGGTTACTTCCCTTCAATACTAATTTTTATTTATTTTATTTTAAGAAAAAATCTTATTTTTATGTTAATATTAGGTTTGGGCTTGAAACTTGCAATTGATAATTGCGCCCTTTGTTTCTATTTTAAAAAGAAAAATCATTTCTCATTCACTTCTTAATTATGATTACTTGTTAATTATTTTTATGATTATCTAATTAATTTCAATTAGGTTAGTTAATTTAATTAATCATTTAAATTGTGTATTTAATTATTCAAACTCATAGTCTATTCTTAGACTCTTTTTTTGCAAATAATTAAATAATTTGTTTCTTGTATCGTTTATTCACTAAGTGATTCAATTCTAACCACTCGATGAGATCAAAAGCATTTCTATGCGATCTCTAGTTTTCTCTGCTTGTTTGGTTTTCCATTTGATACAGGAATTCTTAATCGATACCTCGAAGATCATTGGATGATCAGCTGATGCTTTAAGTTTTGTCGAGGACCTTGGGGATCGTTATCTCACTTCTGGAAGTCTGAGAAAAGGCATTGGACCTTGCTCCAATAGGTAAGTTTTCTTGAACTCATTATCCATGTTTTTATTCACACGATGCTTTGCCGTGAAGTTTCTGTTTATTTTACACGATGTTCTTCCGTGTACGTTTCAATTGTCATGATGTTTTTCCATGATGGCACGATGTTTTGCCGTGTATTTTCTCTCTGTTTATTCACGATGTTTTGTCGTGTATATGCTTTTATCCGCCACGATATTTTGCCGTGTATATTTTATCACATGATGTTTTCCATGTATTCAGTTTCACACACGATGTTTTGCCGTGTATATGCTTTTATTCTCCGGATGTTTTTCCGTGTATATTATATGTGTTAGTTACCAGGATGTTTTTCCGTGTATATTTTATCTGTCACGATGCTTTGCCGTGTATTCATTTATTCCACAATGCTTTGCTGTGTATTCATTTATTACATGATGTTTTGCCACGTATGCATGTTCCCTTAGGATCTCTTAGTTCAAACTTAATTTTTTATTTGAGACAGACATTAGAATATATAACCAAGCATGATAACTTTAGGTTAAATTTCCCCTCTCGCCGCCGTGCGATTTAAACTTTATTTTCTGTAGTTCGTGCCCCGTAGGGGCGAACTACGACCGCTCTGATTTCTCAAGATCCCGTTTGAGAATACGTAGGTATAAGACTGCAAAGTCTTAGCGAGCGACCTTTTTATTTTTTATCTATTTCAATCCGATGTTTTCTGATATTTTTAACCTTTTATCATCTCTTTATATCCGACGTTTTCCCGGATATTTGTATTTTCAACCTCTTATTTTTTATCTCTTTTTATCCGATGCTTTCCCGGATATTCATATCTGCAATCTTTTCTTGCAATCCGATGTTTTCCTGGATATTCATATCGTTTCTTTTCAAAACAACTTTCCTTGTGATTTAAATTCAAATTCCTATTTGTTATCAAAACTTTCTTTCATTTCTTTGTTGAACAACTAACAAAACAACATGGAAGCTCTACAACGGGTAAGTGTTTATCCGCTTTCTTTTATCTGCTTTCATATACATAACTGTATTGTGGGAAGTTGCGCATGGTTAGTCTTCTTTCATACCTTTTAAAATACTTGTCATATATCAACTGTATATATATATACTAGTATAGTTATTTAAAGTTTTCCCCGACAACTAGGTCTAGAACTAGGTAAAGCCATGTTGGTCACTCTTTAAATACAGTCAAAACTAGATCCCCATAGGATTTCCAGATACAGTATTCCCTTCTCTTGGGGTTAATCAATATGGAACAAAGAGAAAGGCAGTATTCTCGGTAAACCTTTTCTCAGACTGTCACCCCTAGAAATTATCAAAGAAATTCTACTCCCCAAAGTTGATATATTCTCCGTGAATAGCATCTCTTGAGTTTCTTCCAAATACTCGAACTTTCCTGGAATGATCTCTTCTCTGTGAATTGCATTTCTTGAAATTTTCTTGGTTTGGGGACCCACAGGCTTCCTAAAAGCATCCCCGCCTCCTCTTGGGCTTTGTACAAGGACCCTTCGGCTTCTTAGAAGTTCTCATGCCTTCTCTTGGGCTTAATACAAGGACCCCGACGACCTCTTAAAGGTATAGGAACAGAACCTAGCCATCCTTTGCTAGAGCAGTCTTTCTAATTAGTCTAAACCTCAGACCTTTTAAGGGTTAACCCTCTTCCCTAAAATTACCTGCCTCTTTTTGGGCATCGTGCAAAGATAAACCTTTTCATACTAGTAGACTTGGACAGTCTTATTTCCTTTTGGATCTCAAGAAACCCTCTCCTCTTTTTTAATATCCGACGCTTTCCCGGATATTACCTCTATTTTCATCCGACGCTTTCCCGGATATTCCTTCTATTTTCATCCGATGTTTTTTCCGGATATTCATATCTCAATCTTTAATCTTTTCACCCTTTCAATCAATTCCCATAAACACCTTTTAGCTTCAATCTTGGGCTTTAAACAAGACACCATACATCTTTTTCCTCCCATAGAATAGGAGGAACTACGATTGCTCTGATTTCCCTGTTTTCTTTAAATGGGAATACGTAGGCATAAGATTGTGAAATCTTAGCGAGCACACTTATCAAAAACCTTAGGTCCAGTACCTTACCAAAAATATTGAGAAACCCGAAAACAACAAAAATATCCTTTTCAACATCCCTCAACCTTCCCAAAGGAGAAACTTTCCCATTTACAACAGATAAACACCCGTAAGTAGAAAGCAGTAAGGAAAATTGCTAATAACCCATGGATAACCATGTATAGGATGGGTAATTGACAACTCCCCATTGTATAACCTGACCCCGAACTCCCCAATCTCTTAGCATTTGTTAAAGAAGACATTTGCGTGCAAGGTTAGTTTGAGATAACTTCTCTTTCCTTTCCAGCTTCATAGGATAAATAAGAAATCAGAAAGTAGCACCCAATCCCATCCGCAGGCGGATGTGGGCGGTCACGAGAACCGCGCTACACCCGTTTCTCTTGGTCGTGATGGCCATGCTTTTTCCTTCCCTCAGGTTTACGCAGTGTTTCCTTTCCCTCTCTTGGGATAAATACACATTGCTGGCGACTCTGTTTCCGCGCCACTTTCGTATTTGTACATGGATGAAAATCCCAGGAGCGACAGCTGGCGACTCTGCTGGGGACGAATTGACCTCTTACTGGTCCATCCCCTATGCGAGTCGATCCTAGCGCTTGTGTGTTTATTGTCTTTGGGTGTTTACTTTACTGTTTTGCATGATTATATGTTTGCATTGCATCATACTTGCGCCTTTATTTCCTGCATACTGGTTATTGGCTGGACTGTCTGGTTTTCTTTGGCGGGTTGGGTTGTTACAAGAGGTAAAAGGCCCAGTACCCAGGCTATGAGATATTCTCTAGGAAACCTAGGAATATAGTGGATCATGACGGCTACTGGACGAGGCGGTCATGATGCCACGAGCAGTGGAGGTTCAAGTGGGATATTATCATCATACACGTTTGTTGTTACGATGGTAGTACTCTCAGGTAAACCATCGATCTTGCGTTTCTTTTGACCTTACCTTGACCTAGATTACACCCGTGAGTGGGGAGGGATGATTCTTATAGGTACAGGTACCGTTGGTGACTATTGATTCTGATGGTGAGTATTGGTTCCATTGATGATTACTTGGTCCTTTTGGTGTATGTTCCGGACTTTTGATCTTGCGACATCCGGTTATTCAGAAGCAACTCAGCAGTTATCTATTATAATGGGATTTGATTTCATATTGTTGTTGATCTTCATGGTACTCGGTTTCTTGGTATTATGTGACTAGGCCGAACCTTTGATCTTGTGATATTCAGAAATGGTCTGAGCTTTTGGGCCTGTTATGTTCACTTGGTCCTGATATTAGTGCAGTGGTTATCCATTGTTATGGAAGCCTTGATCCCATATCTTTATGTTCATGAGCACTGTTAACTTCATTTAGCATATGTGTTCCTTCCATTTCCAAGGAATCATATCTTTGAGCCTTGTTCCAAGCCTTTCCATCTCTTACTTGCTTAAAAATCAAAGCATGAGGGTTCCTTGGAAATGAATGAACATGTCCTAGCATGCATATCATGCACCCCATACATCTCATGCATAACAGGTGTTCATAGTTGAGGATTCTTATTCATCTTCGGTATTCTCTTCCGAATTGCAAATGTGACTCCCTCCTGTTACGTGTTCAGACTTGGGGATTTCTTATTCCGCCTTGGTATTCTATTCAGAATCAGACTTGACTTACCATTGCTAGGTGCTCGGAGATCAGTTATAAAACAATTGTGTGGGGATTTGACTAAGAAGAAAGTTCAGTTGGAGGTGTTTATGGCAGACGTGCGTGTAGTGACCCGTACTCAGGGACTCTTAAGAGAGAAAAGTAGTCAGTTGAAGACTCCGATAAGCCAGATCATGGGAATTTTGAAGATAGTATTGAGGAGAGAAGGCAACCCTGTGCCTGTTACTACTACTGAAATTATTGTTTCTCCTCATTCTGTGGGATCGTCCCAAGATCAAGGAATGACTCGTGGACCTCTTCCACAAAATAGGGCTCGGAATATCCCTTGTCAGCTCCCCAAGAGAATCTTAGGGGTAGAAAGTATGGACAAAGGCCGAAACAACTTGAGTAGGAGTGTGATCCTATTCCAATGTCGTACACGCAATTGATTCCTCATTTGCTCAAACTCAAACTGGTTGAACTTGTTGCTTTGGGACCTCTTCCCACAAAGCTTCCTCTGGGATATAATGCTAATGCTAGATGTGAGTTTCACTCTGGGGCACCTGGCTATTTGATTGAAAATTGTAAAGCTCTACAACACAAGGTGCAAGACTTAATCGACTCAAAAGTCATCACGATCACGCCTGACGGTCCGTACTTGAATTGAAGACTCCTTTTCGGAATGAGCATCTAAGTTGTATGAGCATCGTCAGAAACAATAAGTCTAGACGGAGTCAAGTCTCCTCAACAATGGCAATCATCAGTTTCTTTACTACATTTTCATATGTAGCTTTCATTTGTTTGCTTAAACACTGTTTGCATGTAAGAACTTGTTTGTTTTTGAATGACCATCATAATACAATGAGCATATTTTTCTTGAAGTATTCCATTCGTTTTCACTCATTTAAATGTTTATATGCAGTGCACTGCCAACTTCTTGCTTATTCTCTCCGAGGGAGGATGATGATTTGAAAACGCAAAAATCTCTGGTTTTATGTTTTTGGATAGAACCCTGTTGAGCATGTACAGGCATTGTCTCAAATCCCTAAACACTAGAGATATAAGGGAGATAGACCCTCGTTAACCGCTTTGAGCCTTGAAGTAGGAGTTTCTTTCATACTAAAAACCCTCACATTTAACCTAGGGGAGGGGTAGGCGTCATTTAATTTGACCGAGAGTTCAAATTTCAAAAGGAGTGTGCATCTGAGGATCCATTATCTTCTATTCCACACCATCAAGATGTCAAAAGATGTGAAACCACAATGGTTATCCATCAATGATCAAGGAGTGAGGCAGTCACAACTCTTTCAAACAAGGCAGACAAACCAGTGTCATACAATTTGTTCAAAAAACAAAAAAAAAATAAAAGAAAGAAAGCCGCTAAGTCGAAACTTGAAAACAAGCGACTTAGGCAAAAGTTAAAGCATCCCGCTGGACTTAAAATTGAAAACTCAAAAGAGTTAGTCCAGGAAAAAATCAGGGACAAAAAGCAAAAGAATGAGAAAGCGAAAAGCTAAAAGGATCAAAAAGAGAAATCCTCGATAAGAACAAAGTCGTGTGGCTATAGACATAAAAGATAAAAGGGGTGACTGTTGCTCCAAAACTTCATCGGGTCTCAAACCATCAATTGTATGGGTTCCTTAAAGATCATAAAACCTTTTGAGAGATGAGTGCTTGTGTCAGATTAGCTGAACGTAGGACTAGAGAACATCACGAATAGTGGGTGGGCACCGATAAACTTTGAGCCTTAAATCCTTTTTTCTCAAAACCATGAACCAGACCACGTTACAACCCTTAAAAGTACTAATTGAAATAGGGTTTATTCCGAAGGTGTTCTTCAACGAGATAGCGTTCCTGACTCCTATGAGTTATGATAATAAGATTTTTGTTGGTATTGCATGTGCGTATTATTTTCCATTCAAAAATCAATGTCGTATCCCAGCTAGTGATTCGTTCACGGGGCTTGGCGACACATTTTCAATAAAAAACTTCAAGGTGAATATACGTATTACATTAGAATTACCATTCTCCTAATGAACATTTTCTGCTCGCATATATGGGCTTAAAGCATCAAGGAAGTTTACACAATGAACGTCAGTCGAGAAGCTCGATCCTGCCAAGTTGAGATGCTTGAAAATTCCGAAGGATAATCATGTCAAGGGGCATGTGGCCAAGAGACTGTGCACACCCTGGGCGTTCCCGGTGAGTGGTGATAAGATGTAGCCAATTTGGAGCAGTTACATTGAAAACTCTCCCTAAAGCAGTAAAACAGGAGCAATCATGTCGAGATTCGGCAAATCTCTCGAGGACCAGTCAGTCAGAGGCAAATTCACTTCAAGGCTCGCATTGGGGCAGGCCACCTCTAGAGCATGAGAAGTTGTCCACTCCTAAAGACGGTTAATTGAAAACACCTCTTCAAGGTTCAAAATACAGGGGCAGAATATTTCAAGTCATTACAAATCCTTTCGAGGCAAATTACTTCATGCAGTCTGGGGCAGTTATGTCGAGATCTGATAAATCTCTAAGAGTTTGAAGACCCGGGGCATGTTGAAGGCCATTTCTTCTATAAAATCCTCTTGAGATGATTTCTTCCGTTAGACCATGTAGTCTGGGGCAAGTGGAGATCAAAGGGGCATTGGTCACGTATGAGAATCAGCACGCAGTCGATCAACAAAAGCATGAATCGCCAAAGTGGCTTCTGTCATACCCCAAATTTTAACCACTAAGATTTCCCATCATGGTGCAAGTCATCATCACAATATGGATGGGCCATCATACCTCATTAGTCTCCCCAAAGATGGGAAAGCATCCACTACAATCAGACTTAGGGTTTCAAGCCCTCTCAGAGCTATTAGACAAAGGATCAATCAAGGAATGACATGATCTTCAACTTGTCTAACCTCTCAAACATCCACAAGGATCAAGAGGACTCCCACATCAACGATTAAGCACAAGGCATCAACATTCCAAGTGGATCAAGCCTTAAGATCGCCAGTGTCACCAAATTAGGGCTTTGGTCGACCAGGGCCTCCAGATGGAAATTTTCCTCTTGGCATGAGCCAATGCTTCAAAACATAACCTAAGATACCCCAAGGGACCTCATGAACCCAATCATCAAGTCAATTTAGCCTCAGGGGATGCATTCACTAAAAATCAGGAATTAGGGTTTCTTGACCTAATTCACCCCTAAGTTGACTTTTGGGACAAATCATGAGCCAAGACCTCAAGACATGGTTTAAGGGTCTCTAACACACTACATTGATCCATTTGCAACAATGGATTAATCCAAGAAGCCTGATTCACAAGTTTCAAGTTCATCAGAACCACAATTAGGGTTTCGCGAGAAAAAGTCAACTGTGCCTTTGACTTTTGACCCGGACATGCTCCCAAATCTTGGGACATGATTCAATACACCCTATAACACTTATGAAATCAATCCATCAAGTTTGATTTAGGTCAAGAACTTGATTTCATAGAGGATCGCACAGTTTGGAATTCATCTGATAAAAAGTCAATTGTGCCCAAAAGTCAAAGTTTGACTTTTTGATTTTTTGATCAATTATGGTTACCTAACCCTAAAATGATCTTAATGTGTGATTTGAATCAACATTCATCAAGAAAAACCAAAGAAAGTGGGATAACTTGTAAAAGGGGTAACCATAAAAACTTAGAAATTTTCTAAGTTATGAAACAAAGTGGCTAGGGTACCAACTTCTAAGGATCATAACTTGAGATCCAATCAACCATTTTGGCTGATCCAAAGATGGATTTGTAGCTCTCATGGCATACTAAAAAAGCTTCAACTACACCTCATTCCAATTCTCCATGGATTTTAAGTTATATGGAATGACCAAAATCACAAAAAGTGAAAATGTCACTTTTTTCCAACACTTAGTGAAATTTTCACTAAGTCAGAATCTATTTCACTTTTTTCCAAATGTAAGGGCATTTTTCACTTGGATCCAAAAAGTGTCAAGACAAACTATAATCATACATATGTTGTATCATATGAGAACTTTCCAAAATGGCCAAGAACCCCATGAAACTCCACTTAAGCCATGAGATATGACAATGGTAATGTGCCTTACTGCAAACTGTCATGGCAAGGCAGATTTGTGCATTTTGCTCGATTTGAGAAATTTTTGCAAATGACAAACAAGTTTATCCATCTGAACACCTCAGGGGGAGACCAAGGAGGGACAAACACTGATTCATCAACCTCCCAAGTCCAAGATTCCCAAAGTAGCATGTCAACCCTAAAATGCCTAAAGAGGGGACAAGACTCCAATTTTGTTTTGGAGCCTTCAATGGATGCACCAAGGTGGCATGAACTGAGCCATTTCTAACTGAATGAGTCAAGGATAAGATCTGAACCAAAGAACCATAGGCCTGTGCTCTAACCTCTAGTCAATGGCAAGAGGAGACTTGGATTCCTATTGATCAACATTGGCCAAACCTCTGCTGCAGTTGCCATTCACTATTGCTTGTAAAACAAACTTGCTCTACTATAAATAGAGCTCATTTGTGCTCAATTTAAGTACACCAAAACCATCAAACTGATGCTTTCCTCAAAATCTCATTTTCACTTCCAAAATTACCTTCCAAAGCAAGTCACTATCGGGTTTTGAGTTTGAGAGCAATTCCAACCAAACCAATCACACACACCTCATAAACATCATATAGAAGTGATCCAAACACTTAAACAACAATTGTAATAATGATTTCTCAGAATCACCAGCCAGTTGCTCAAGGTTTTAACCAAGTTGCAGCTGAGATGCCATGAAGTGATCCAGCCATTTCCAATCAAGTCCAAGCATTCAAACACACTCCATATGGTGTAGGGAAGCTGTTCAAATCATCATAACTCATCTGTAACACCTCCAACTCAAAAATCACATTGTTCTTGCTGTCACGACCTTCAAGTAAGTCTAAACTTGGTCATCTCTTAATCTATGCATATTTCCTCGCACAATACTTTTTCCAAATGTTCATAATCATGCATAGAATGTTCCCCCTCAATTAATTGTTTTGTTTGAATTGTCTATCAAAATTCTCAGCCTTCATGCAAATTTTAGGGTTCTTGAGGTTTTCTCTTGATTTCTTATTCCATGCATAAAATAAATGAAATTAAAGACCATAGACATGATCGTGAGGTGAAAACGAGTAGATTGGTATGTGGATTGTGTGATTCCATCAAGTATTCAGTGAGATTAGATAGAAAATGCAAATTAGGCCAAACTCAGAACACGCGCGTGTTCTTGCCATGTTCTTGGCGCTTTTTTCACAAATTCAAATATTTGAATTTTGTGATTTTATTTAATTGATTCAAAAATTAATTTCTCTCTGAGTTTTAATGATTTTGAGTTGATTCTTTTTTTAATAATTCACAAAAATGTTAAAATATTTTATTTTACCAAAAATCCCAAAAATATTATTTATTTCATATATTTGATATTTTTGCAAGGAATTAATGTTTTATTGGTTTTTAACATTTGAAATATTTCCCCCCCTTGATTTTCCAAATTTAATTAGTTTCCAATCATTTTGTGGATATAAACATGATTTTTGAAACATTGATCCAAGATCACCACTCATCTTTCACATGTTTTCATCACTTTTTATTAATTTTTTAACAAAATTAATTCTTTTTTAAGCAAAATTAGGGTTTTGATTAATTCAACCCTCATCAATCATTTTAAAAACTCTTTGGGCCTCTTGGTAGAGTGTAAGACCCAATACTTTTGTAAATAAACCTTTCAGGGCCCCACATATTGTATAAGTCCCTTTGTATATTTTCAAAAGTACGGCGCGGTCGTCGCCTTTGTAATGAAACCAATTGGGCTTCTCCTTGAGCTATAAGACCCATCTTTATTCATTTTAAAACTCTTGGGCCTCTTGGTAGAGTGTAAGACCCAATCCTTTTGTAAATAAACCTTTTAGGGCCTCACACATTGTATAAGTCCCTCTGTATATTTTCAAAAGTACGGCACGATCGTCGCCTTTGTAACGAAACCAATTGGGCTTCTCCTTAAGCAATAAGACCCATCTTTACTTATTTTCTAACTCTTAGGCCTCTAATAGAGTGTAAGACCTAATCCCTTTTTAACCAAAACCATTTTGGGCCTCAGATATTGTATAAGTTCCTATGCGTTAAAAAAATCTCAGCGCGATCGCCATTTCAAAACAAAAATCATTTGGGCCTAACCTCGTGTTATAAGCCCCATTTCTTTTCGTTAAATTTCTTTGGGCCTCTATTAGAGTGTAAGATCCATCCCCTTGTACATAAAAACTTTTGGGCCTCACATATTGTATAAGTCCCTCTGTACAGTTTTTAAAACAACGGTACAATCATCGTTCAAACTTGGGCCTCTCCTCGAGCTATAAGCCCCAACAATATTTTCAAAGCACTTTCTCCTTTGATTTTGAATTCAAATATCTGTTGTTATCAAAACTTTCTTTGTTGAACAACTAACAAAACAACATGGAAGCTCTACAACGGGTAAGTGTTTATCCGCTTTCAATTACCGCTTTCATATGTATATAACTGTATTGTGGGGTTGTTTCACTGTAAGTCTTCTTTCACATCCTTTTATATACTTGTCACATATCCATTGTGTAATACTAGTATAGTTATTTAGAGTTTTCCCCGGCAACTACGTCTAGCACTAGTTAAAGCCTTGTTGGTTACTCTTAAATACAAATGAAACTAGATCCCCCGTAGGATTCTAGATACAGTCGTCCCTTCTTGGGGTTAAACAATATGGAACAAAGAGAAAGGCAGTATTCTCGGTGAACCTTTTCTCAGACTGTCACCCTTAGAAATTGTCAAAGAAAGTCTAACTCCCTAGAGATGATCTTTTCTCCGTGAATAGCATCTCTTGAGTTTCTTCCAAATTCTCGAACTTTCTTGGAATGATCTCTTCTCTGTGAATTTCATTTCTTGAACTTCTCTTGGTTTGGGGACCCACAGGCTTCCTAAAAGCATCCCCGCCTCCTCTTGGGCGTTGTACAAGGACCCTTCGACTTCTTAGAAGTTCTCATGCCTTCTCTTGGGCTTAATACAAGGACCCTGACGACCTCTTAAAGGTATAAGACAGAACTTAGTCATCCTTTGCTAGAGCAGTCTTTCCAGCGTCAAAACTCCGGCCATTCTAGGGTTAATACTCATCCCTCAATGCATGTGCCTCTTCTTGGGCATTGTACAAAAGATAAAACTCTAGACTTGGATAGTCTAAACCCCTTTGAGTCTCAAAGACATTCTCAAGTTCCTTTCAAACATAGGAAGAAGCACTGATCACTCTGAAACCCGGTATCTCTCATGAGAGTTCCCCACCCTTGGGCCTGCCTATGGATCTAATCCTTAGCAGTAAGATAGCCTCCTCTTGGGCTTTGTGCAATGATTCTCCCCAGCGGAGCTAACCTTTTCAGACTCTCTTGTTGAGTCAGTCTTCCTTTTAGCCTCCGTCTTGGGCTTGGTATAAGACATATAAAACCCACTCTCTTGTTGAGTATAAACGATTCTCTTGTTGAGTCAAATTTTAGCCTCCGTGTTGGGCTTCATACAAGACACATATAAAACACTCTCTTGTTGAGTATAAAAGACTCTCTTGTTGAGTCGATCTTCTTTTTAGGCTCTATCTCAGGCTTCGTACTAGACATCAAAACACTCTCTTGTTGAGTATAAAAGACTCTTTTGGTGAGTCATTTCCTTCTTAGCCTCCCTCTTGGCCTTCATACGAGACACTAAAACACTCTCTTGTTGAGTATAAAAGACTCTCTTGTTGAGTCAAACAGACTCTCCTGTTAAGTCAATCACTTGTTCAAGACTCTCTTATTGAGTCAACCTTTTTAGCCTCCATCTTGGGCTTTATACAGGACAGATAAAAGTACTCTCTTGTTGAGTCAAACCCTTTCAGCCTCCATCTTGGGCTTTATACAAGATACATTCTCCCCAACGGAGTCAAAATCCCTTTTAGCCTCAATCTTGGGCTTTGTACAAGACAGAAAGAATATTTGCCCCGAAAAAGTCAAACTTCCCGCCTCCTCTTAGGATTTGTATAAGGAAACCCCGGTTGAGTCAATCAACCTTTTAGCATCAAATTTGTGTCTTGCTCACAACATACAAACATCAACAACTCCTCTTTAGAGATGACAAATTATCTCTCATCCAAAACCCTTTAGCTTCACATCTTGGGCTTTGAACAAGATACAAACCACCTTTAGCTTCATGTATTGGGCTTTGAACAAGACACCAAAACAACATTTTTCCTCCCATAGAATAAGAGGAACTACGATCGCTCTGATTTCCCTATTTCGGGAATACGTAGGCATAAGATTGCAAAAATCTTAGCGAGCATACTAAATAAAAAAACCCAAAATCCAGTACCTTCATATATCCATCAAAAGCATCAGACCTAACACCTTACAAGAAACCTAGCCCATAGTCTAGACCCTGTTTTTAAGCAAATAACCCTAAAGAAAAACCCCCTATTTTGATAGCATCTGTAAACCAACAGTTTTGACTGTTTAACCTCAATTTACAAGCAGGGTTAATTGGAGACATCTATTTCCCTTCCTTAATCAGCTCAACAGGATAAAAAATGAATCGAACTGTAGTACCAAAGTGACAGTGATTCAAAACCACAAAAACCGCGCTACAAAAAAATGGCGACCACAGTGGGAGGCATTCTTTCTAGCCTCTTTTAGGGTGAAGGCCTTAAATTCACTAAATACTACAGAAATGGCGACTCTGCTGGGGAGTCATTGTCTGTATAGGATCATAAGACTAGAGGTCTAGGATATTAGGACAAATATATATACTACTTTTCCTAATTGATATCCGTGTTTATTTTTCTGTTAATGGGAATGCGTGTGATGCCGCATGTGGAAAGATTGAGTATACACCTAAGATAGGGGATGACATTATACAGGTAATCTTACGGGGAGTAAATCCCAGTTAAGAGTTCCCGGTCGACCATCAAACTCAGTCGAGACTCCCTTTACAGATGCATTACCTATACGACTTCGGTTGTTGAAAGTAGTGTGGTTGATTGGGTTATCTAAGAAGCTAAGGTTTTTAGTAGACTGAAACCATTTTGTAGTGCGGAAGCTATCGGGAATAGTTGTCACGCGATACTACCCTCATTTGAGATCACTCTAAGATACATCAGCTCGCTGGCGATCCGCTTGCTGTTGTTATCCTAAGAGGGGTCAATGATTTTACGGACAGGTACAAAAAATCACCAGTATAAAACCTTTTGGGGATGGGTAGAGCCTTGACTTCATCACACCGACCCTTTGACCCCATGTTTTTTCTATGTTTTTGTGTGTTGCATTCATACATTCATTTAAAAAACATTTAAACAAAGAAAAATGTATCTTCTAGTCTCTCCTTTTCAAATTAAACTAAGACAATGATTGCAAATGTCAGAGAAAGATTGCTAATGGATTTCGGTAGAAGGAAAACTAACAAATATACCTTCAAGGTTCCAAAACTAGAGGATTTAAAAGGGTTGGCGAGGATGATAACCAACCCTGAGGCTTTCAGGGCCAAGTATGGAGGGTTGTTGTCTCTATTAAGGGTCCATGTAATTGAAGGAATCCTGTCTACACTAATCCAGTTCTACGATCCGGTCTATCACTGCTTCACATTCTCGGATTATCAGCTAGCACCAACACTGGAGGAATACTCTCACCTGAATGATTTACATATTACTGATCACGCTCCCTTTTCTGGACTGGAAGAAATTCCAAAAGATCAAACCATTGGAAGAGCAATCTATTTGGACGAGTCAGAAGTCAGGACTCACATGACCACTAAGGGTGGTATCCAGGGTTTGCCATCCCAGTTCTTGATAAAGAAAGCTATGTACTTTGCTAGTATAGGGAACGTGGCCTCTTTCGAAAGCATCTTTGTTTTGCTTACCTACGGGTTATTTTTGTTTCCCAACATCGATAACTTAGTAGATATCAACGCCATTAAGATTTTTTTGATTGGAAACCCTGTACCGACCTTGCTCGCAGATGCTTATCATTCTGTACATTTAAGGAATTTGTATAGCGAAGGAATGATCACATGCTGTGTACCCCTGCTATACAAATGGTTCATTTCCCACTTACCCAAGTCTGCTGCATTTTGGCATCAAAAGAATACTTTACGTTGGTCGCAGAGAATCATGTCTCTTACCAACTCTGACATCAATTGGTACAATCGAATCTATGACGGGATTAGGATCATCGACCGTTGTGGAAATTTCCCAAACATACCCCTTATAGGAACTAAGGGGGGAATCAATTATCATCTGATTTTAGTTCGTCATCAATTTGGATACCCGATGAGGCATGTCCCGCGTAATGCCCATCTGGAAGGTCTTTTCTTCAAGGAAGGAGAAAACGACAGGGCACTAAAGACAGAAATAGTGTATGCTTGGAAACACGTTCATAGGAAAGGAAAAGAGTCTCTAGGAAAACCAGACTGCGTCTCGGTGGAGCCTTATCTCCACTGGGTACAGACTAGAGCTCTCAAACTAAGGATGCCTTACCCTTGTTAGGAAGTTCTTCCATTAAGGGACTATGTCCTTTACTTTATGTCTGATACAGAAAAACTTCAGGTTACTCTCAACAAAGTTCAGCAGGAGAAGAGGTCTTGGAGGAACAAGTACCGTATCCTCAATGTGGAGTGTAAGAAAATACAACAATTATTTAAAGATAAAGATGCTCTGATCGAGATTTTAGAGCAACATGTTGCAGAGAATCAAGAGGACCAAAGGAATTTGCTCGTTCCTCTCGCTTGGCAAAGGAGCGACAACCCGACAACGGCTCAAAAGCCCCGGTCAAAGAAAAGGAAGATATCATAACCAACACCTGAGTTCTCCTCAGAGAGGACTCAGGATCCATTAGCTTAGACATTTCCTTTTCAGCACTTTGTAATCTACTGTATTTCCATTTTCGCAATCCTTGAATTCAATAAAACGGGGTCTTTCCCACTGTTTGATATTTGCAATCCAATTGTCGAAGTTTATTTTGACTAAATAAAAAGTTAATTAATATAATCATTGCATATCATTCATCATTCTCACGTAACGCATTCTTCTTACCTACGAATCTCACGTTTGCGTCTCGATTCTAGAATCAAAGTGTCTTATTCGTACAATACTCGGGCCAATCGACAGAAAAAGATGGATGATCTTGAGGAAGAGAACAGAGAGTTGAGGGAAGAGATCGACACTCTGAAAGAAGATCTGAGAAAGCTTCATAACGACATGAAAGCTCTAGCAGAAGCTCAGATGCAACAACAAAGGGCTGTGATCTCAGAGATCACATCAATGCCCATAGTGGAGAAGTATGATACTAGGTACAAAATGCCGAAAGATCGTCCCTGGGGCATGCCTATTAACTATATCCCGGAAGGATATGTTCTGCCAATCACTGAGGATCAGGGAGCCGCAGCAGAAACCGCTGGGCCTGAAGGTTACAAACTTCGGGAAAGCGAAGATGCCAGGGGCATGATAGCAACTCCTGAAGATTACAAACTTCGGGAGAGGGAAGGACCTAGAGTCACTGCCATGATGACTATACCACCACCCGTGGTACATACTGTCCCGGAAGGACAGATTCCACAAATACCTTCTGGTGGAAACGAAAGTATATTCGACAGAATGAATGAGTTCTAGGAACAATTCCTGGAGATGCAAAAAGAACTGCAAGCCATTCGCGGTCAGGATCTATTTGGAAAAGACGTCGCAGACCTTTGTTTGGTCCCCAATGTGAACGTTCCGCACAAATTCAAAGTGCCAGAATTTGAAAAGTACAAGGGTAACTCTTGCCCTCAAAGCCACTTGGTGATGTACGCTCGGCGAATGTCAACTCAGACAAAGAACCAGGAGCTACTGATCTATTACTTCTAGGATAGTTTAACCGGTGCCGCGCTCAAATGGTACATGGGTTTAAACCGCACTAAGATCGGCACTTTCAGAGATCTCGGCGCTGCCTTAGTTCAACAATATAAGTATAATCTGGACATGGAACCAGACAGAGATCAAATCAGATCGATGTCACAAAAGGACAAGGAAACCTTTAAGGAATACGCTCAAAGATGGCGTGAAATTGCTGCCCAGATTTGTCCACTTCTTAAGGAAAAAGAGATGACAAAGATATTCTTGAAAACCTTAAGCTTATTTTACTACGACAGAATGGTTGCCAGTGCGCCCATTGACTTCACCGAGATGGTAGGCATGGGAGTTCATCTTGAGGAAGCAGTCCAAGAGGGACGTTTAGCTAAAGACACTGGACCATCGAGTAATACAAAACGATACGGTAGTGCTCTACCTAAGAAAAAAGAGCAAGATATTGTCAATATCTCTCTCGAAAAGAAAAGGCGACGATACCAACCAGTAGCAGCTGTAACTCCTGCTATTAACCCTGCGCCTGTTCCTACATATCAACCCCAGGTTTCTCAAAGTCAACCAAATCAACAACAATATCAGTAAAGGACACAACAACCTCTTCAGCAGGCTCGTCCTCCATACAACAACAACCATACAACGCGACCACCAGGGTTCGACCCTATACCGATGTTGTACGTAGAGCTGTTTCCATTATTACTGGTCAAAGGGCATGTCCAAACCAGGTCTCCTCTTACAATTCCAGAAAATCCGCCTTTTTGGTTCAAGGCAGATCAGACTTGCCCTTACCATCAACGAGGACCAGGGCATAACATAGAAAAATGTCTCAGTTTCAAATCTGATGTGCAAAAGCTTGTTAGGAGCGGGGTCTTATCTTTCAAAGATATGAATCTGAATGTTCTCACGAACCCGTAACCTCAACACGAGAAAGATGCGGTAAATTTGATAGAGGGAGAGTCTAATAACAGCTATCAAATTCATGATGAACTCTTATTGAGGGCCAACTTGGTTAAGATGCATCGCAGACAGAGCGGGTATGGCCATATACCACCTCATAATTATCATCAGTGTGATATCTGCTCTAAAGATAATCAAGGATGTTCTGTGGTGCAATCAGCTCTACAGGAATAATTGGATCTCGGATGGATCCAAGAGCATCGAGTTCGTGGGGTCAACATGACTTATGCAAATTCCAACATCATTTAAAACCACGACGTCCGTGCGATGAATGTCAACTTGGTGGCAATGCACTCAAGGCAAAGCCAACATCATGATCTGCCATGGCACGATTACAATTCCTATCTGACTTGCTCGGTAAACAAACAGGGATGCTCTTTTGTACAAGAGGCCCTCCAGCGTCAGATGGATCTGGGATAGATTCAGGATTCCCACGATGGAAATCAGTATCAAGTGAATATGATTCAAATATTTGATATTCGCTTGATGAACACCAGCTTGGTGGAGTTACACGCTACACAAGTTCAGCTCGGTTTTTCTACTTTGCATAATTATCAGAATTGTACAGTATGTCGTGAGAGTAACCAAGGGTGTGCTCTCGTGCAAAGAACTTTGCAACACTTGTTAAACCAGTGGTGGCTTCCGATCTATATGGATGAAGACACACAACAAATCAGTGTGGTTAATGGGAACCCCACTAGGCATTAAAGTTAGGATGTTCAATAAATGGAAATAGATCTAGTGAGGTTACACTGCATTCAAAGCGGACGTGGCCAGGTGCCACCACATAACTACGAGCACAGTAGAGTCTGCTCGAAAAATAATCAAGGATGTTACCTCGTGCGAGCAGTCCTTCAGAGTCAGTTGGACCACAAAGAGATTCAACAATATTTAGTTTCGGGGTCCATTAACTGGACGCCAGACTATTTCGCTGACCAGATCAAAGATGTGGTTGTTATCTCTGATCCTGATAGGACCAAAGATGTTTGTACCATCATCCCTTTACTGGACAAATCAAAGATTCTTAGCCAGGAACTGATTGAAGTTACTTACGACAGTCAGAGAAATCAGAAGGCTCTTGTAGTTATCTATCTACCGGGGCCAGTGTCGTACAAGTCTGATAAGGCGATCCCTTACAAATACGGTGCAACAACAATTGAGAATGGAAAGGAAATTCCATTACCCTCCGTCGTGAATATTGTAAACATCAGTCGAGTAACACGGAGTGGTCGAGTCTTCAACCGAGAAGTTGGAGAACCTAACAGAGAAAAGGAACCTCAAACGGGAGTTCCCAATCCACCAGTCGGTCAATCAAGTGATCCTGACCTTTCAAAGAACGATGATGAGATGCTGAAGCTCATCCAAAAGAGTGAATACAACATTGTTGATCAGCTGTTACAAAATTCTTCAAAGATCTATGTGTTATCTCTTTTACTCAGTTCTGAGGCTCACAGGGAAGCTCTACAGAAAGTCTTAGAGCATGCCTTTATGGAATAGGATGTGTCAATATGATAGTTCGATAGCATCGTCTCTAACATTACTTCCTGCAACAACTTAGGGTTCAGTGATGAGGAATTGCCAGAAGAAGGCAAAAGTCACAAGATGGCGCTCAATATCACAGTTAACTGCCAGGATGATGCTTTAGCCAGCGTACTGGTAAACACCGGATCAGCTCTGAATGTTATGCTAAAATCTACTTTAATGCGACTATCATTTAAAGGATTTTCGATGAGAGGCAGTGAGGTCGTCGTCAAAGCATTCGACGGATCTCAGAAAATAGTTATCGGCGAAGTCAACCTTCCCATAACTATCGGTCCTCACACTTTCCAGGTCATGGACATCCGAGCAACATACAGCTAGTTGTTGGGAAGACCTTGGATACACCAGGCTGGGGCAGTCACTTCAACACTGCACAAGAAATTGAAGTTTTTCAAGAACGATCAACTCATCACGGTCTGTGGAGAACAAGCCTTGATCGTGAGTAACCTTTCATTATCTACTTGTGTAGAGCCGGAGGAGGTTGTTGGGACTCAGTTCCAAGCACTGTCGGTGAGCAATGAGAATCAATCAGAAAAAGGAACGCCGATTTTCTCATACAAAGATGCTCTCGAGGTGATAAAAAATAACAATACAAAAGGATAGGGACAGCTTGTCATTCCTAATGACAACAAGGAAAAGAAAGGTCTTGGTTTTTCTTCAAACTATACTCAGACTGCTACTCAGACTGCTACTAGCAATAAAAGTCTTCATCCCATTCAGGACTTCTTCTGCAGTGGAGGTTTCCTTCACCCAGTGTCTCAAGAAGTACATACCATTAACGAGGGAGACTCCTCCGATACAGAGGAAGGGTGGAAGTCCTATATTAACGAGGACGGTTATATCTCTCGGGAAGAGGTGCCTACGCCATTTTTCTATCCCGTATAGAGTCCGAGATTTATACCCAGGTCAGATGTCAAAATGATATACGAAGATTGTGATCCGAAAGGATGTCGTGCTCCACCAAACACATTAGAGGAAGACACTCTGATGAAAGACAACTTTGACCATGGCTATTATGGCCCGATGGATGGGCTGCCAATCTGGCAGCCGTACCCAGGAGACTTGGGGCAAGAAAATCAGCCGAACAATGAAAATTAGCTGAGGGTCATTGGGAAAAATACATGCGTCCCCACCATGTCATGGGACCAACTCTCGGGTCATTCAGAAAATATC
The DNA here is from genome assembly GCA_022829125.1 of Lathyrus tuberosus. Classification (NCBI taxonomy): domain Eukaryota; kingdom Viridiplantae; phylum Streptophyta; class Magnoliopsida; order Fabales; family Fabaceae; genus Lathyrus; species Lathyrus tuberosus. Next base: position 8,205,848 of record JALAZF010000147.1, read on the forward strand.
CAGCACGACGATGAATTCGCAAAGTTTGCAGGACTAGATTGCATTAACTATGTTTTTCCCGAGGTCAACGTCATCGAAAGAGATGACTCCTCCAGTTCCAAAGAAGTGTGGGACACCTTAGGACAACCGAGTTGCAAATTTGACTACTTGGTCAAGTACACCACTCCTGAGAGCTCTCGTATTAGGCTCGAGGACATCCTACCGACTGGATGGGGAGATTTACTTTAGAGCACAAATACTATGCAAAATACAACAGAGGAATCCTCATATGACAACTCTGCCTGGGAGACAGATTCCAATAATCATGCTCCACCAGAAATCAGCGTTATTTTTGAAGACAAATCAAGGAAGGTACCAGACTTTGTGATTCACTGAGGAGTTCGCCGCAAATGGGTTGTTGTCGATGTTCCGAAGATTGTTCATAAGTCAAAGTAATTACCGTCTTTAACCTTTCACCCTGCCCAGGTGAAATAAATGTTTTGATAGGGCTCACTTTCTATAAATATCCCTCTTTGCTTCGCCCAAAGCGACATAGTTTTGTTTTATAGGTCTGTAGTTTCAAGAATCTGCAAGTTCATAAATAAAATAACGTCATTCTGTAATTTCCGCATTAATTGATGTTTTCTCTTTTCGCTTTTTCAAAAAATGGTAATCCTAAAAAACAATTCGAATAATAAAAACAAGCAGTAAAAAAATATACACTGCACACACTCTTGCATTCTCTCTATCTCTTCTAAAAAACAATCATCACGTCATGCATATTGCTTATTTTAAACCCTGTTGAAACATACGATCCGATGCCTTCTCCCAACTTTGAATTCCCGGTATTTGAGCCTGAAGAAGAAGTTGATGACGAAATTCCATAAGAGATCTCCCGTTTACTCAGACAGGAGGAATGGTCCATCGAACCACACAAAGAGTCATTGGAAACGGTCAACTTGGGCTCAGAGGAGGAAAGAAAAGAGATCAGGATTGGGGCACTGCTCAATACGACTGTCAAAGAAAGTTTGATAAAGCTTCTCAAAGAGTTTCCCGATGTATTCGCTTGGTCCTATCAGGACATGCCAGGGTTGGATACCAGCATCGTGGAAAATCATCTACCGTTAAGATCAGAATGTCCGCCAGTAAAACAAAGGTTGAGACTTACTCATCCGGATATGGCCATCAAAATCAAAGAGGAGGTATAGAAATAGATCGACGCGAGTTTCCTCGCCACATCAGAATATCCTCAATGGTTAGCCAACATAGTACCAGTTCCGAAAAAGGACGGAAAGGTCAGAATGTGTGTGGATTACAGAGATCTAAACAAGGCTAGTCCAAAGGACGACTTTCCTTTACCACACATTGACATGCTGGTAGACAGTACGGCGAAGTTCAAAATATTCTCCTTCATGGATGGATTCTCAGGCTATAATCAGATAAAAATGGCGCCAAAAGATATGGAGAGAACTTCATTCATCACCCCATGGGGTACTTTTTGTTACAAGGTGATGTCGTTCGGTTTAAAGAATGTCGGGGCAACCTATCAAAGGGCCATGACTACTCTGTTCCACGACATGATACACAAAGAAATCGAGGTATATGTCGATGATATGATTGCCAAATCTAAGACGGAAGAGGAGCATGTGACCCACCTGTCGAAACTATTCGAGCGGTTGAGAAAGTACAAACTCCGTTTGAATCCCAACAAGTGCATATTTGGTGTCCGTTTAGGGAAATTCTTAGGGTTCATCGTCAGCCAGAAAGGAATCGAGGTTGATTCTGACAAGGTCAAGGCCATTCCAGAAATTCCTTCTCCAAAGACTGAAAAATAAGTCAGGGGATTCCTGGGACGTTTAAACTACATCTCCAGATTCATATTCCTCATGACCGCGACATGCGCGCCAATCTTCAAATTACTAAAAAAGAATCAGGACTGCATTTGGACAAAAGACTGCCAAACTGCCTTCGACAGTATTAAGAAATACCTGTTGAACCCACTGATTCTATCACCTCCAGTGGAAGGAAGACCACTAATCATTTACTTAACAGTCTTGAAAGACTCAATGGGTTGTGTACTTGGCCAACAAGATGAAACAAAAAGAAAAGAGTCTGCCATCTACTATTTGAGCAAGAAATTCACCGACTGCGAGACTCGGTACACTATGCTTGAGAAAACTTGTTGTGCTCTGGCTTGGGCAGCCAAACGTCTTCGCCAGTATATGATTCGTCACACTACTTGGTTAATCTCCAAAATGGATCCAATCAAGTATGTCTTTGAAAAACCTGCTCTCACGGGAAGGATAGCCCGTTGGCAGATGTTATTATCGAAATATAACATAGAGTACCATGCTCAAAAAGTCGTTAAAGGAAGTATTTTAGCCGATCATTTGGCTCATCAACCGATTGACGATCAGGAATCAATCGGGTTTGACTTCCTAGACGAAGATGTCATGTATTTAAAGATGAAAGATTGCGATGAACCACTACCCAGTGAAGGCCCAGAACCAGGTTCCCAATGGGGACTTATCTTTCACAGAGTTGTCAATCATTATGGAAACTAAATTGGGGCAATCATCTTAACCCCACAGGGTACCCATGTTCCTTTCACCGCACGACTGACATTCAAGTGCACAAACAACGAGGCCGAATACGAAGCTTGTATCATGGGTCTCGAAGAAGCGATCAATTTAAGGATCAAGAACTTGGATGTATATGGCGACTCAGCCCTGGTTATCAATCAGATCAAAGGAGATTATAACATATACCAATCAAGACTGATTCCTTACAAAGATTATGCAAGGAGGTTGCTACCCTTCTTCAACAGAATCGATTTTCATCATATCCTGCGTGACGAGAATCACATGGCTGATGCATTAGCCGCTTTCTCTTCCATGATTAGTGTAGGTCAATGGACCGACCTACCTAAGATCAACATAATACGCCTAGAAAGGCCCACTTACATCTTCACGATCGAAGCAGTCATAGACGACAAACCTTGGTATCACGATATCAAATGATTCCTTCAGACACAAGAGTACCCAGCTGGGGCACTAAGGAAAGACAGAAAAACCCTCAGAAGGCTAGCAGGTAGTTTCTTCCTGAGCGGTGATACACTCTATAAGAGAAACTTTGACATGGTCTTACTCCGATGCGTAGACAGACCAGAAGCAGACATGTTGATACAAGAAACTCATGAAGGGTCCTTTGGTACTCACGTCAACAAACACACAATGGCGAGAAAAATTCTGAGAGCAGAGTACTACTGGTTGACCAAGGAATCCGATTTCAACAAGTACATGAGGAAGTGTCACAAGTGTCAGATATACTCCGACAAAATCCATGTACCACCAACGCATCTCAAAGTTATTTCTTCCCCATGGCCTTTTTCCATATGGGGAATCAACATGATTGGCATAATTGAACCCAAGGCTTCGAACGGACATCGGTTCATCCTGGTAGCCATTGATTACTTCACCAAGTGGGTCGAAGCAGCGTCATACGCCAATGTAACCCGACAAGTCGTGGTCCGATTTATCAAAAACAATATCATCTGCCGTTATGGTGTTCCTATCCAGATAATTACTGATAATGGATCTAACTTGAACAATAAGATGATGAAAGAGTTGTGCGCAGAGTTCAAGATCGAACACCATAACTCATCTCCCTACCGACCCAAGATGAACGGACCGGTAGAAGCGGCTAACAAGAACATCAAGAGGATTGTTCAAAAGATGGTTGTAACCTATAAAGACTGGCACGAGATGCTACCCTTTGCTCTTCACGGTTATCGTACATCTGTCCGCACTTCAACAGGGGCAACCCCTTTCTCTCTAGTATATGGCATGGAGGCAGTGCTTCCCATAGAAGTAGAGATCCCATCAATCCGGGTATTGATGGAAGCTAAGCTAACAGAGGCTGAATGGTGTCAAAGTTGACATGACGAACTAAATCTGACAGAAGAAAAATGAATAACGGCACTATGCCACGGTCAGTTGTATCAGCAGAGAATGAAGAAGGTGTTTGACAAAAAGTTTCGACCTCGTGTCTTCAGGAAATGAGACCTTGTGCTAAAAAAGATACAATCATTTCTCACTGATTCTTGGGGCAAATGGACTCTGAATTATGACGGTTCCTATGTGGTCAAGAAAGCTTTCTCAGGCGGCGCCTTGCGACTTGCAATCATGGATGGAGAGGAATTTGCCTACCCCACAAATGTTGATGTAGTCAAGAAATACTTCGCCTAAATAAAAAAAAGTCTCGGTGGATTGAAAACCCGAAAGGGCGGTCCAGGAAAAAATTAGAGACTTAATCAAAAATCATCCCGATTGTTGCGGTGAAAATCGGATAACAAGCTATTAATTAACTTGCATCATTTTTCTTTTACAACCGTCTTTGATTTATCCGAAGGAAAGGTTCAAGATCGTTAAAAACCTAAAGGGGGGAGATCTAAGGTTCGGGGGTTGGTTATACAAAGGGAAGGTATTAGCACCCTAAGTATATGTAGTACTCTACAGGAACCTCTTGTTAAGTTTATGTTAAGACACGATAGAGAAATGATATAGAAGATCATTCTCCGATGAAATCGTGCCATACGAAAAGAAAAGGTGAAGACCTCGTCTTAAGTCACAAACTCTCGTTGATTAATCGAAGGTAACCTATCACGATCTCAAAGTATAGAAAGAGATCTCGATGATCACTCACTACAGATTTGAAATAATGAAGGTTCGTTGCTTCGCTAACAACGTTCGTGAATAGAAAGACTTCATCGGTCAAAAAATGAAGATGAACATAAATGCGACGGGAAGTGAAAATAAAGTCGATCTCGTCTTAATCATGATTTAATCGTGAAAACGATAATCTATGATATTTGACTTTCATTGACCGATAAAATAAAAGAAGTTGCCTCATATATATCACGACTTAGTGATTTGAAATAAATCGATAAAAAGTCGTAATTTTGCAATATCATCGGCCCAAAAATAAAGAAAATAGGCTCGAAATAAAATCGGTCTCATCTAAATAAAGATTTAGATCCTCATTGATCGATAAAAAATAAAATAAAATGAGATCGAAATGAAACATAAAGTTGGTCTAGTTTAAATTAAGATTTTAAATCGATAAAATCGATAATCTTTAATTAAACTCTCATTGACCAACAAAATAGAAAATAGGCCTCATATTCTTCACAATTTATTGATTCAAGTAAATCAACAAAAATTATGATTTTGATATATCATAGGCCCTAAAATGAAATGAGAGATAAAATCGAAAAAAGAGTTAATTAAAAACATAAACATGATCAAAAGATTAAAATACTAAAACCCCTTTTTAGGAAAAACCTAGCAAAGGAGAAAGGGTGTACATATCAACCGAGAAGATCATATGGGCTATGTGAAGCCCATCACTTCATCAAGCGACCGGTTTGGAAAAAAACAAAAAAACACAAGGGTGGATTTAAGCAAGCCGATGGTAATTCTAATAGGTTATGTATCCCAACATATGCCACGCGGTCAACGGATAATGTCCCATCATAAAATAAAAATAAATGGTAAAATAGAAAGAACAATGATGGTCGGATTAAAACTACATCAGCCGCATAAAACAAATGGTTGTGCTTATCCCATTATTTCAAAAGTAAAAGAATGAGAAGCAAAGAAGTGGTGCTCAGCGTCACCATCATCGCACCGTGAATCGCAAAAACAAAAAGCGCTAGGGTCTCAATCACAACTTCCCTCTTCGCACGATTCGTTTCGTCTATTTGTCTCGCTCGCTCTGCTTGCGGTGGAACTCTGCTCGCGGATCCCTCTTTCAAACACGGTTTAGACAAGTTCAAAGACAGATGCGATGCTTGAGAATTTAATGGCGACAGTGAAATACATATCGGATTCAATGACGATTTGTAAGTACGATTCTTCCTCTCCTCCTTGTGTCTTCCTTTCTTCAATTGGTCTGAGTATTTTCCTCCTTTTCTGGTTTTCTGAACTTGTGTTATTATGATTTTGCGATATTTGTGATTGAAACTGAGGGTGATGCGATAAGGAGAGGTCGAAGATGGGTTTGTGATTCGGTTGGAGGAAACAGAGAGATTTTGGTTAAAGAGGTTGGGGTTTTGTTACGCCGTGGTGTTAGTGGTTAACGTGATGTTTGGAAGGAGAAAAGTGGTGGTGGTGTTGCTTTGGAGGAAAGTGGCAATGATGGTAGTGTTTGGAGTTGAGACGGTTGGAGAAAAATTCCTGAAGGTGATGATGTGTTGAAGGGAGATTTATGAAGGAAAGAGTTGTCCGTGGGGCTCCTTTTTAGGTGAGGTGTGGCTCCCTCCTCTTTTAATCAATTAAAAATTCCCCTCTCTTGAATTTCTGAATCTTGCTTTTGACCTGAATTTTGTCTTCATATTATTGAAAAATCGTTTTCAATACAGGCCTGTTGTTTTAGGATACAGGTTATGGTTACTATATTGTCGTAAACCGTGGCAGTGTATTGTCTTTGTTGCAACATTTGTAATACATTAAATAGGCAAGTTTTGGGTTGGTGATGATACAGAGTTAGAACGTACGGTTCTGGAGTTTTTATTGATGTAGGTAGTGATGCAAGCGTAACACAGCAGGGTCTGGGCAAGGCGTGGTGTTTAGTAGGAGATTTGTTGTACTCTAATTTGTTCACAATTCCTTGTAAAGGTGGGCCACGTATGGTTTGGTCAATGCCATTTTTATTGTAAATAAATAGCCAAATGAAATGGAACTTTTGGGTTTTGAATTAAATTGAAATGGTTTAGGGAAGTGGTTTAATGAAATGGATTTCTAACTTAAAATGGATTTCGGAAAAGTGGTTAAAAATGGATTATAAGAAAGAAATGGATAAAAGAGCAAAAATGTGGATAATTATGGAATTAAAATTGAAATGTATTTATTTGAATTAAAATGAAATGGGGAATGGAATTGGAAATTGAATTGGAAAATGGTTTGAATGAATAATGGCTAAGGATTGATGTGAAGATGTGGATATGGAAATGGGTTAAGGAAATGGGTAATTGGATTGAAAAATAATGAGAAAGGACTTGATGGATATTTGAAGTGGATTTTTAAATAGATAAAGAAATGAAATAGTTGGAAAATGGATAATTGCTTAAAAGGTTAGGAATAGAAAGTGGATAAAAAATGAAAATTGGTAATAAGATGAATGGATAAATAACAAAGGTGGATAAAAGACGGTTACGGAAATGGACATACGCTTCCACATTTGAACAACACCTGAACTTTGACAACTGCACTTGACTGCCACAAATCCTGAACTACATCACCAAACACTTGCACACAACTTGAAATGTACCGACTGCCTTAATCTCTCTGATGGGTCTACAATCTCAATTGGACTGAAATAGTACTGCACACACCATGAACCAGCTAACCTTAGGTGACTCAACTGAACGATATTTGTCAACCATAAACTCCAAGGGTGAGAAACCCTAATCCTCGTGCCTTGAGTGCACACTTATGAAACAAATGACTGGATGAGAACCAAAACCCTGATTCGGAATCTCTGCCACAACCTGATAACCTGATACTGATACAAACCACTTGTTTGACCAAGATTAGGTCAAATTTCCACCGAATCTCAAACCACACCACACAAACCCTTCTTCCTGATGACCTTGTCTGGTCCTTGAGGAAGAACTTGTGATGAAAACAAACCCTGATTTACAAGTGAAACAAAACAAACAAAACTGATAAAATGGTTAGTTAACAATGCATGGGTGATTGATCTATGATGCTCATGCAAAAGATGTTATGACATCTAAGGGGTCAAAATTTGGGGTACAACGGTTGCCCCTATTTAAATAGCTTTATCAGATGGCACGAGAATGGAAATCCTCGGGACATCAAGGTGAGAGGTATTTAAATATAGCAAACCGAAAATTTTACCCTTAGATGGAATGCATATGCTAAGGACAGGCAACAGACTTGCATATGCTGAATGCCATGAACTTCTAGTATGATGATATGATGTCATGATAGTGCAAAGAACGCAGGCAAACAAGCAAACGACCGCAGGTGAGTAACACCGGGGAAGGATGAAGGTTAGTATCCATGAGGGAAACTCACTTGGGATACAGGCTAACCAACAAAGAGACTCAATGGGGAGACTCCAAGGAAACACTGGGGATAGAAAAACTGAGGGGAAACCCTACAAGTTCTTAGTGGAGATAAGACACCAAAGAGGTGTTCTCCACTAGGGAAAGATCCAGGGAGGTAGACGACGCGGTTCAAAAGTAATTGGACGATACTGGGGAAAAGACACATTCTTACTGGGCATGAAACCAGAAAGAATACATGATCACCACAGGGGATCAGTTTGAAATAAAAGGATAGACATACTACAAAAGAGTTTTTGGGGAATTCTTACACTGAAGAGTTCAAACGAGATCTTCAAGAAAAGCCAGAAAAGACAGATATAAACTCTATACATCAGATGATGAAAGGTGTCTGGACCTTTAGCTGAGGATAAGGTTAATGAACCAATGGGTACCAAAGTTGGTTGAGATAACAAATATGATTCGAACAAGGACTCGGTTCAAGTTTGACACGATTCAAACAAGAACAAGATCTTAAAACAAGAGACAATGTCCGACACGATTCAAACAAGGACTTGGTTCAAGTTTGACACGATTCAAACAAGAACAAGATCTTAAAAGCCTAAGGTGACTCGATTCAAACCAAAGACGGTGCCAACGATAATTGGACTTTGGGTTCAAGCTTGACACGATTCAAGCAGGAACGGTTTTAAACAACAGGAAAGATGCCAGCGATGACTGGACTTAAGGTTAGACTTCTTGGGGAATACCAATTATGGTTGCAACAAGGGCTGATGGCAAGGAAACAAAATAAATCCGAGGGTATAGAACCTGAACTCGGAACACCTCATCAAGCAGATTGATGGCAAGGAAATAAAACATATCCGAGGGTACGGAACCTGAACTCGGAACACCTCGTCAAACAGATTGACGGCAAGGAAATAACACATATCCGAGGGTACGGAACCTGAACTCGGAACACCTCATCAAACAGATTGACGGAAAGGAAATAACACATATCCGAGGGTATGGAACCTGAACTCGGAACACCTCATCAAACAGATTGACGAAAAGGAAATAACACATATCCGAGGGTACGGAACCTGAACTCAGAACACCTCATCAAACAGATTGACGGGAAGAAAAACCTCAAATAGGGATCACATCAAACAGGTTGATGGAAAGGAAACCAGAATAGGGATCACATCAAACAGGTTGATGGAAAGGAAATAACACATATCCGAGGGTACGGAACCTGAACTCTGAACACCTCATCAAACAGATTGACGGAAAGGAAATAACACATATCCGAGGGTACGGAACCTGAACTCGGAACACCTCATCAAACAGATTGACGGGAAGAAAAACCTCAAATAGGGATCACATCAAACAGGTAGATGGAAAGGAAACCAGAATAGGGATCACATCAAACAGGTTGATGGAAAGTGACTGATTGAAGGTAAAATCATTGATAACTGTAGAAATAAGAATAAAACCAAGGACAGATAAGCTTCTCGGGAGAGGGATTGCCACTTATCGTTGTAGAGGTAATGATAGTAAAACAAGTTTCTCAAGGAGATTGTCACTTGTTGTTGGGTATAAATTCCAAAGAGATGTTGATATTCAACGTTGCTGGAAGTAAATGTCTTCAATGAGGATCTGTAAAAGATTCTTTTTACAAGACATGGTGCAAAATAAATGCACACTCAAAAGTAGGTTCAGAAACCACACGTGCCAGGGACCAAAGTTCAATCTAGGAACAAGCTAGAAAGAAACGGTCAAACAAGACTCCAATTGAGGAATGACCTCAAATGGGAACTTATCTTATCCATATGTGGAAAAGATAACTGAACCAACCATCATCCACGAGAATCAAACTCTTTGGGGAATTCAGAAAAGATGGGCACTTTATGCCTAGGGCCGACAACTCTATTGGAGAGAAAAGACAAACCCAGTCACTTGGGGAAATAAATGCCAAAGTGAACAAAACAGGTAAACACCAGAAAGAGAAAGTAAAATGCTAAGATGCTATGCTTATGCTTATGCTGAAAAAACAGACGAGAAGCGAGACTGGAGATGAAATAAACATCTCGACGAGGATACCCAGCCAAACTCAAAAGGTTGGACCATCACTGGGGGTGAAGTAGCTTTACTTCAAGGCTATGTCCTTCTCTGGGGGAAAGAGTACTCCACTTGATATAGCATCTTGACTCCACTAGGAATACCATCATGAGTTTAATTTCTTCATTGGGGAGAAGAGATCCAATGGGAAGTGCCAAGATTAGCTGAAGAGACAACTTACTGGGAGCTGGAAGAGACGCCACAAAAGCTGAGTAGTTCTGCATAACTCATCTGCCCCAGGGTACATGGTCTGTCAGAAGAATACATCAAGAGGATTTTATAGAAGAATTGGCATACAAGGTGTTTCAATATCTTTAAACTCTTAGAGAGATTTACCGAATCTCTATATAACTGCCCCTGATTGACTGCTTTGCACGACAGAGCCCGTGAACTAGTTATGTGTCTTGATCGAAACCCCAGGTTGAAGCTGAGAGATTGATTGGGTTCTGCTAGGGAAAAATCATTATACAAAGCCTAAGTGGAGGTTGGATTCCTCTTGGGGAAATCATTATACCAAGCCTAAGAGGAGGCTATCTGCTGATTGACCGACTCCGCATGGGAGAATCCTTATATAAAGCCTAAGAGGAGGCTGTCTGATAGTTTATACTCATCACGGAGTGTCTTGTACAAAGCCTAGATTAACAGCGTCTGCACAACAAAATCCTTGAGTTAATTATCCAGTCTGGTTGTTGACAACTGGGGAATAAACTTGCCCTTGTCAGCTTGGTTAATATGTGAAGAAGATGTCCCAGACTAGTTGACCTTTTAGAGGTTTTGTCGAATCTCAACTTGACTGCTTCTGATTAACTGGTCTTGTGATGATAAGTCACCAAGAGGATTTTACAGAAGAATTGAAATGCCAGATGCTTCAATGTCTTCAAACTCTTGAAGAGATCCATGAGTCTTGACATAACTACCCTAGTTCAACTGTATTCGCAATACAAAGTCCTTTAAACTGTGGTAGAAACAATTGGGGAACAAACTTGCCCCTGTTGATGGGTCATCGGAGTCCAAACTTGTCATTAAATGACCTCAAGAAGGCTTTCCCCAATATTCCAAACTTTGAAGAGTTCTGCCCCTGATTCCATAGCTCTTGGGAGGGTAGATTGGTGAATCCTTCAGCTTGATTGCCCCAGGCTGAGCTTCCTTTATCGAGTCAAATTCCCTAGCTGACTGCATTTGTCGGGATTCCTTTGATATTGAACCATTTTTACAAACAAGTATTTGAAACTCCTTTTTTCGTTGTTGTACAAGTTCTTTTTGTATAAGGCAAAGTTCTGGGCTTCCCATCTTTCTTGGCTTTTGCCTTGAAAGGGACTCGGCTCATCCTTTGATTAAGGATTTTTCATCTATCCTTCCTTATTGTTGCTTGGATGAACAATTTGTACAACGCTAACTCATTTGATCTGAGAGAGCCGACTGGTGTCTTGCATGAAGCGCTTGCGTTCAAATGCATAACCAAGTTAAACTGAGAACTACCCTGCCCCCAAGGTTGAGATTTTAAGGGTTTTTTGTGTAAAGAAAGAAAACTCCTACTTCTAGGCTCGAAGGGTTAACGAGGGATTATCTTCCTTATTTCTCCAGTGTTTGGGGATTGAACAATGCCTTCCATCCTTGGCGAGGTTTAATTGAAAGCATACCACAACAATTATGGATAATATTTTCGTCATCCTCCCCAATCTTTGCTTGAACAGAAGGATTGATTTGGGGAAAAAAATTGTCTGTTTTTTTGTTTTTTGTCTTTATGAACACAAAAGTAAATGAGTGAAACGAATGGACTTAATCAAAAGATGCACAAACATTTCATTAATCTTGGCAATTTGAAAGTACAACAATGCTTATAAGCAAATATAATTCAAACATGCAAAGAAAATACAACAAAAATGCTAAACAGCCAAATGATTGCCAGCTTTAGGGAATTGAAATTTCCTTCTTAATCTGCCAAGCTGAGATAGTCATCTTCAGAGTTGCTTATCGAGATCAGTCTGAGAATCATCTTCATGTCCACTTTCGGAAACTTCTTCCATCTCAGAGTCTGATGAATCTGCTTGATTGGGTGAAAGATTGTTGATTTGAATACCTTGAGGCATGAATGAGAACATATTGGAATCAAGCAGGGTCTGAACCTTGTCTCTGAGTACTCTACAATCTTCAGTTGAATGCCTCCGTGCCCCAGCATGGTAGTCACAACTGACGTCGGTGTCAAAGCCTGGCGAGTCTGGAAAAGACGTTGGATCTATCTCCTCTGGCACTATCAATCCACTTTTGATTAAATCTGGTAAGAACTGACTGTATGGTATTGGAAATGGAGTGAAATTCCTTTTTGGCTTTATTGGCCTTTGTCGTGCATGTTGACGCGCCCGACGATGAAATGACTGTTGATACTGAGGAAGTCTTTGATTTGGAGACAAATATTAACCCTGTAGAGAGGATGATATCTGACGCTGAGACCCAAAAGATTGCTGACCCTGAATACTTGAGTTGTATGAGCACTGAGGCTGAAGTATTTGAGATTCCCAAGTGGAATTACTTTTTTTCTCCCATTCTTCTTGAGAACTGACAGTTTATTCACTTTCACCAGCTAGGATGTTTCTGGTGCCCTGGATTTTTCGCTCTTGAGACCGCTCTCAATGCGCTCTCCAGCTTTTACCAAATTAGAGAAGTTTGATGTTACCATGCTAAACAGCTTTTCTTGGTATGAAAATTGCAAAGTATCCACGAACCAGTCAACTAATTCCCTGTCCAAAAGTGGTGGTTGGACGCTAGCTGCTACTTCTCTCCACCTCTGAGCATATCCTCTAAAGGATTCACTGTCTTCTTGAGATAAGTCTAGCAAATGCAAACGGCTGGGAGCCAGGTCGAGATTGTAGTTGTACTGCTTCACAAAGGCATTGGTTAGGTCTGACCATGATTGGATTCGATTGCTTTCTAGCTGCATGTACCAACTCAGTGATGCCCCACTCAGACTGTCTTGGAAATAGTGAATCATGAGCTTGTCGTTACGGACATGTGAAGTCATTTTTCTGCAAAACATCGCCAAATGCTACTTCGGACAGCTATCTCCTTTGTACTTCTCAAACTTCGGCATTTTGAACTCAGGAGGTATCACAAGGTCAGGTACCAAACACATGTTCAGAGCATTCAGATTGGCAGAGTCACGACTCTTAATGGCATCCAGCTTCTTTTCCAAGGCACAACACTTTTCCATTAGCTCAATGTCTCTTGGATGCTTGGTTTTCATCACAGGGACTACTTCTTGGGAATCTAGCTCAGAGAATGCGAAGCTACGATATTCCACAGCATCAACAGAAGAGGAATGCCCATCTCGGACAATAGCATGTTCTTGTATAACCTGATTCTCAACAGGAATCTGCACAGGTTGAGCTTTGGCAACATTGTTCGCGGACATACCCTGAATATTGTCATCTCTCTTTGCCAAGGCTGCCACAATCTGATCCAACTGGCTTCTCAACAAGTCGAAATCCGCTCTGGTCACAAACTGGTTCTGCTCTTCTGAGTTCATGATCCTCCAAAATCTACTTCAGATCCAATGATGGCTTCGGGAAGTCAACTGGGTTATAGATAAAGGACGGATGAGACTCGAGGCTGAGAAATGCACATGCAATGCTAATGCAAGCCAAATGGTTTCAAGGAACTCAAAGGCGAGTTGCAAACATTCTTTTCTTGGAAAACTGAAGAGTTTTGTTTCGAAATCCGTAATCTCTTTTGATTTTGCAAAGGAAAGAGCATATGAGTTCCTTGAAATCAAATGGTTGTCATGAAGGGATGAATGTATGCACAAACACACGTATACAGGTATTCATAAATATGTACAAGCAAACAAGAGAGGGCCTAGGTTTGAAGATCATGAGCATGAAGCCATGGTCTACCCATCCCAAAAGGTGTGTACTATGGGTTTTCATCTGCAGAACAGGGTTCTAAAAAGTTCCCAGAGTCGACAACCCATTTTTCGGATTTTAAGGATTTCCCAGATGACTTGGTAATCAATAAAATTCTCAAGAGGATCTCGTCTGAGTGTAGTATCGCGTGACAACCAATTCAGAAATAGACTCCATCATGGTCACCGCACTACATCCTAAAAAGGCTTAGTGTGGTTTGGTAACTACGGTTCTCAATATCATGGGCTCCTAGGTTGAGAGTAACACGTTTTCACGAACGGATTCGTTCAACATAACTAGACTCTCAAGAGGGCCTCAACTGAGTGATGGTGTTATCAATTCAACTTTTCAGGATTCGACTCCCTCAAAGCCTCCTTGAATACCATTGTCCTATAATAAGTGCACTCAAGTCCGGGTTAGGACTTATCTCACCACTCAATAGTAACACCCTGCACACAGAAGATCTCAAACAGCCAGATATACAGGTATACAGATATATACAGATATGTACATGTATAGCAAATAAGCATAAATAACATAAACAAAACAAGGTGGGCTTAACCCTCAAAAATCTCTTATTCCCCAGTGAAGTCGCCATTTCTGTTGCGGTGAAAATTGGATAACAAGCTATTAATTAACTTGCATCATTTTTCTTTTACAACCGACTTTGATTTATCCGAAGGAAAGGTTCAAGATCGTTAAAAACCTAAAAGGGGAGATCTAAGGTTCGGGGGTTGGTTATACAAAGGGAAGGTATTCGCACCCTAAGTATCTGTAGTACTCTACAGGAACCTCTTGTTAAGTTTGTGCTAAGACACGATAGAGAAATGATATAGAAGATCATTCTCCGATGAAATCGTGCCATACGAAAAGAAAAGGTGAAGACCTCGTCTTAAGTCACAAACTCTCGTTGATTAATCGAAGGTAACCTATCACGATCTCAAAGTATAGAAAGAGATCTCGATGATCACTCACTACAGATTTGAAATAATGAAGGTTCATTGCTTCGCTAACAACGTTCATGAATAGAAAGACTTCATCGGTCAAAAAATGAAGATGAACATAAATGCGACGGGAAGTGAAAATAAAGTCGATCTCGTCTTAATCATGATTTAATCGTGAAAACGATAATCTATGATATTTGACTTTCATTGACCGGTAAAATAAAAGAAGTTGCCTCATTATTATCACGACTTAGTGATTTGAAATAAATCGATAAAAAGTCATGATTTTGCAATATCATCGGCCCAAAAATAAAGAAAATGGGCTCAAAATAAAATCGGTCTCATCTAAATAAAGATTTAGATCCTCATTGACCGATAAAAAATAAAATAAAATGAGATCAAAATGAAACATAAAGTTGGTCTAGTCTAAATTAAGATTTTAAATCGATAAAATCGATCATCTTTAATTGAACTCTCATTGACCAACAAAATAGAAAATAGGCCTCATATTCATCACAATTTATTGATTCAAGTAAATCAACAAAAATTATGATTTTGATATATCATAGCCCTAAAATGAAATGAGAGATAAAATCAAAAAAAGAGTTAATTAAAAACATAAGCATGATCAAAAGATTAAAATAC
The DNA here is from genome assembly GCA_022829125.1 of Lathyrus tuberosus. Classification (NCBI taxonomy): domain Eukaryota; kingdom Viridiplantae; phylum Streptophyta; class Magnoliopsida; order Fabales; family Fabaceae; genus Lathyrus; species Lathyrus tuberosus. Next base: position 8,221,507 of record JALAZF010000147.1, read on the forward strand.
TAAAACCCCTTTTTAGGAAAAACCTAGCAAAGGAGAAAGGGTGTACATATCAACCGAGAAGATCATATGGGCTATGTGAAGCCCATCACTTCATCAAGCAACCGGTTTGGAAAAAAACAAAAAAAAAACACAAGGGTGGATTTAAGCAAGCTGGTGGTAATTCTAATAGGTTATCTATCCCAGCATATGCCACGCGGTCAACGGATAATGTCCCATCATAAAATAAAAATAAATGGTAAAATAGAAAGAACAATGATGGTCGGTTTAAAACTAAATCAGGCACATAAAAAAAATGGTTGTGCTTATCCTATTATTTCAAAAGTAAAAGAATGAGAAGCAAAGAAGTGGTGCTCAGCGTCACCATCATCGCACCGTGAATCGCAAAAACAAAAAGGGCTAGGGTCTCAATCACAACCTCCCTCTTCGCACTATCCGTTTTGTCTATCTGTCTCGCTCGCTCTACTTGCGGTGAAACTCTGCTCACGGATCCCTCTTTCAAACGCGGTTTAGACAAGTTCAAAGACAGATGCGATGCTTGAGAATTTAATGGCGACAGTGAAATACATATCAGATTCAATGACGATTCGTAAGTACGATTCTTCCTCTCCTCCTTGTGTCTTCCTTTCTTCAATTGGTCTGAGTATTTTCCTCCTTTTCTGGTTTTCTGAACTTGTGTTATTATGATTTTGCGATATTTGTGATTGAAACTGAGGGTGATACGATAAGGAGAGGTTGAAGATGGGTTTGTGATTCGGTTGGAGGAAACAAAGAGATTTTGGTTAAAGAGGTTGGGGTTTTGTTACGCCGTGGTGTTAGTGGTTAACGTGGTGTTTGGAAGGAGAAAAGTGGTGGTGGTGTTGCTTTGGAGGAAAGTGGCGATGATGGTAGTGTTTGGAGCTGAGACGATTGGAGAAAAATTCCTGAAGGTGATGATGTGTTGAAGGGAGATTTATGAAGGAAAGAGTTGTCCGTGGGGCTCCTTTATAGGTGAGGTGTGGCTCCCTCCTCTTTTAATCAATTAAAAATTCCCCTCTCTTGAATTTCTAAATCTTGCTTTTGACCTGAATTTTGTCTTCATATTATTGAAAAATAGTTTTCAATGCAGGCCTGTTATTTTGGGATACAGGTTATGGTTGCTGTATTGTCGTAAACCGTGGCAGTGTATTGTCTTTGTTGCAGCATTTGTAATACATTAAATAGGCAAGTTTTGGTCTGGTGATGATACAGAGTTTGAACGTACGGTTTTGGAGTTTTTATTGATGCAGGTTGTGATGCAAGCGTAACACAGCAGGGTCTGGGCAAGGCATGGTGTTTAGTAGGAGATTTGTTGTACTCTAATTTGTTCACAACTCCTTGTAAAGGTGGGCCACGTATGGTTTGGTCAATGCCAGTTTTATTGTAAATAAATAGCCAAATGAAATGGAACTTTTGGGTTTTGAATTAAATTGAAATGGTTTAGGGAAGTGGTTTAATGAAATGGATTTCTAACTTAAAATGGATTTCGGAAAAGTGGTTAAAAATGGATTATAAGAAAGAAATGGATAAAAGAGCAAAAATGTGGATAATTATGGAATTAAAATTGAAATGTATTTATTTGAATTAAAATGAAATGGGGAATGGAATTGGAAATTGAATTGGAAAATGGTTTGAATGAATAATGGCTAAGGATTGATGTGAAGATGTGGATAGGGAAATGGGTAATTGGATTGAAAAATAATGAGAAAGGACTTGATGGATATTTGAAGTGGATTTTTAAATGGATAAAGAAATGAAATAGTTGGAAAATGGATAACTGCTTAAAAGGTTAGGAATAGAAAGTGGATAAAAAATGAAAATTGGTAATAAGATGAATGGATAAATAACAAAAGTGGGTAAAAGACGGTTACGGAAATGGACATACGCTTCCACATTTGAACAACACCTGAACTTTGACAACTGCACTTGACTTCCACAAATCCTAAACTACATCACCAAACACTTGCACACAACTTGAAATGTACCGACTGCCTTAATCTCTCTGATGGTTCTACAATCTCAATTGGACTGAAACAGTACTGCACACACCATGAACCAGCTAACCTTAGGAGACTCAACTGAACGATATTTGTCAACCATAAACTCCAAGGGTGAGAAACCCTAATCCTCGTGCCTTGAGTGCACACTTATGAAACAAATGACTGGATGAGAACCAAAACCCTGATTCGGAATCTCTGCCACAGCCTGATAACCTGATACTGATACAAACCACTTGTTTGACCAAGATTAGGTCAAATTTCCACCGAATCTCAAACCACACCACACAGACCCTTCTTCCTGATGACCTTGTCTGGTCCTTGAGGAAGAACTTGTGATGAAAACAAACCCTGATTTACAAGTGAAACAAAACAAACAAAACTGATAAAATGGTTAGTTAACAATGCATGGGTGATTGATCTATGATGCTCATGCAAAATATGTTATGACATCTAAGGGGTCAAAATTTGGGGTACAACACCGATGGATTGGAAATCTCAAAGTACAATCCAGGCAAAAGTTAGGGATAATGGCAAGTAACTACGTCCAACAGGGGCAAATTCCCCAGCAGCAGTGATGCCATCCATCAGAAAACTCCAGTCAAGGTCATCTTAGACGGAAGCTCAGGATGCCCGAAATTCAAAGTTGGTAGAAGGATAGTGGTCGTTATGTTTCAATATAGCCCTTTTCTGTTAAATTAGCATTTTCTAACTTAGTAAATACTCTATGGAATCATGTGTTTGGCTGATTTCCCTCCTATCAATAAAATTTGAGCCCGTGTGCTTTTGTTTGCGATTCTTATTTGTTTTAGCTTTACAGAACGACGTTTTAACATGATAAACGATTCTTGAAATAAAACAAAAATGAATTTACTTGTCAAATTTTGCTGCTTTTAAAATAAAGATGGCAATTCTTTTGATTGTTGAACATCAAAGGAACATCGATTGCTTCTCCAGAAGTAATCGAGCTTCAAAGTGCAGAATCAAAGTACTCCTTCTAAACCAGTACGCCTGAATGAAGGGTCAGCTATGTCAGAGACCATTTTTCATCTGACACTCCCCGGCAGAGTCCTTATCTCCTAAGCCCGACCAACGGTTTTCCCCACAGGGACTATCTCTCCTAAGCAAGGCAGAATATCTATCGTGAACCAATGATACTTTTCATCTCCCACTGTGGTCGAGTATCCAATCGTGTTCATCTACTAGTCTGTATGTCGCGTCAGTTTTGTCAGCATAAACATACATACATCATGCATTATTAATTTACATTCACATTCATATTACATCACTATCACTCTGGCCAGTCTTATCCCCAAGTGATAAAAGTCCTCTCAATCGTGTTGTCAGTTCTTTCCTCGTCAGGAAGTGAACCTTCTAAATGATCTCTCCTCCAGTTTAGTTCTGGATTGAAGTTGGTCCCTTGACCACTTTGATAACTTGAACCTCTAAAAAATAAGAAGACTTGCGACAAACATCACTCTTCGCCATTGAAGATGATATCTTCGTTTTCCCGGATTAAGGAAAATCCCCAAAGAAAGCCTCTTAATAAGAGATTCGGTAATATGGCAATTTTTCTCCGAAAAAATCCGCTGACAAAAAGGTCATCAGCACCTCAAAATTGGATCACATCATATGGCATTTCTCCGAGAAGATCCCGAGAAAAGTATGGTGTAGTATCCCCAAGCAGAAAGCAGTCTCTCGAGAGACTCGTTTTCCCCCCAGTAGAGTCGACCAATGGCGTCTCCAAACAGAGAAGTTTGTACACCTCTACAACTCAGACGACTGGATTCCCCAGCAACTCTGACATCAAAATTTTTCTATCAAATGGCACCTCCCCAGGAAAATTCTGCGAGAAGTTTGAGGAAAACCGCTACGAATAGCGTCCATTGTCAAGAAAGTTTATTGACAAAAGAAACTTAGACCAATTCCTTGGTAGGAAACCAGGATTGAGGGGAAGTTTATATCAAAAACTGAGACCAGTTCCTTGGTAGGAAACTAGGATCGAGGGGAAGTTTATATCAGAAACTAAGACCAGATCCTTGGTAGGAAACCAGGATCGAGGGGAAGTTTATCGCAGAAACTGAGACCAGATCCTTGGTAGGAAACTAGGATCGAGGGGAAGTTTATATCAAAAACTGAGACCAGATCCTTGGTAGGAAACCAGGATCGAGGGGAAGTTTATTTCAGAAACTGAGACCAGTTCCTTGGTAGGAAACCAGGATCGAGGGGAAGTTTATTTTAGAAACTTAGACCAATTCCTTGGTAGGAAACCAGGATCGAGGGGAAGTTTACATTTTCTAAGCATCATTGCTTAGCAAAAGAAGAAGGATGCGCAAACTGCCATTCATAACCACCATTAAAATTTTGGGTATTTTGATATTTAATCCTCTTGCACGCCGAATGCCCGAATGCCCGAATACCTTCGCCATTCACACCTTCGGGTCCAAGAAGATTAAATAGGGCATCTGTCATACCCCAAATTTTGACCACTAAGATTTCCCATCATGGTGCAAGTCATCATCACAATATGGATGAGCCATCATACCTCATTAGTCTCCCCAAAGATGGGTGAGCATCCACTACAATCAGACTTAGGGTTTCAAGCCCTCTCAGAGCTCTTAGACAAAGGATCAATCAAGGAATGACATGATCTTCAACTTGTCTAACCTCTCAAACATCCACAATGGATCAAAAGGACTCCCACATCAAGGATTAAGCACAAGGCTGCAACATTCCAAGTGGATCAAGCCTTAAGATCGCCAGTGTCACCAAATTCGGGTTTTGGTCGACCAGGGCCTCCAGATGGAAATTTTCCTCTGGGCATGAGACAATGCTTCAAAACATAACCTAAGATACCCCAAGGGACCTCATGCACCCAATCATCAAGTTAATTTAGCCTCAGGGGATGCATTCACTAAAAATCAGGAATTAGGGTTTCTTGACCTAATTCACCCCTAAGTTGACTTTTGGGATAAATCATGAGCCAAGACCTCAAGACATGGTTTGAGGGTCTCTAACACACTATATTGATCCATTTTCAATAATGGATTGATCCAAGAAACTTGATTCACAAGTTTCAAGTTCATCAGAACCACAATTAGGGTTTCGCGAGAAAAAGTCAACTATGTCTTTGACTTTTGACCCGGACATGCTCCCAAATCTTGGGACATGATTCAATACATCCTATAACACCTATGAAATCAATCCATCAAGTTTTATTTAGGTCAAGGACTTGATTTCATAGAGGATCGCACAGTTTGGAATTCATCTGATAAAAAGTCAACTGTGCCCAAAAGTCAAAGTTTAACTTTTTGATTTTTTGATCAATTATGGTTCCCTAACCCTAAAATGATGTTAATGTGTGATTTGAATCAACATTCATAAAGAAAAACCAAAGAAAGTGGGATAACTTGTAAAAGGGGTAACCATAAAAACTTAGAAATTTTCTAAGTTATGAAACAAAGTGGCTAGGGTAACAACTTCCAAGGATCATAAGTTGAGATCCAAGCAACCATTTTGGTTGATCCAATGATGGATTTGTAGCTCTCATGGCATACTACAAAAGCTTCAACTACACCTCATTCCAATTCTCCGTGGATTTTAAGTTATGGAATGACCAACACCACAAAAAGTGAAAATGTCACTTTTTTTCAACACTTAGTGAAATTTTCACTAAGTCAGAATCTATTTCACTTTTTTCCAAATGTAGGGGCATTTTTCACCTGGATCCAAAAAGTGTCAAGATAAACTATGATCCCACATATGTTGTATCATATGAGAGATTTCCAAAATGGCCAAGAACCCCATGAAACTCCACTTAAGCCATGAGATATGACAAAGGCAATGTGCCTTGCTGCAAATTGCATGGCAAGGAAGATTTATGCATTTTGCTCGATTTGAGCAATTTTTGCAAATGACAAACAAGTTTATCCATCTGAACACCTCAGGGGGGGACCAAAGAGGGACAAACACTGATCCATCAGCATCTCAAGTCCAAGATTCCCAAAGTAGCATGCCAACCCTAAAATGCCTAAAAAGGGGACAAGATTCCAATTTTGTTTTGGAGCCTTCAATGGATGCACCAAGGTGGCATGAACTGAGCCATTTCTAACTGAATGAGTCAATGATAAGATCTGAATCAAAGAACCATAGGCATGTGCTCTAACCTCTAGTCAATGGCTAGAGGAGACTTGGATTCCTATTGATCAACATTGGCCAAACCTTTACTGCAGTTGCCATTCACTATTGCTTGCAAAACAAACTTGCTCTACTATAAATAGAGCTCATTTGTGCTCAGTTTAAGTACACCAAAGCCATCAAACTGGTGTTTTACTCAAAATCTCCTTCTCACTTCCAAAATTGCCTTCCAAAGCAAGTCACTATCGGGTTTTGAGTTTGAGAGCAATTCCAACTAAACCAATCACACACACACACACACCTCATAAACATCATATAGAAGTGATCCAAACACTTAAATAACAACTGTAACACTGATTTCTCAGAATCACCAGCCAGTTGCTCAAGGTTTTAACCAAGTTACAGCTGAGATGCCATGAAGTGATCCAGCCATTTCCAATCAAGTCCAAGCATTCAAACACACTCCATATGGTGTAGGGAATCTGTTCAGATCATCACAAGTCATATGTAACACCTCCAACTCAAAAATCACATTGCTCTTGCTGTCACGACCTTCAAGTAACCCTAAACTTGGTCATCTCTTAATCTATGCATATTTCCTCGCACAATACTTTTGCCAAATGTTTATAATCATGCATATAATTTTTCCCCTCAATTAATTGCTTTGTTTGAATCGTGTATCAAAATTCTTAGCCTTCATGCAAATTTTAGGGTTCTTGAGGTTTTGTCTTAATTTCTTATTCCATGCGAAAAATAAATGAAATTAAAGACCATAGACATGATCTTGAGGTGAAAACAAGCAGATTGGTATGTGGATTGTGTGATTCCATCAAGTATTCAGTGAGATTGGATAGAAAATGCAAATCAGGCCAAACTCAGAACACGCGCGTGTTCTTCCAATGTTGTTGGCGCCTTTTTCACAAATTCAAATATTTGAATTTTGTGATTTTATTTAATTGATTCAAAAATTAATTTCTCTCTGAGTTTTAATGATTTTGAGTTGATTCTTTTTTTAATAATTCACAAAAATGTTAAAATATTTTATTTTACCAAAAAATCCAAAAAAATATTATGTAATTCATATATTTGATATTTTTAAAAGGAGTTAATGTTTTATTTTTAACATTTGAAATATTTTCCCCCTTTATTTTCCAAATTTAATTGGTTTCCAATCATTTTGTGGATATAAACATGATTTTTGAAACATTGATCCAAGATCACTGTTGTACCCCAAATTTTACCCTTAGATTCATTGATATTTTGCATATCATGTTAGGTCAATCATATTGCATAATATCCCAATTTGTCAGCTGGAATGAACTTGTGGATTTATAGACGAATCAATCAAACTAAAAGTCGATCCTGATTTATTTCAAAATTTGACCAAATGCTATATTTTTCCAAGTCGTTTATTTCACGCTTATCATTTTGGTGCATTCATTTTAGTCTTTCGAACACTTCCAAATTTTATTCTGTTTATTTCCTTTTTTTGTCAAAATTCTCAAAATAAATAAATGGAATTATTTAAATTTTCGGTTAGTTTTTATTTGCTCTATTTTAAAGTATTTGAATTTATTCTCATTAAAACTTCATCTTTTTATCATTTTAAGAGCAAGTTGTGTTTGGGGCCATTGGATCAATTTAATCAACAACTCACAATCAATTCACAATAAACACATGGATCACAATCCTCAATTTTTCATATTAACCAATCAAAAAAATAAAAATAAAAAATTAAGAAATAAAAAAAAGAGAATTAGAAAAGAGAGGGAAGTTTGGCGCTCAGATTTGTTTGGCGCTCAGATTTGGGGGAGGACATTTTAAACCGGATTCCAAAAAAAAACAATCCAACACAGCTCTCTCCAAACGCAACCCAAGTTCCAAATCTTGTTCAAATAAACTCAGAAATAGAGGAAAAAAAACTGGAAGCTCAAAAACCTCTGTTCGTTTATTCAACAAACCATAACCTTCCATCGTGCACTCTATAACCTCAACAGCGACAAACTCACATCTGCTCCAAAACTTCTGCAAACCAGACAAACCTATACAAAACCATCAAACTCTTCCTCCATCGATTGGGGATCACTCGCAAAACCCTTAAACAAAACCTCTGATAACCCTTCTCCTCTGTTCTTCGTTACCATCATCGCTTTCACTCGGAACCATACCTATCCATCAAACCACCAATCGTCCGCCGACCTTCATCAACAACACCTCCAACCCTTTCTCACAACCTACAATCCTCATCTTCAGTAACACAAAAACCATCAACATTTATTCTTCTTCTTCGGTTTTTCGTAACGCACCACCACATAACATCATCGAAGCCATACCCACAACAATCTCCTCTTTCAACCTCTAAACAACCCAATCTTCATCCTCCAATCTTTTTTTCAATCTCGTCAACTCACTAACATCAAAATCCCAAAACATGTTCTTCATTAACCAAATCTAACCCAAAGCAAACCCAGTCATGGAACCGGAGTCAGAGTAAGATGAGATGAAGAGAGAGTCGAACAAAATAAAATAGGACCATCACGAATCTGACGGATCGAGGTTGAACTTGAAATAGGAAGAGAATGGAGGCGCGAGCGGGGAATGCGCGATTTTTCGCCGTGAAAGAAGGGTGGGGTTACACGCGTTGTCGTCTCATTCTTTATGTCGCTTCTGGAAGTGACATCTAAGGATATCCGTGTTCTTCATCCGCGACCTGGGTTTTATTTGTTGGAAAGACTGATGTTGTTTCAAACCGTGCTGTCACCTTGTGTTTTGTTTTGGGAAAGAGTTTGCCATTTTGTGAACCTAAACCAGATTGTTAGGGGGATGCGTCGTTGGGCTTCAGGCCCATTTGACTTTACTAACACACCCTTAATCAGGCGCCCCCTATTCTATGTTTTTTTTCTTGTTTTATTTATTTATTTTTTTCTATTTCTTCTTTTCTTTCATTTTTTTAAAATAATATTTCTGGTTTTTTAATTCATCAACTTTTTAAGTATTTTGGTGAACCTCTTTAATAATATGGCATTTTTTTTCTTTAATTCTTTTTCCATTTCTGATTTCTTTTTGATATTATTGCAAATTTTATTTTAAGGGCTAATGATATCACAAAAAGTCTTGATTTATATGAGGCCATTCTTATCTTTATTTTGTTGGTTAATGATAGTCTCATCAAAATATTATCGATTTCTCGATTTAAACTTGATTTAGACGAGACCAACTTTATTTTCATTTTGATTTCCATTTCATTAAACAATTTTCAATTTCAAACTATTTCACAAATTATTTTCAACTTATGTATCAAACCTCGATCAAGCATCGAGCGATTTTTTAAAACCGAATGTTAAAATCTGTTTCTCATAAAAATGAAAGAAGAGGACCGTTGGAATCTAGCATTCTAGCGGAAACCTCGAGCGAATGGTCTTAAGTCTCGCACTTTGGGGTAGCCATTCATTCATTCTTTCGCTCCTCAAAAACATCTAATTTTAATCCGGACGAATAAGAGCCATCAAGATCTAGCATCTTGGCACAACTCTTTGAACAGTTGATTTTTCATCAAACGTTCGTTGTCCATTAAACAACATCTATACCAACTTGGACGAATAAGGGCCGTTAAGATCTAGCATATTGGCATAACCCTTTTGAGCTCTTTTATCTTCAAAAGCTCGTTGTCCATTAAACAATCTTAACCATAACTTGGGTTAATAAGAGCCGTCAAGATCTAGCATCTTGACACAACTCTTCGAACAGTTGATTTTCATCAAGTGTTCATTATCCATCAAATATTTTTCATTATCAATTTGAATAAGAGTCATTAGAGCCTAGCACTCTAGCATAACTCTTTGAACATTTGCTTAAATGTTCGCCAGTCAGTTAACATACCTCAACTAACAACTCGTAGTAATCAGAACTACAGACGCTCTGATTTCTCATTCTACAATGAGAATACGTAGGCACAAGAATCCTAATTCTTGGCGAGCCACCTTCCACCTTTTGTTACCTCTTACCTTTGTCACTTGTCATCTCAACCATCCTTCTTTAAGGATAACAATACTTCAAGTACATCAAATCTTTTTTTTGAAATAAACTTGAAAGAAAAGGATTGTTAGAATCTAGCATTCTAACATAACCCTTTGAAAGATTGGTCTCAGGTCTTGCACATTGAGGTAGCCAATCATTTCTTTCTTTCATACTTAAAACACTTAATAATAATTTGGACTAAGAGATGTTAGAGTCTAGCATTCTAGCACAACTCTTTGAACCATTGATCTTTATCAATTTTCGTTGTCCAACAAACGATTTTCTCAAACTAATCTTGAATGATAGAGAGTGTTAGAGTTTAACACTTTAGCATAAACTCTTTGATCATTTGATAATCATCATTCTTAAAATACATTCAATCATATTCAAAACTTCATTTTTTGGACAAATCTTGATTTTCATCAAGAGACCAAAGCATCTTCAACCCTCGGCCTCAAAGTCATAAGGTACCCACTTCTCCCTTTGGCCTCATAGCCATTTAATTCCATCACAACTTAGAATTAGAGAGTTCTTTAACTCTACGTGAGTATCATGATCATGAATACTCATTCCCCTTAGAACTTTGACCATAGTCAATGGTTCCTCACCTTAGTTAGGTGAACTACGATTGCTCTGATTCCATCCTCATAAGGATACGTAGGCACGAGACTGCTAAGTCTTTGCGAGCACCCTAGTAATAAACCTCCTTAGGTTTCCTCTCTTTAACAATAATCATTTACCTTCCTTTCCCATTAAGTAGAAGATTAGAAACTAACTTTAAGCTAACACCCATTTAACCCTAATTAAATGGTTCCCGTTGAGTACAACGGACGTGAGGGGTTATAATACCTTCCCCTTGCGTAACCGACTCCCGAACTCAGACAATGGTTGCAATAACCATATCTTATCCTTTCTTTTAGGGGTTTTATTCGATATTTTCCCTTTCCTTCTATGGAATAAATAAAGATCGGTGGCGACTCTGTTAAGTCCATCCCGCAGACGTGCAATTGCGCTTCGCGAGGTCGTTCTCATTTTTTTTTAGGCACGACAGATGGTGACTCTGCTGGGGATACGGGGTTTCCCTAAGTGAGTCAAGCCTAGTTTAGTTAGGTTTTCATATGTGTGTTTATCTTTGTTTGTTTCTCTTTCTTCTTTATTATATGTTTTATTGCTCTTGCTTTATTTCTTATTTATATATATCTCTGTATATTCATGTGTGGGCTTTGGGTATTTAATATCTTGAATAAAGCTCTACACCCGAGTTTTGGAAAAAGCAGAGAGAAGACATAAGTTTAGATTTGGTAGTTAGTAGTGTTAGACTACGAGGACAAGCTCCTTGTAGCAACTAACATGAAGGCTCCTCTAGAGTAGACCTGTTTGTAGATCTCATTATAAAACAGCTAGCCTGTTGTATAACGCTGATTCATGAAGGGTCCATAACTATAGGTCCCCATTTAGAACCAGTGCTATTTTGGTGGTTGCGTAATATTGGACTTCAAGGACATCTCCTTGCTCCAACCAATATGAAAACCTCAATCAGAAGAGATGTTTTCGTCACTCTCGTTGTAAAATGGCTAGCCCATTGCATAACGTTGATACGACTAAGGTCCGTGGATCTGAAACCCTTACCAAAAACCTAGAAACTATCATGTGAGTGGGTTTAAGGGTAAATTGCCGTAGAACCGTCTTTTAGGAGGCCTACCAATTAGGGAGTTGTGAGGTGTTTACCTTATCCCAAACCTTTTCCGTGCATTCATGAGACCTCTAAACCGAGGACTTGTGTGCTTCGTTGTGTGTACATATACCTGTGTTTTTGTGTTTGCGCATTGCATACATCTCATTGCATCCATTGTTGGTTTCAAGGAATTCAAGATTTTATTTCCTTTTCAAAAGATCAACAGAGCTTGGATCTTAAAACTAAAAACTTCTTCAGTTTTTCCATAGAATTTTTTTTGCAACTTGCCTTTGAGATCCTTGAAACCACTTGGCTTGTATTTGCATTCCATACGCATCTCATTTACATTTCTCGGTCTTGAGTCTCTTCCTCTATGTCTGAAGATTCCTAGCCTACATTCAGGACAATGGCAGTGATGAATGAAATTCTAAAGAACCAGGAAAAACTGAAAGAGGAGGTCAGAATCCTCCAATGCCAGATGAATTGGGTTCTGGAAACTTTGCAAACTCTGATGAAAAAGGAGCAACACGCTCACCCTGTCACCCCCAGAGAGGTTGTCAGTTCATCGCCTTCTGTGGTTCCTCTAACTCAAGGATCTCCTCAGTATCAAGGGCAAGATCGACGTCAACCGCGTCAGCACACACAACCAAGGCCAAGAAAGCCAGAGAGGAATTACACTCCGTTGCCAATGGCGTACAGTCAGCTTTTACCAGTTTTGATCAAAGATGGATTGATAGTACCGAAGGAATTAGAGCCCGTGCTTTTTCCATATCCACCAGGATATGACACCAATGCTCGATGTGACTACCATGCTGGGGCACACGGGTATTCTACTGAAGACTGTAAGGTGCTCCCGAGTAAGATTCAGAAGCTATTAGATTCGGGAAGGCTCTCGTTCACGCATCAAGGTATTCAAATCAACAATCATGCACCTTATCAAGCAGATTCATCAGACTCTGAAGTGGAAGCAATTGCTGAGAGTGGATGTGAAGACGATTCTCAGGCGGATCTCGACAATCAACTCTAAAAATGGCTAGTTCTATGGCAAATCAAGAAGGAAATTCTAGTTCCCCGAAGCCAGCAGACTGTTGGCAGTTTCAGCATTTTGTTGTATTTTTCTTTGCATGTCTGACTTTGTATTTGCTTATAAGCTATTGTTGTTTTTCAAGTTGGCAAGATTAATGAAGAGTTTATGCATCTTTTGATTAAGCCCATTCGTTTCACTCATTTGCTTTTATGTTTGTGAAAAAAAAAATCTTTATCTTGTTTCTTTCGATTTATCAAATTTGTTGTTAAGCAAAGATTAGGGAGGATGACGAAAATATTAACCATAATTGTTGTGGTATGCTTTTGATTAAACCTTGTCGAGGATGTAAGGCATTGTTTCAATCCCTAAACACTAGAGAAATAAGGAAGATAATCCCTAGTTAACCCTTTGAGCCTAGAAGTAGGAGTTTTCTTTCTTTACACAAAAGACCCTTAAATCTCAACCTTGGGGTGGGTAGTTCTCAGTTTAACTTGGTTATGCATTCGAATGCAAGCTCTTCATGCAAGACACCAGTTAGCTCTCTCAAATCAAATGAGTTAGCGTTTGTACAAGTTATTTCTCCAAACAACAAATAAGGAAGGATCATTGAGAAATCCTTAATCGAAGGATGAGCCGAGTCCCTTTCAAGGCAAAAGCCAAGAAAGTTGGGAAGCCCAGAACTTTGCCTTATACACAAAGAACTTGTACAACATCTAAAAAGAAGAGGTATCGTGACCTCAACCAAACCAAAAAGAAGAGGTATCGTGATCTCAAATAAAAAGAAGAGGTATCGTGACCTCAACCAAATCAAAAGAAGAGGTATCATGACCTCAACAAAAAAAGAGGTCATAACCTCAGCAAAGACAACAAAAGACAACCAAATTCTGCAAGGGAGCAGTGACTATAAAGGTGTCTGAATCATCAACTATCATCGATTCATTCTTAGTCTGTAGGAACCTGAATGTATAGCTTAAGTTAACTGAGCTTAGGATTGGAGTTCATCACGAAGATGGGGTGGGTACCAAACAAACTTCGAGCCGTTATCTTTGTTTCATAAAACCGTGAACCAAGCCACGTTACAACCCTTAAAAGACCTAATTGAGGTAAGGTTGTTTCGAAAGCATACTACAGCAAGGTTGAGTAACCTGACTCCTAATGATCTTTGCTAATCGCGAAATCTGTCGTTCTATAAAAGACTAGATCCACTCTTTTAATCACTCCACTGCGTGTGTTTTCATCAACAAACTTGATTTCAAAAGCCTGCATGAATTTTGCGTTAACATTTCCAATTTTAAATGAACAATACTTGTTTGCAAAAACAATTTAATGTCAAAGAAATTCCAACAAATACAGCCATCTAGGGACTTTGACCTGATAAAGGGCTCAGTCTGGGGCATCTTCTCCATAGATCAAGCATTCCAAGAGCTGTCGAATCAGGGGCAGAAGCTTTTTAAATTCAGGATATTGGGGGCAATCCTTCTTGAGGTCATCTTATGACAAGTTTGTTTCAAGGCAAGGACCCCAATAACCCACCAACAGGGGCAAACTGTTCCCCAGTTGTTTCTACCGCATTCTGAGGATTGTGTATCACGAATACCATTAATCAGGGGCAATCAGGTCGAGATTTGGTAAATCTCTAAAAGGCCAATCAATCTGGGGCATCTCTTTCACAGATCAACCACTCTGAAGAGCAAGTTCAAAGACTTTGTTGTGCAAACGCCGTTAATCTGGGGCAGTTACGCCGAGATTCATGAATCTAAGAGTTTGAAGATATTGAGGCATGTCGTATGCCGATTCTTCTGTAAAATCCTCTTGGTATTTTCTCCCAACATACCATATAATCTGGGGCAGAGAAGATTTGAAGATTACCTATTGCAAGAGCTGTTGTTTATTTTGGTAATCATCATACAAGTCAGGATGCATAACTACTCTCTTCTGGTGATATCTTTTGCTAGCTCCCTAATAAGCTGTTATTTCGTCTAACCTTGACAATCTCCATGGATCTTCCTCCTCCAATAAGGAAATCAAGCTCATGATGGCAATCCTAGTAAAGTCATGATGTTATACCTCTAGTGGAATACTCTTTTCACCAGTGAAGTAGATATGATGATCCTACTTATTCATCCCTAGTAATGGTCCAATCTGATGAGCTTGGCTGGGTATCCTTTGTCGAGATGTTTATTTCATCCCCAGTCTCACTTCTTTTTGTCTGTTTTGTCAGCATAAGCATGGCATAAGCATTCATATGCATAGCATCTTAGCATTTTGGCCATCCCTTTATGATGTTTACCTGTTTTTGTTCACTTTGGCGTTTCTTCATAGCCATTTAATTCCATCACAACTTAGAATTAGAGAGTTCTTTAACTCTACGTGAGTATCATGATCATGAATACTCATTCCCCTTAGAACTTTGACCATAGTCAATGGTTCCTCACCTTAGTTAGGTGAACTATGACTGCTCTGATTCCATCCTCATAAGGATACGTAGGCACGAGACTGCTAAGTCTTTGCGAGCACCCTAGTAATAAACCTCCTTAGGTTTCCTCTCTTTAACAATAATCATTTACCTTCCTTTCCCATTAAGTAGAAGATTATAAACTAACTTTAAGCTAACACCCATTTAACCCTAATAAAATGGTTCCCGTTGAGTACAACGGACGTGAGGGGTTCTAATACCTTCCCCTTGCGTAACCGACTCCCGAACTCAGACAATGGTTGCAATGACCATATCTTATCCTTTCTTTTAGGGGTTTTACTCGATATTTTCCCTTTCCTTCTATGGAATAAATAAAGATCGGTGGCGACTCTGTTAAGTACATCCCGCGGACATGCAATTGCGCTTCGCGAGGTCGTTCTCATTTTTTTTTGAGGTACGACAATCACCACTCATCTTTCACATATTTTCATCATTTTTTATTAATTTTTTAACAAAATTAATTCCTTTTTAAGCAAAATTAGGGTTTTGATTAATTTAACCCTCAACAATCATTTTAAAAACTCTTTGGGCCTCTTGGTAGAGTGTAAGACCCAATCCTTTTGTAAATAAACCTTTTAGGGCCTCACACATTGTATAAGTCCCTCTGTATATTTTCAAAAGTATGGCGTGGTCGTCGCCTTTGTAATGAAACCAATTGGGCTTCTCCTTGAGATATAAGACCCATATTTATTCATTTTCAAACTCTTGGGCCTCTTGGTAGAGTGTAAGACCCAATCCTTTTGTAAATAAACCTTTTAGGGCCTCACACATTATATAAGTCCCTCTGTATATTTTCAAAAGTATGACGCGGTCGTCGCCTTTGTAACGAAACCAATTGGGCTTCTCCTTGAGCTATAAGACCCATCTTTACTTATTTTCCAACTCTTGGGCCTCTAATAGAGTGTAAGACCCAATCCCTTTTTAACCAAAACCATGTTGGGCCTCAGATATTGTATAAGTCCCTCTGCGTTAAAAAAATCTCGGCACGATCGGTATTTAAAAACAAAAATCATTTGGGCCTACCCTCGTGTTATAAGCCCCATTTATTTTATTTAAATTTCTTTGGGACTCTATTAGAGTGTAAGACCCATCCCCTTGTACATAAAAACTTTTGGGCCTCACATATTATATAAGTCCCTCTGTACAGTTTTCAAAACAACGATGCAATCATCGTTCAAACTTGGGCCTCTCCTCGAGCTGTGAGCCCCAAAAATCTTTTCAAAGCACTTTCTCCTTTGATTTTGAATTCAAATATATGTTGTTATCAAAACCTTCTTTGTTGAACAACTAATAAAACAACATAGAAGCTCTACAACGGGTAAGGGTTTATCCGCTTTCATTTACCGCTTTCATATGTATATAACTGTATTATGGGGTTGTTTCACTGTAAGTCTTCTTTCACATCCTTTTATATACTTGTCACATATCCAATGTGTAATACTAGTATAGTTATTTAGAGTTTTCCCCGGCAACTACGTCTAGCACTAGGTAAAGCCTTGTTGGTCACTCTTAAATACAAACGAAACTAGATCCCCCGTAGGATTCCAGATACAGTCTTCCCTTCTCTTGGGGTTAAACAATATGGAACAAAGAGAAAGGCAGTATTCTCGGTGAACTTTTTCTCAGACTGTCACCCTTAGAAATTGTCAAAGAAACTCTAACTCCCCAGAGATGATCTTTTCTCCGTGAATGGCATCTCTTGAGTTTCTTCCAAATTCTCGAACTTTCCTGGAATGATCTCTTCTCTGTGAATTGCATTTCTTGAACTTCTCTTAGTTTGGGGACCCACAGGCTTCCTAAAAGCATCCCCGCCTCCTCTTGGGCGTTGTACAAGGACCCTTCGGCTTCTTAGAAGTTCTCATGCCTTCTCTTGGGCTTAATACAAGGACCCTGACGACCTCTTAAAGGTATAAGACAGAACTTAGTCATCCTTTGCTAGAGCAGTCATTCCAGCGTCAAAACTCCGGCCATTCTAGGGTTGATACTCATCCCTCAATGCCCGTGCCTCCTCTTGGGCATTGTACAAAAGATAAAACTCTAGACTTGGACAATCTAAACCCCTTTGAGTCTCAAAGACATTCTCAAGTTCCTTTCAAACATAGGAAGAAGCACTGATCACTCTGAAACCCGGTCTCTCTCATGAGAGTTTCCCACCCTTGGGCCTGCCTATGGATCTATTCCTCAGCAGTAAGATAGCCTCCTCTTGGGCTTTGTTCAATGATTCTCCCCAGCGGAGCTAACCTTTTCAGACTCTCTTATTGAGTCAGTCTTCCTTTTAGCCTCCATATTGGGCTTGGTACAAGACATATAAAACCCACTCTCTTGTTCAGTATAAACGATTCTCTTGTTGAGTCAACTTTTAGCCTCCGTCTTGGGCTTCATACAAGACACATATAAAACACTCTCTTGTTGAGTATAAAAGACTCTCTTGTTGAGTCGATCTTCTTTTTATCCTATATATCGGGCTTCGTACGAGACAGCAAAACACTCTCTTATTGAGTATAAAAGACTCTTTTGGCGAGTCACTTCCTTCTTAGCCTCCCTCTTGGGCTTCGAACGAGACACTAAAACACTCTCTTATTGAGTATAAAAGACTCTCTTGTTGAGTCAAACAGACTCTCCTGTTGAGTCAATCACCTGTTCAAGACTCTCTTGTTGAGTCAACCTTTTAAGCCTCCGTCTTGGGCTTTATACAGGACAAATAAAAGTACTCTCTTGTTGAGTCAAACCCTTTCAGCCTCCATCTTGGACTTTATACAAGATACATTCTCCCCAACGGAGTCAAAATCCCTTTTAGCCT
Organism: Lathyrus tuberosus; assembly: GCA_022829125.1. Lineage (NCBI taxonomy): Eukaryota > Viridiplantae > Streptophyta > Magnoliopsida > Fabales > Fabaceae > Lathyrus > Lathyrus tuberosus. Next base: position 8,239,651 of record JALAZF010000147.1, read on the forward strand.
CAATCTTGGGCTTTGTACAAGACAGAAAGAACGTTTGCCCCAGAAAAGTCAAACTTCTCGCCTCCTCTTAGGCTTTGTATAAGGAAACCCTGGTTGAGTCAATCAACATTTTAGCATCATATTTGTGTCTTGCTCACAGCATACAAACATCAACAACTCCTCTTTAGAGATGACAAATTCTCTCTCATCCAAAACCCTTTAGCTTCACATCTTGGGCTTTGAACAAGATACAAACCACCTTTAGCTTCATGTCTTGGGCTTTGAACAAGACACCAAAATAACCTTTTTCCTCCGATTCAGAATAGGAGGAACTACGATCGATCTAATTTCCCTATTTCGGGAATACGTAGGCATAAGATTGCAAAAATCATAGCGAGCATACTAAACAAAAAACCCAAAATCCAGTACTTTCATATATCCATCAAAAGCATCAGACCTAACACCTTACAAGAAACCTAGCCCATAGTCTCGACCCTGTTTTTAAGCAAATAACTCTAAAGAAAAACCCCCTATTTTGATAGCATCTGTAAACCAACAGTTTTGACTGTTTAACCTCAGTTTACAAGCAGGGTTAATTGGAGATATCTATTTCCCTTCCTTAATCCACTCAACAGGATAAAAAATGAATCGAACTGTAGTACCAAAGCGATAGTGATTCGAAACCACAAAAACTGCGCTACAGCTCCTGATATGGAATTTCTCTTCCTCAGCAAGGCGCCAAAACGTATATTTTCCCAGTGAGGGAGGCGTTTGAATCTGCATTCGTCCTTAGCAAAGAAAGTTGAAGTTCTATCATCCATGGCAGAGCATTATGAAAGTTCTGACTATCCTCCCCAACGAGAGTTCAGAAGTTTGTTCTCCCCCGGCCGGGTTGGTGAAGTTTATTGCTTGTCAACATGAATTTATATTCCCCCGTATAAGTCAAGTGTGTTGGGTTGATGTTTCTCAAGCTTGCGGTGAAGTGGTTTTCGTTTCCCCAACGGAGTAAGGGTAGAATGTCGTCCCCTAGCAGAGCAGATATCGTCAATAGTCGTTCCCCAAACAGATTTGTGGGTGGTGGTTAGCTTTCCTCAACAGGTCAGAGGCCAATTGCCATTGGTACTTCTCTTCAGCAGAGCCCTAGGGCATTTTCAGCAAATGTTTATTACAGAACGGAGGTTTGGTTGGATTCTCGAACATGGTCTATGAACATAGAAACGGGTCAGTTTACCGTATGCTTGCAGGGTAACAAGTTTGTTTTTCCCCAGTAGAGTTACTCTCCCCACCACTGAAAATTCATCATCCTCAGCAGAGCTTACTCTCCCCAGTAAAAGTGCTGAGGATTATTTCCCCAGCCGAGTCAGGATCGGTCTATTATTCTCCAGCAAGCAGTCAGAAGTGGATTGTTCCAAGGTGGATGTTATTATATCTCCAGCAGGAGATGTGTTGGATGTCTTTGGTAAAGACCTTATCTTCCCCACCGAGCCTTGGTGTCTACTCTCCTCATCCGATCAGGAAGTATAGCCTCGCCAATGACAGTATGATCTAATCCCCAACAGGATGAGGGTAAAGTCATTTCCCCCAGCAGCAGGTTAAGTTCAGTGATATCCCCAAGCAGGTTCGGTATTATTGACTTGTCTCCCCAAGCAGAGTTTAGTGGTAATATTCGTAGCGATTTGTTCAATGGTGGTTAACATCCCCAGCAGGTCTTAAGTCCAATTGTTATTGGCATTTTTCAGATTCAGGTTTTGGATTCTATCTTCAACAAGAGTTATTTGTAGTCCCCTAGTGGAGGGAAGTTCTCTTTGGGTTCCATCTTCAGTAGAGGTTATGATCAGGAAGGTCGTTCAGTGTGACTTCCTCAGCAGGGTCTTTGATCCAGAGGACAATTTAGTTTGTCATCCCCGGTAGAGTTGCCTTCATCTTCAGCATTTATTTTGCTGAGGCGTTTCTTTTGCATTGCATAAGCATCTTTGCATGGCATCCTCCCAAAAGTGTAGCATTTCCATTTCGTATGGAGCATTACGCCGTAAAAAATTCAAACATATGCATCTGAAGCATAAGCCAGGTTTGATATCCTTTGCCAGACTTTTTCCCCAGCAGAAAGTGGCATAACTCAAGAGATGTTGTTTATTTTTATACCCCAACTGGTGGATTCGTCCTACCCGTTGTTGTTCTCTTTCGGAGGAACTATCTTATGCTCCCCTGCAGAGTTATCAGTTTAGGCTTCTCTTTTCCCCAGCGGAGTCATCTTCTCTTCTCTTCAGGTCATAAGTCCGTTGATTCTACTTCCTGTATATCTTCGGTTTATCCCAACTATTGGTTGGTACCCTTCTTTGATCCCAACTATTGGTTGGTATCGTTTGTGGTGAGCACGCCTTGGATCGCCGTCCTCGTTATCCTAACTTTTGGTTAGTAGCTTTTATCCCAACTCTTGGTTGGTACCCTTGGTGGGGTAGCATTCAGTCAGCGTCCTGTTTATTCTAACTCTTAGTTAGTATTTCTTCATCCCAACTTTTGGTTGGTACTCTTTGTTATTCCAACTCTTGGTTGGTATCTTTGTTATCCCAACTATTGGTTGGTACCCTCTTTGCTTATCCCAAATCTTGGTTGGTACCCTCTTTGTTTATACCAACTATTGGATGGTACCCTCCTTGTTTATCCCAACTATTGGTTGGTACCCTCTTTGTTATCCCAACTATTGGTTGGTACCCTCTTTGTTATCCCAACTATTGGTTGGTACCTTTTGTTGTGAGCACACCTTTGATCGGCATCCTCGCGTATCCTAACTATTGGTTAGTATTGTTAAGAGTCCCACATCGAACAATATATGGCATGAACATGTGTTTATAAGTAGGGGTAATCCTCACTCTACCAACCGGTTCTGTAGAGTTGAGTTAGGCCCAACCACAATTTCTTAACATGGTATCAGAGCCTCGTTTAAGATCCGGTGGGCCACCTTCTATGGTTTCCTCTATCGGGCCACCCACCATTTATTTCCACGCTCCAGATGTCCAGTCCTGGGCATGAGGGGGTGTGTTAAGAGTCCCACATCGAACAATATGTGGCATGAACATGTGTTTATAAGTGGGGGTAATCCTCACTCTACCAACCGATTTTGTAGAGTTGAGTTAGGCCCAACCACAATTTCTTAACAAGTATCTTCCATCCCAACTATTGGTTGGTACCTTTTGTTGTGAGCATGCCTTTGATCAGCGTCCTCGCGTATCCTAATTCTTGGCTAGTGTTTGTTATCCCAACTATTAGTTGGTCTCCTTTGTTCATCCCAACTATTGGTTGGTCTCCTTTGTTCATCCCAACTATTGGTTGGTCTCCTTTGTTCATCCCAACTATTGGTTGGCACCTTTCATCCCGACTATTGGTTGGTATCTTTTGTGGTAAGTACGCATTTGGTCTGCGTCCTCATTATTCTAACTATTGGTTAGTACCTTGTATCCCAACTTTTGGTTGGTACCCTATTCAAACTCTTGGTTGGCACCTTTTGTTGCGAGCGCGCCTTTGGATGACGTCCTTCTTATCCCAACTTTTGGTTGGTATCTTTTATTGTGAGTTTGCCTTCGATCGGCGTTCTGTTGATTCCAACTCTTGGTTGGTAATCCTAGTCGTTTCCCAACTCTTGGTTGGTATCCTATGTTTATCCTAACTATTGGTTGGCCCACCCTTTTATCCTAACTTTTGGTTAGTGTTTTTTATCCCAACTATTGGTTAGTCTCTTCATCATTCTAACTATTGGTTAGTACCTTTTATCCTAACTATTGGTTAGTGTTTGTTATCTCAACTATTGGTTGGTCTCTTATTTCATCCCAACTATTGGTTGGTCTCTTATTTCATCCCAACTATTGGTATGTCCCCTTTGTTATCCTAACTATTGGTTAGTATCTTTAGTCCCAACTATTGGTTGGTATCCCCTATCTCTAAGTCCAGCTTTGGTTGGCAATCACTCTGCCTTCCATTTCCCCACAGGTTGCAAATTTCAGGGTTCTTTTGGTATTCAATATCCGTGTATCCATAAGGTCGGAAAGCTTGTGCTTTCATGCCCTCGGATCCAAGAAGTTTGAATAGGGGCAGCTGTAACACCTAAAAATTTGCCTTCATATTCCTTACCCAACTGGCTTATGCTTCATTCATTTGCATTTTAGCTAGGTCATCACGCGCATACATGCATATCATTTGGTTCTATGGTTATGGGATCAAGGTTCTTTGTTCAAGCATCTTCAGGTTGCGACAAACGTTTATTTCGTCATTTGGCACGCGCACAAAGTAAATCTCCAGGCTTCATGATCACCGAGCCGTCAAGCTCTCATCAAGCCTAATTTCTTGTGTTCCGACATGTCAAGAATCTCAGAAGAAGCCGAAGTTTTCAGTTAATTTGGAATAGTTTGAACAGAATATCAGTTTTACGGGGCAATTTGCCAAATTCGTAACTCTCACCCAGAAACTCGTTATGACTTGATATTCAACAATTATAACTGTCTCGGTACTTTCTACAACTTTTATGTTTGGCTCGGAAGCCAATTCATCAAGGGAAGTGGCGGGAATTAATTGTTTCTGGAATTTTGATTTTTTTTGCTGGTTAACTATGTCGGTGGTGTTCAAAATTCACAACTTCTGATTGGATCAACATCTCTCAGTGGTTCTTGCGCTAAAAGTTCCGGCTTGTTATCTTCTCCAACTTTCGTGTTTTGGCCGAAGGCTAATTCTTTGAAGAAGATCGCCGAACACGTGAATTCTCTGAGTTGATGCAGTGGAAAAACAGCGAAAATCAGTGCTGAACCGGTGTATTTCGGATTTAAAAAAATTCATAACTTTCAGCTCGTTCATCGGTTTTGACTCGTTCTTTTGGAATTATTTTCGTCTTGATGTTATCTTCATGTCGTATGTTTTCAACGAGAGCCGATTCTGAGCATAAAGACTCCAAAAGTGCGAATCACCTAAGGAATTCTCTGATGCGGTTCACTGTCTGTCCTATTTTGTAAAAATCATAACTCGGTCGATTTTTATTGTATCGCGTCCATTCTTGAAGCGCAAGATAAAAAATTTTATTATCTTCAAGTTCACAGACAAGCCCGAGTTCGGATGGTGCTCCGAAGATTTCCGTTTTGGTTTATTTCGCAAAACGAAAATGCTGAACCGAAGAAAAAGGCTGAACGTTGCTCCACCGTAAAATTCATATCTCACTCTTTTTTTATCCAATCACGCTCATCTTTTGACACGATGTCACTGACTCATAGATCTACAACTTTGTTGACAAAGCCGAGTCGAGATTCTGCTCCAAAAGGCATAAGCTTGTCACTTTTCCAAGTAGAGGACGATAAAAAAGCTGAAAAAAGACGACTTATTCCATGACGTCTCGCCGCTTAAACGTATCGAAATCATTCGATTTTGATCGTATGATGTCCGTTATTTTTGCGTTGCGTCTGTGACTCAGATTTGAAATTTCGTACCGATCAAGGTGTTATTTTCGCTTAAGCTGCCCATAAGCCGGAATTTTACCGTTTCATTTCATTTTTCATCGCACTATATATTCAAATTTCAGTTTTCCCTCTCTAAGAGGATCTCATAATTCACAAACACCAAAAACATTCTCACTCACTCTCTCAAAGATCAAACACTCTTAACTTCAAATTCTCTCAACTTTTCCTCAAGAACAACAACAACTTCTTCTTCAAGATTCATCAACTCCCTCAAGATCCAAGAGCCAACAATCAAAGAAATCACAAGAGATCCTCTCTCTTATCCCTCTGATTTCCGCTCTGGCCACCCTCCCTAGCCGCGCTGCCACTCTGCCGGTGAACACCCGCCGCAGCACCACCGTAGCTTCTGATCGGAATCTTCCTCCGCCACCGCGAGCGCGTCACCTCCTTCCTCTCTTCGCAAGCTTCGATCTCCTCTCTATTTTTTTCGATCTTGCTGCTTCGGTAAATTCTTGAATCTCATTTAATTGCTTTTATGTGATTTAATTCTGGAATTGAACATTAATTGTGTAAATTGAATTGAGATTGTGAATTGAATTGATAATATATTGTGAATTCTTGTTGGAATTGATGTGGTGATAATACTTGAAGTCTAGGTGTTTGATAAAATGCCTGAGAGGTGAATATGTGTGAATTCCGGATTCTAATTCATGTTTCGATGTCCATTCCGAGTTGATATTTGTTTATGCCGACACTTTAATAATTGCTTGAAACCGTGCTACCGGTGTGATTTTGAGTGTTGCTTCACGTTTGTGAACTTCACTTGTGTTGTTACGTGTCGGTGTTCGATATCCACACTTTAAAACCATAATTTCAAATCACTTTTTGGACGAATACCGATATGTATACATTGCAGCCCGGAGTTCACAAATGTGCTTTAAGCTCCAATTTAATTTGTGTGCATTGCTTATGTGAGGTTGCTAGCATACTTTGGTAAGTTTGGCACCACTTTCGGTTCATTTTCTTTCGACTTTTCCAACATGTGTAGCTGCTGCCCCATGATGGTAAGTTGATGTTCTGGTGTGATTTAATTTAGGATAATCGGTTATTTGAGCTTGTTAGCTTATTTTGTGACACCGATGTGATTTTTATTCATTTTCGGACCGATATTTTCATTCGTTTCAGTTCTGCCCGGGTTGGAAAGTCATACTTCCGCTTTGATTTAATTCGAACCGTTTGCATATTTGAATCCGTTGGCATGTTTGTAGGCTCCCATGCGATTCTCCTTTGATTCTGAGTCGATGATTTTCGATGCATATTTTCTGATTTAATGCTTTTAAGCTACGTTTTGTGTGAAATTTGAGTCTTGACCTTGATTTGACACGTGCTTATGTTTATTGGTCATTTGTGAATCATTGTGCTTAAGTTTGTTTGATCCCGGTTTGATTTTGCGCAAGATTCGTGTTATAACAACGTTGCTGCCCGGACTTTTAAGTGTGTGTTCCGATGCGTGTTCATTACTTGTTTACTAATTATTCTACTTGATTTTGAGTTGTGATACGAATGTGCAACTTCGACATTATGTTTCCTTGTTGTTTCTAACTCGTTTATTAAGTTGTGCAAGGATTTTTTAGGGAATTTACGAGATGATGTGATTGCATCGTGTTCCACTTTATTTGTGGGACACGAATCCGATTCCGACGCGATTCACCTTGTGGTTTGTTTGCTTCGTGTTCCATTTTATTTGTGGGATACGAATTCTTTTTCGACATGACTTATTTTGTCTCTCACTTTGTGAGTTGTATATACTTGCTTGCGTATTGTCTGGATTGCGTTTCTTGTAGGTGTATTGTTTGATTGTGTGGTTGTGTCTGATACACACCACATGTCGGTGGTGATTTATTTTCACACCGACCATGCTTTGACGCTTATGTCGGATATAAGATTTCTGACTTACTTTGTTTGTTAATGCTAGCTTGCTCGAAGTATTCCGGGTTTCTTACTTTGTTTGCTTTTGCTACGGATTGTTATCCGTTTGGTATAACTTCTTTTCCCTTTTATCTCATTCCGCACTTTATTACTTTCGATGCCATGAGAAGTAGGACTGGAGCCTCGACCGTTTCTTTTAAGCGGGCATTTTTCTGGAAGTCCTCAAAGGAGGCCATGTTTGTGATTGTTTACTTTTGTGCCAAAGACCTCAAAAGAGGCGTCCCATCCCCGATTCCCCCTGATAAGTCCTCAAAGATGGCAAGCGAAAAGGCACTTGTAATTGGTACCCCGCACTTACAGTTGAGTCGTTCACTCGCTCGTACTACGTGTTGATGCATTGGACATGTTCCCCCGCTCTTACTATCGAGTTTCAAGTGGAAAGAGGTCTTGCAATCTGACCCCCGCAATTTGTCTAGCTCGCATTGGCCGACGTTGATGCTTTGTGCACGAATGCACAATTTACTATATCCCCCCACATTTCCGTTCTTGCCTGGTAATACGATAACATGGTACAGACACTTTATTTCCCACATATAGCTAATTTGCCTCGGTTGATATCACCCCTTGGCTAAAGCTTCCCCCTATCCTACCTTGATGACTTTATATCAGGTTAGGTATCCCCTTTTCCTGCCCGATAACTTGATATCGTGGTTAGGTCCCCTGTTTACTACCTTGATGGCACGATTCCTTGGTAGATGTGTGCTACTCGAGCGATGTGGATACTCCTCGAGCTTTGTGTAATTACTTACTTGCTTACGATTGCATGCTCCCCATAGGTTTGCTAGACCCTAGGATTCTAGGTAGCTTTCCTTAGGTTTGATATCTATGCATGACGACAATAGGTAGACTACCCTTTCGCTTAGGGCTTCCTTTAGCATTGCATCCAAAGATACAAACCAACTCTTTCTTTTTCTTTTGCCTTGCGGCGCTAAAGAGCATGTTAATTCCTTTCCACCCCGATTGCGTGAGTCTCCAAAGGTCGAGCTGCAGTGGAATGCAAACTTAACTGTTCACCTAAAAAACACAAACAAACAAAACTAGTTAGCCGAACTACGTTAACTCTGATTCCTTAAAAGGGATACGTAGGCAGTGGGGTTGGGCCCATCCGAGCACAACACTTTCTTTTCCCTACGTTATTTTCCCTTTCTTTTGCATGCATCCTAGTTTATCTTTAGATTTAGACTTTTTACACACCCTTTATACATAGACAACAAGTGTGGATCCTGTGGAATACCATAGACGTAAAGGGGTACGATAACCTTCCCTTTACGTAATCGACTCCCTTACCCGTTTCTCTTGGTCGCGATGACCATGATTTTTCCTTCCCTCAGGTTTACGCAGTGTGTCCTTTCCCTCTCTTAGGATAAATACACATTGTTGGCGACTCTGTTTCCGCGCCCCTTTCGCTTTTGTACTTGGATGAAAATCCCAGGAGCGACAACTATCACAGTAATGCATTGATTTATCAACTGAACATATAATCAATCAACTCCACAAACATAGTAGATATAGGAATTATATATAAACCTTTCACCTATCACTATTATGCTATGGCTCTGAGCGTTATCTTTCTAACTCTCCAAACACGGAGTCATTTGGACTTACGGATCAAAAGTTATGAGGTAAAACGGCAAAGCATGTCATAGTAAAAAACAACGTATGAATAATCAAATACAATTATGGCACAGTATGTGCATGGATAATATTCAAACATCTCACCAACCACTACCATGTTATAGCCCTGATTATTAACTTTCTAACGCTTCAAACGGGGCATCATTTGGACATACGGATCAAACGTTATGATCAAAACATTAGATGGATTTTCCAAAAATTCCAATTTTTCAATGTTACGGGATTTCACCCAAATCTCATCTTCAACCCCTAAATCAGTCCCAATTTTATTCAAAATTATCTCTATAAGTTGTCTAACAAGAACAACACATATATCATGGTAATTAATATCAATCTATCAATTTTTCTCATGATTCAACTACTTAGATTCATGCCCTAATTCACGCAATATTCTATCCAAGGTTGTTAAAATCGCGATTTTAAAACCTAAACTCTTAGATTTTACGTTTCTAGGCCGGCATTTGGTGTTAATTCACAGGTAAAATCATTTTTAAGTAAAATTGTATACTGGAACGAATTTACACGATTTAAATCTCTCTAAAATCTGTAAAATCGTGTAAAATCTTTGGATTTTACTCTTTGACTTGATTTTACCTTCTTTTTTTCTTGAAATTTTAAAAAGTCCAGACCAATAAAACTTCTCCCACTTTATTATTTTATTCACTTTAAATAACATCTTTTCATTAGACATTAGACTTTTCATTTAGCAGAGTAATGAAGATTAAAAACTTTTAAATCCTAACGTCACTTCAATTGTACGACGCCGGACCGAAACTTGAACGACAATATTATGTGAGTTTTATTTTTTGATTGTTAAGTATCTAAAAAGTGAGCCTTCTTGACAAATAAAAAACAGAGCAATGTTATGTTACTATTTTATGATATGATTGTATGTAACATTGGTTTATTACTATGTTTGTTACAGTGTTGTTAGTTTTGTTATTACGTGCCTTTGAATGCTACTATGGTTTGTAATCAAAGTGATTGTTACAGTGTTTTGCTATTTTTATTATTTTAATATACCAATTTAATAGAAGTTGATTTGATTTATTGTGTATACTCTTTTAATTAAATTTTATTATTTAAATTTGATTATATTTCCTATTTACATTTATATTTAATATTACGTTTCGATTTTACCTAACTAAAACGAGTCAAGGTAAAAACTCGATTCTGACAACCTTGATTCTATCAATTTTCATGGATTCACTTAATCTCAAGGATACAACAACAACACATCATCACACACAATTTCAATACATATCATGGCACATGAAAACAAAATTATCATCATAATTGCATCAACAATTCATCATAACACAAAGATGATTAAACCTTAATCTTCTCCTCAATCCATACCCCTATTATTGAACCTAATTCTCATCCTTACCTTAGATTTCTTGCAAAAATTCTGAATTGGAACCTTCACTCTCCTCCCTTGATCACCTTGTTTCTTTCCTCTTCTTCCCCTAGCACTCTTTCTCTTTTCTCCCCATTTTTCACTTATGATGCAACTAATTTTCTTATTTCAAAATTTCCTTTTTCTAATAATAATATTCCTCCTAATTATGTTTCCCCTCATTTACCCCAACTTACCCTCATGTAATTATCTCATTGTCTCTAAAATCTCTACACATACTATTTATTTTATTTTCACTAACTAATATAATAAAACAAGTAAACACTATTTTTAATTATCAGAACAATTCTAAATTATTCTACTCACTTCTGTCATCTCTCTATACCCCAAACTCAAGGACACATACCCCGCCAACACCCAACCATAAAATAAATCATCAAAATGCATAATTCAAACAACTAAAATATAATAAAATATCTAATAAAAAAGTGGGGTGTTACAACTCTCCCCCACTTAAGAAATTTTTGCCCTCGAAAATTACCTAAGGAAAACAGAGTCGGATACGACTCTCTCATCTCACCCTCATGCTCCCAAGTCAAGCTCCCACCAGCTGGTCCTCCCTACACTACCTGCACCAGGGCAATATCACCATCATGCGACTGTTTCACTTCCCGGTCCTCTATACGTATGGGTGATGTCTCAATAATCAGGTTATCTCTCACATGCACCTCATCCACCTGAATCACATGAGAAGGATCCGAAATGTACCTCCTCAACTGAGACACATGAAAGACATCATGAAGATTTGTAAGCGGCAATGACAAAGCAATATGTTAGGCTACTAATCCTACCTTCTGAGAAATCTGGTATGGACCATAGAAATGCGGCGTGAGCTTTTGAGACTTCAAAGCTCTACCAACACTGGTTAGGGGTGTTCGCAATTTGGTTTGAATCGATTTTAAAGTAAAATATCATCTGATCCAAAGATAAATTTACTTGAGGTTCGGTTAGGTTTTGGATGATTGATTTAAAAAATCCGATCTGATCCAATCCAATTTCTTGTAGTTTGATTTTGATCGGTTTTTTAGATATCCAAATTACAAATTATAATTTTATTCATATTATAAAAACATTAATAAATAATAAATTTGATATAATATATGACATATACTATATTAAAAGTTAATATTACAAAATTATAATGATCGGTTATGATTGTAACAAATGAAATAACAAAAATTAATTGATTAAATCAAACTAATAAACAGTATTTTATAAATAAAAGTATCATTTAATAATAAATTAAGACAATATATTATTCTAACAAAAATAAATAAATTTAAAAATATATACATGCGGTTCGGTTTGGTTTGGATCGATTTTAAAAAATCAATCTGAAATCCAATCCGAACCGATCAATTTTTACAAAATGACATCCAAACACACCCAATAATTTTCGGTTTTGTGCGATTTTTGTTTTTTTTTTATCGTTTTGTGATTTCTATTTGGATCAATTTGGATTTGAACACCCTTAACACCGGTTACCGGAGTAACTCTAAAAAACATATGATCTCCCTCCTGGAACTAAAATGCTTTCCTCCTCTTATCATGGTAACTTTTTTGACGACTCTACGACGCTTTCATCTTCTCTTGGATCACCTTGATCTTCTCAGTCGTTTGGTGGACAATCTCAGGTCCGAGCACAACACTCTCGCCAGACTCATACTAACACAAGAAGTCATATACCTCCTACCATACAATGCCTCGTATGGTGCCATTCCAATACTAGAATGATGATTATTGTAGTAAGTAAACTCAATCAATGGCAAGTTACTATACCAAGCACCTTTTTGTTCTAGCACACAAGCCCTCAATTAATCTTCCAAAGACTGGATAGTCCTCTCTGTCTAACCGTCCGTCTACGGATGATAAGCCAAACTAAACCTCAACTTAGTACCCAGAGCAGTTTGCAATCTCCCCCAGAATCTTGATGTAAATCTCAAAAATCTATCTGATACAATACTTGAAGGGATACCATGTAGTTTCACAATCTATTCAATATACAACTAAGCCAACTTCTGCAAAGGATGATTTATCTTTATCAGTATAAAATGAACCGATTTGGTCAACTTGTCAACAATCACCCAAATGGAATCACATCCTTTTTAAGTCTTTGGCAATCCTGTTCAAAATCCATGGAAATGCTATCCTATTTCCATTCTGGAATATTCAATGTTTGCATCAGACCCAACGGCTTTTGATGTTCAATATTTGACTCTTGACAAGTCAAACAAACATAGACAAATTTTGTAACATTTTTCTTCACCCTTGGAAACCAAAGAATTTTATTCAAGTCTTGATACATTTTGGTCGCACCTAGATGAATACTCAGCTTACCACAGTGTCCTTCCTTAAGAATACTCTTCTTAAGTTTGGGCACATATAGAACACAAACTCTATCTCTGAACCTCATCACATCATTCTCATCAACTCAGAAATCACCTTTGTTACCTTGGTTAATTAACGTGAGATGATCTATCAAACTCAAATCAGATTTCAGACCCTCTCTGATCTCATAAAGGGTACTACTCGTCAGCTTCAAAATACCCAACTTCACACTGTTAGAAGTTTCTTCACATACTAAACTCATATCTCTTAATTTCTCAACCAATTCCAATTCTCGAACCGTCAACATCGACATATGTAAAGACTTCCTAATCAACACATCAACTATGACATTAGCCTTACCAAGATGGTAACTTAAGCTAAAATCATAATCCTTCAGGAATTCCAGCCACCTTCTATGTCTCATGTTCAATTCCTTCTGATCGAATAGATAATTTAAGTTTTTGTGATCACTGAATACCTCAAATATGGAACCAAAGAGATAATGTCTCCAAATTTTCAAGACAAAAACCACAACTGCAAACTCTAAATCATGCGTAGGATAATTCCTCTCGTGCAGTTTCAATATAACTTTAAGATGTTTCTCATGCTCTTCTAGGAATTTAGAATATATATATAAATATCGTCGATGAAGACCACCACAAATTTATCCAGATACAGATGTAAGATTTGATTCATTTACTCCATGAACATGTCTGGTGCATGAGATACACCAAACAAAATCACAGTGTATTCATAGTGACCATATCTTGTCCTAAATCCTGTCTTCGAAATATCATTTGGTTTAACACGAATCTGATGGTAACCAGACCTCAAGTTAATCTTGCTAAACACACAAGCACCAACTAACTGATCCATAAGATCATCGATTCTCAGAAGTGGATACTTATTCTTGATAGTCACCTTATTCAACTACTTGTAGTACATAAAAAACCTCATACTACCATCTTTCTTCTTAACTAAAAACACAAGCGCACCCCATAGAGAAACACTTGGCCGGACAAACTTCTTCTCCAACAATGCTTCTAATTGTTTCTTCAACTCAACCAATTCTGACGCTGACATCCTATAAGGATCCATTGACACTGGACTCGTCCACTCATCTAGCAGAACAACCCACTTCTTACCTTTATTGAACTCAGGTTCACGCTCTAGTGGCAAGTCACAGATATCTTCAGGAAAAAACATCAGGAAATTACAAACCACTGGCATATCACTTGTGTAGCGAGCGATTTTTGTCGGTGACGCGACCACCTTATCGCCATGGGTTTATCCTCACTGCAATGGTAGGAGTGGGGTGTTACTTTCTGATTTCTTATTTATCATATGAAGCTGGAAAGGAAAGGGAAGCTATCTAGAACTAACCTTGCACGCAAATGTTTAACTGAAAAAAATGCTAAAACAGATTGGGGAGTTCGGGGTTAGGTTATACGATGGGTAGTTGTCAATTACCCATCCTATATGTGGTTATCCACAGGTTGATAGCAATTTTCCTTACTGCTTTCTACTTACAGGTGTTTATCTGTTGATTGGGAAAGTTTCTTCTTTGGGAATATTTGAGAGAGAGAGAGAGAGAGAGTTTTTGTTGATTTCGGGTTCTCCGAGGTTTTTTATGAGTGTGTGAAGGTACTAGACCTAAAGTTTTTGATTGGTGTGTGAAGGTACTGGACCTAAAGTTTTTAATTGGTGTGCTCGCTAAGATTTCGTAATCTTATGCCTACGTATTCCCGTTAAAAAAATAGGGAAATAAGAGCAGTAAATAATCCAGAGGCTTGCCACATACAATAATTAGATGAAAGAGGAGTTTTACCAGGATAAGAGATGGACTACAGCTTGGATATTTGAATCAAGAAGTGTGCCACTTATAGCAGTTATCTGGGATTAAGGTTTGTTTTGAATGTGTGATATACAGAGAAATGTCTTCCTACAAAGAGATTTTGATTTCCTCTGAGGGGCTGTTGATTTTGTGTGTGCCTTGGTTAAAGCCCAAGGTTGAAGCTAAGAGATTGATTGACTCCACTGGGGAGATTATTATCTATCTTGTACATAGCCCAAGATTGGGGCAAAAAAAGAGAGACTGGCTCTTTCGAGGATATCATTATACAAAGCCTAAGAGGAGGCTGAAAGTTGACTTTTCCGGGGAAATATTTTGTCTGTCTTATACAAAGCCCAAGATTTAGGCTAAAAAAGGATTTTTCACTCCACTGGGGAATATTTGTAGGTGTCTTGTACAAAGCCCAAGATTGAGGCTAAAAGAGGAAACTGACTATACGGGTGAGAGGTTTTATCTGTCTTGTACAAAGCTCAAGATTGAGACTAGAAGAAGATTGACTCTGCTGGAGAGTATGATTTGCCTTGTACCCAACCCAATATTGAGCTGAAAAGAGGATTGAATCTGCTTAGGGAAATTTTATATGTCTTGTACAAAGCCCAAGATTGAGGCTGAAAGAGACTGACTCAACAAGAGAGTGTTTTTATCTGTCTTATACAAAGCCCAAGATTGAAGCTAAAAAGATGATTGACTCAACAAGAGAGTTTTTTAAGATCCTTATACAAAGCCTAAGAGGAGGCTAACTCTACTGAGGGAAATCATTATACAAAGCCTAAGAGGAGGCTGAAAAAGACTGACTCAACAAGAGAGTGTTGTAAGGTAATTGACTCAACAAGAGAGTGTTTTTATCTATCTTGTACAAAGTCCAAGATTGAGGCTGAAAAGAGGATTGACTCAACAAGAAAGTGATTTTGAGACTAACTCTGCTGAGGAAAATCATTATACAAAGCCTAAGAGGAGGTTGTCTTCTGCTGAGGATTATTGAGATCCAGAGGCAGGTCCAAAATGGGGAATCAACTTTTGCTGAGAATTACAGAAGAGTTGAGGTATCAGATGCCTTGAGGTTCGGATTTGGGATAGTGTTATCCTGATGATAAGCTAACCCTAGCTGGGGAAATTTAGAATGAAAGATTGAGTTTTAGAACCTATGAGGGTTTTAACTCTACTGGAGATTGATTAAATGACCAGGGTTTCTCCTGTGTTTGTAGGGAGCTTGAGAATGTCTTTGAGATTCAAGAGGAGATTAGATTATCCAAGTCCACTGGTATGGAAGAGTTTATCTTTGTATGATGCCCAAGAGGAGGCTAGTGCTTTAAGGGATGAGAATCAACCCTTAAATTGGTCTGAGGTTTTGACTCTTCAAAAAGACTGCTCTAACAAAGGATGACTAAGTTCTGTCATATACCTTTAAGAGGTCTTCAGGGTCCTTGTATTAAGCCCAAGAGAAGGCATGAGAACTTCTAAGAAGCTGGAGGGTCCTTGTACAAAGCCCAAGAGGAGGTTGGGATGCTTTTAGGAAGCCTGTGGGTCCAAACTTAAGAAAAGTTCAAGAAAAGTTTCACCGGGAATAATCTTTTCTTTAGTGAACAGTTATAGGGTTTGAAGAAATTCAAGAGAGGTTTCACCGGGAATTAATCCTCTCTAGGGAAATTAACTTCTTTGACAATTTTCTAATAGTGACAATCTGAGAAAAGTTTCACCGGGAATAATGCCTTTCTCTTTGTTCCATATTGCATAAGCCCAAGAGGAGGCAAGACTGAATATGGAATTCCTATGGGGAACTAGTTTTGACTGTGTTGAAAGAGTGACCACTGGCTTTATCTAGTTCTAGACCTAATTGCCGGGGAAAACTCTAAGCAGATGATATACAGACATATATATACAGATGAAATATATGTTGTATGTAAAAGAGGGTAGGAGGACTTACAGGTGAGCAAGCTTCCAGCACAAACAAATATATATATATATATGCAATTATGTAAAAGAAAACTGATAAAACTTATAGGTGAGCAAGCTTCCATTGTAACAGTTGTATGGTTAGTTGTTCAAGAAATTATAGAAAGTTTTGATAACAACTATGAATTTGAACCTAAATCAATAGGGAAAGTTATTTTGAAAGGATTGGGGCTTACACTTGAGGAGAGGCCCAGATAGAAAATAGTAATTGTGCCGTTGATCTGAGAACTGTACTGGGACTTATACAATGACTGAGGCCCAAAAAGGTTTTATGTACAAAAGAGGGTTGGGTCTTACACTCTATTAGAGGCCCAAAGTGATTTAAAAAGAAAAGAGAATGGAGCTTATAACTCAGGGAGAGGCCCAGATGAAAATGTTTTGAGAACGACGATAGCGCCGAGATTTTTTAACGTACTAAGACTTATACAATGACTGAGGCCCAAAAAGTTATTTACAAAAGGGTTGGGTCTTACACTCTTTCAAGAGGCCCAAAAAGTGCTTTTTGTGAAGTTTGAAAAATCAAGAATTAGAGAAAACCCTAATTTTTGCATTTTTAATATAATTTTCAATGGAAATTAGATAATAAATGATATAAAATACCATTTGGAATGAGAAATCAAGGTGGGAATTTCATTTAAAAAATGATTGAAAACAAATAAAATGAAATTATTTACAAAAATTCTAACTATATTAAAAAAATAACATAAATTGAATGTTTTTGTAAATTAAAATAATTGAACATTTTTGTGACTTTTTAAAAAAAGAACCAATAAAAAATGATAAAAAAATTAGAGAGAAATTAATTTTTGAAGTTATTAAAAGATGGTGAAGAAAATGAAAGAAAATAAGTGATAAAAAATTAAGAATGGTCCTCTCAAGGCTTGAACCCACGCCCTTGGGGTGGAGAGGTTAAAAGTTTGCCAACTGGGCCACTTGTGTGGGCTGATAGAGAGTGGCAAGAGTGGATAATATGTGAAAAATCCTTTTGAAAATGGTTCAAAAAATAAAACCAAAAGGTCTGGGGTGAGGGGGATTCTAACCCCTGACCCTTTGCTCGCTACACACGCAAAACCAGCTGATCAACTGCTGGAGAGCAATGCCAATTCAAATATATAGTGGCAAGGGAAAAAAATATACTATGTTTGGTTCTAAAGTTTGAAAATGGCACCATGGCCATCTTCTTCTTCCTGCCCTCTTCTGATTTGCAAAAAGCATTCCATCTCCCTCGTTTCTCAACCATTTGGCAAGATGTAAAGATGAAATCCGTGCGTTTTTAAATAAGGAATACAATGGTTCTTTTTAATTTCATTTAAATTAAGTGTAATAGAAAGTATCATGGCATAACCAGATGAACCCTAGAATTTGCAAGAACTGAATAAAATCTCATACACGAATTATAAATATCAATTAATTGAGGGTTAATGACCTATGAGCACCCATAAACACAATGGTAACTTGAAAACATGTTTATGATGCATGATTTATTGAGTTCGGTTTTGAGGAAACTAACCTTGCAAGTGAGAATCGAATTCTCTTGTAGAGGTGTTACATAAGTTTTCTGATGATCTGGATAGCTTCCTTGACCCTCAAGTATGGTGTTCCAACGTTGAGACTGGATTGAAACCTTCTGAATCACTTGACACAACTCAAACCGCAACTTTGAGGCAAAGTTGAGTAAAAGGATGGTGACTTGAAGATTTTGATGTTACAGATTGAATGTAAGTGTTTAGATTACTCCTATATGTTGCATACGAGGTGTGTGAATCATTGGTTTGAGTTGCATTGGTCTCCAACTCAAAACCCGATAGTGCTTTTTCAAGAAAAGGAAGTTTTTGTGCTTAAGAAGGAAATGAGAGAAAGGAATGTTATAAGCTACTTTGGTGTGATCTGAATGAGGCAATGTAATCTCTATTTTATAGGTGATCAAGTTTTGTTTTGGAGGAATAGTGAATGGCTGCAAGATTAGATTACATTCAATGGCTTTGGCTTGGTGGCATTTCTTCTTATGCAAGGTAAACTAGCCCCTCCAAGTAGCAAGGCTATGTATTGACCAATTCCACATTCCTCAGATGTTTTTATTGTTGTTTATGCATGAATCTTGACTGAGAAGATCAGCTTTGTTGAAAGTGCACTATTGCACATAAATGCACTTTGAATTCCAAGTCTTTGTTCAAAGACTCATCATGCCAAAGGATGAACTTTGAAGCATCTTGGTCTAATTTTGCAGGTTGGTTTAGATACATCATGATCATATTGAATAAATGTGGCATAGTGATCATTATATCCTGACTCAAAATCGTGGAGAGCAAGAAAACATGCAAACTGGTTTTCCAAACCAGTTGCAGCAGCATGACTTTGGGCTGCCATATCTCTTGGTTTCCATGGAGTTTTTCCATGTTTATGAACTCTTTGAATTGCTAGCAAGATGCACAATAACTTTGATGTTTATACTTTGAATTTATTCAACTTGTAACTATGTGAAAAAGTTTTCCAAGTTTTGGTGTTTTGCATGAAATCTGTCTTGGACAGAATTTTGTCTAAGTGTTGGAAAAAGGTGAACTTTCATGTTTTAGTGATTTTGCTTCAACCATAACTCAAAATCCATGAGGATTTGGAATCTCTTGTAGTTGACAAATTTGAAGTATGTCAGATGGAATTTCATTTGAGCTTTGAGTGGGAGAAAAATGCCTTGTGGTTTAGGAGTTATGACCTTGCAAAGTTGGTACAAAATCACTTTTGTTCCATAACTTAGAAAAATTTTGGTTTCTCATGGTTGCCCCTTTTGCAAGAAACCTCACTTTTCTTGATTTTCCTTAATTAAGGATGATCAATACCATACATTAACATTATTTTTGACTTAGGGGAACCATATTTGTGAAAAATTCCAAAAAGTCAAACTTGATTTTGTGCACAGTTGACTTTTTGTCTGATGAAATCCAAACTGTGCGATCCTTTATTCCATCAAGTTCTTGACCTAATTCAAACCTAATGGATGGATTCCATAGGTGTTATAGGGTGTATTGAATCATGTCCCAAGGTTTGGGAGCATGTCTTGGTCAAAAGTCAAAGGTACAGTTGACTTTTCCTTCAAAACCCTAATTGTGGTCCAGATGAAATTGAAACTTGTGAACCAAGCTTCTTGGATCAATCCATTATTGAAAATGGATCAATTTAGTGTATTTGAGGCCCTCAAATCATGTCTTGAGGTCTTGGCTCATGTATTGCATCAAAAGTTAACTTAGGGGTGAATTAGGTCAAGAAACCCTAATTCCTGATTTTTGGTAAATGCATCCTTGAGGTTAAATTGACATGATGATTGGGTCCATGAGGTCCCTTGGAGTATCTTAGGCTATGCTTTGAAGCATTGGCTCATGCCCAGAGGAAAAATTTCCAGGATAAGAGATGGACTACAGCTTGGATATTTGAATCAAGAAGTGTGCCACTTATAGCAGTTATCTGGGATTAAGGTTTGTTTTGAATGTGTGATATACAGAGAAATGTCTTCCTACAAAGAGATTTTGATTTCCTCTGAGGGGCTGTTGATTTTGTGTGTGCCTTGGTTAAAGCCCAAGGTTGAAGCTAAGAGATTGATTGACTCCACTGGGGAGATTATTATCTATCTTGTACATAGCCCAAGATTGGGGCAAAAAAAGAGAGACTGGCTCTTTCGAGGATATCATTATACAAAGCCTAAGAGGAGGCTGAAAGTTGACTTTTCCGGGGAAATATTTTGTCTGTCTTATACAAAGCCCAAGATTTAGGCTAAAAAAGGATTTTTCACTCCACTGGGGAATATTTGTAGGTGTCTTGTACAAAGCCCAAGATTGAGGCTAAAAGAGGAAACTGACTATACGGGTGAGAGGTTTTATCTGTCTTGTACAAAGCTCAAGATTGAGACTAGAAGAAGATTGACTCTGCTGGAGAGTATGATTTGCCTTGTACCCAACCCAATATTGAGCTGAAAAGAGGATTGAATCTGCTTAGGGAAATTTTATATGTCTTGTACAAAGCCCAAGATTGAGGCTGAAAGAGACTGACTCAACAAGAGAGTGTTTTTATCTGTCTTATACAAAGCCCAAGATTGAAGCTAAAAAGATGATTGACTCAACAAGAGAGTTTTTTAAGATCCTTATACAAAGCCTAAGAGGAGGCTAACTCTACTGAGGGAAATCATTATACAAAGCCTAAGAGGAGGCTGAAAAAGACTGACTCAACAAGAGAGTGTTGTAAGGTAATTGACTCAACAAGAGAGTGTTTTTATCTATCTTGTACAAAGTCCAAGATTGAGGCTGAAAAGAGGATTGACTCAACAAGAAAGTGATTTTGAGACTAACTCTGCTGAGGAAAATCATTATACAAAGCCTAAGAGGAGGTTGTCTTCTGCTGAGGATTATTGAGATCCAGAGGCAGGTCCAAAATGGGGAATCAACTTTTGCTGAGAATTACAGAAGAGTTGAGGTATCAGATGCCTTGAGGTTCGGATTTGGGATAGTGTTATCCTGATGATAAGCTAACCCTAGCTGGGGAAATTTAGAATGAAAGATTGAGTTTTAGAACCTATGAGGGTTTTAACTCTACTGGAGATTGATTAAATGACCAGGGTTTCTCCTGTGTTTGTAGGGAGCTTGAGAATGTCTTTGAGATTCAAGAGGAGATTAGATTATCCAAGTCCACTGGTATGGAAGAGTTTATCTTTGTATGATGCCCAAGAGGAGGCTAGTGCTTTAAGGGATGAGAATCAACCCTTAAATTGGTCTGAGGTTTTGACTCTTCAAAAAGACTGCTCTAACATAGGATGACTAAGTTCTGTCATATACCTTTAAGAGGTCTTCAGGGTCCTTGTATTAAGCCCAAGAGAAGGCATGAGAACTTCTAAGAAGCTGGAGGGTCCTTGTACAAAGCCCAAGAGGAGGTTGGGATGCTTTTAGGAAGCCTGTGGGTCCAAACTTAAGAAAAGTTCAAGAAAAGTTTCACCGGGAATAATCTTTTCTTTAGTGAACAGTTATAGGGTTTGAAGAAATTCAAGAGAGGTTTCACCGGGAATTAATCCTCTCTAGGGAAATTAACTTCTTTGACAATTTTCTAATAGTGACAATCTGAGAAAAGTTTCACCGGGAATAATGCCTTTCTCTTTGTTCCATATTGCATAAGCCCAAGAGGAGGCAAGACTGAATATGGAATTCCTATGGGGAACTAGTTTTGACTGTGTTGAAAGAGTGACCACTGGCTTTATCTAGTTCTAGACCTAATTGCCGGGGAAAACTCTAAGCAGATGATATACAGACATATATATACAGATGAAATATATATTGTATGTAAAAGAGGGTAGGAGGACTTACAGGTGAGCAAGCTTCCAGCACAAACAAATATATATATATATATGCAATTATGTAAAAGAAAACTGATAAAACTTATAGGTGAGCAAGCTTCCATTGTAACAGTTGTATGGTTAGTTGTTCAAGAAATTATAGAAAGTTTTGATAACAACTATGAATTTGAACCTAAATCAATAGGGAAAGTTATTTTGAAAGGATTGGGGCTTACACTTGAGGAGAGGCCCAGATAGAAAATAGTAATTGTGCCGTTGATCTGAGAACTGTACTGGGACTTATACAATGACTGAGGCCCAAAAAGGTTTTATGTACAAAAGAGGGTTGGGTCTTACACTCTATTAGAGGCCCAAAGTGATTTAAAAAGAAAAGAGAATGGAGCTTATAACTCAGGGAGAGGCCCAGATGAAAATGTTTTGAGAACGACGATAGCGCCGAGATTTTTTAACGTACTAAGACTTATACAATGACTGAGGCCCAAAAAGTTATTTACAAAAGGGTTGGGTCTTACACTCTTTCAAGAGGCCCAAAAAGTGCTTTTTGTGAAGTTTGAAAAATCAAGAATTAGAGAAAACCCTAATTTTTGCATTTTTAATATAATTTTCAATGGAAATTAGATAATAAATGATATAAAATACCATTTGGAATGAGAAATCAAGGTGGGAATTTCATTTAAAAAATGATTGAAAACAAATAAAATGAAATTATTTACAAAAATTCTAACTATATTAAAAAAATAACATAAATTGAATGTTTTTGTAAATTAAAATAATTGAACATTTTTGTGACTTTTTAAAAAAAGAACCAATAAAAAATGATAAAAAAATTAGAGAGAAATTAATTTTTGAAGTTATTAAAAGATGGTGAAGAAAATGAAAGAAAATAAGTGATAAAAAATTAAGAATGGTCCTCTCAAGGCTTGAACCCACGCCCTTGGGGTGGAGAGGTTAAAAGTTTGCCAACTGGGCCACTTGTGTGGGCTGATAGAGAGTGGCAAGAGTGGATAATATGTGAAAAATCCTTTTGAAAATGGTTCAAAAAATAAAACCAAAAGGTCTGGGGTGAGGGGGATTCTAACCCCTGACCCTTTGCTCGCTACACACGCAAAACCAGCTGATCAACTGCTGGAGAGCAATGCCAATTCAAATATATAGTGGCAAGGGAAAAAAATATACTATGTTTGGTTCTAAAGTTTGAAAATGGCACCATGGCCATCTTCTTCTTCCTGCCCTCTTCTGATTTGCAAAAAGCATTCCATCTCCCTCGTTTCTCAACCATTTGGCAAGATGTAAAGATGAAATCCGTGCGTTTTTAAATAAGGAATACAATGGTTCTTTTTAATTTCATTTAAATTAAGTGTAATAGAAAGTATCATGGCATAACCAGATGAACCCTAGAATTTGCAAGAACTGAATAAAATCTCATACACGAATTATAAATATCAATTAATTGAGGGTTAATGACCTATGAGCACCCATAAACACAATGGTAACTTGAAAACATGTTTATGATGCATGATTTATTGAGTTCGGTTTTGAGGAAACTAACCTTGCAAGTGAGAATCGAATTCTCTTGTAGAGGTGTTACATAAGTTTTCTGATGATCTGGATAGCTTCCTTGACCCTCAAGTATGGTGTTCCAACGTTGAGACTGGATTGAAACCTTCTGAATCACTTGACACAACTCAAACCGCAACTTTGAGGCAAAGTTGAGTAAAAGGATGGTGACTTGAAGATTTTGATGTTACAGATTGAATGTAAGTGTTTAGATTACTCCTATATGTTGCATACGAGGTGTGTGAATCATTGGTTTGAGTTGCATTGGTCTCCAACTCAAAACCCGATAGTGCTTTTTCAAGAAAAGGAAGTTTTTGTGCTTAAGAAGGAAATGAGAGAAAGGAATGTTATAAGCTACTTTGGTGTGATCTGAATGAGGCAATGTAATCTCTATTTTATAGGTGATCAAGTTTTGTTTTGGAGGAATAGTGAATGGCTGCAAGATTAGATTACATTCAATGGCTTTGGCTTGGTGGCATTTCTTCTTATGCAAGGTAAACTAGCCCCTCCAAGTAGCAAGGCTATGTATTGACCAATTCCACATTCCTCAGATGTTTTTATTGTTGTTTATGCATGAATCTTGACTGAGAAGACCAGCTTTGTTGAAAGTGCACTATTGCACATAAATGCACTTTGAATTCCAAGTCTTTGTTCAAAGACTCATCATGCCAAAGGATGAACTTTGAAGCATCTTGGTCTAATTTTGCAGGTTGGTTTAGATACATCATGATCATATTGAATAAATGTGGCATAGTGATCATTATATCCTGACTCAAAATCGTGGAGAGCAAGAAAACATGCAAACTGGTTTTCCAAACCAGTTGCAGCAGCATGACTTTGGGCTGCCATATCTCTTGGTTTCCATGGAGTTTTTCCATGTTTATGAACTCTTTGAATTGCTAGCAAGATGCACAATAACTTTGATGTTTATACTTTGAATTTATTCAACTTGTAACTATGTGAAAAAGTTTTCCAAGTTTTGGTGTTTTGCATGAAATCTGTCTTGGACAGAATTTTGTCTAAGTGTTGGAAAAAGGTGAATTTTCATGTTTTAGTGATTTTGCTTCAACCATAACTCAAAATCCATGAGGATTTGGAATCTCTTGTAGTTGACAAATTTGAAGTATGTCAGATGGAATTTCATTTGAGCTTTGAGTGGGAGAAAAATGCCTTGTGGTTTAGGAGTTATGACCTTGCAAAGTTGGTACAAAATCACTTTTGTTCCATAACTTAGAAAAATTTTGGTTTCTCATGGTTGCCCCTTTTGCAAGAAACCTCACTTTTCTTGATTTTCCTTAATTAAGGATGATCAATACCATACATTAACATTATTTTTGACTTAGGGGAACCATATTTGTGAAAAATTCCAAAAAGTCAAACTTGATTTTGTGCACAGTTGACTTTTTGTCTGATGAAATCCAAACTGTGCGATCCTTTATTCCATCAAGTTCTTGACCTAATTCAAACCTAATGGATGGATTCCATAGGTGTTATAGGGTGTATTGAATCATGTCCCAAGGTTTGGGAGCATGTCTTGGTCAAAAGTCAAAGGTACAGTTGACTTTTCCTTCAAAACCCTAATTGTGGTCCAGATGAAATTGAAACTTGTGAACCAAGCTTCTTGGATCAATCCATTATTGAAAATGGATCAATTTAGTGTATTTGAGGCCCTCAAATCATGTCTTGAGGTCTTGGCTCATGTATTGCATCAAAAGTTAACTTAGGGGTGAATTAGGTCAAGAAACCCTAATTCCTGATTTTTGGTAAATGCATCCTTGAGGTTAAATTGACATGATGATTGGGTCCATGAGGTCCCTTGGAGTATCTTAGGTTATGCTTTGAAGCATTGGCTCATGCCCAGAGGAAAAATTTCCACTGGAGACCTTGGTCGACCAAAACCCTAATTTGGTGACACTGGCGATCTTGAGGCTTGATCCACTTGGAATGTTGCAACTTTGTGCTTGATTCTTGATGTGGGAGTCCTCTTGATCTCTTATGGGCGTTTGAGAGGTTAGACAAGTTGAAGATCATGTCATTTCTTGATTGGTCCTTTGTCTAAGTGCTCTGAGAGGGCTCAAAACCCTAATTCTTGATTATGGTGAATGCTCACCCATCTTTGAGGAGATTGATGAGGCATGATGGTACATCCATATTATGATAATGATCTTCACAATGATGGGAAATCTTGGTGGTCAAAATTTGGGGTATGACAGATGCCCCTATTTAATCTTCTTGGACCTGAAGGTGTGAATGGCGAAGATATTTGGACATTCTGGGTGCAAGAGGATTAAATATCGGAATACCCGAAATTTTGACTGTAGTTATGAATGGCAGTTTGCTCATCCATCTTCTTTTTCTAAGCAACAATGCTTAGAGAAGGGTAAAACTTCCCCTCGATCCTGGTCTTTAGCCATAGAATTGGCCTAAGTTTCTTTTGAAATAAACTTCCCCTCGATCCTGGTCTTCAGCCATGGAACTGGTCTTAGTTTTTAAAATAAAATTCCCCTCGATCCTGGTCTTCAGCCATGGAACTGGTCTCAGTTTCTTCTAGTCGAGTTCCTTCCTTGAGAAGGGATACTATTTATAGCGGTTTTCGTCAAACTTCTCACCGAGTTTTACTACTGGGGAGATGCCATTTGGTGGAAAAAGTTTTGTCATAAGACTCGTTGGGGAAACCCATTTGTCTGAGCTGTAGAGGTGTGCAAACTTCTTTGTTGGAGACGCCATTTGTTGACTCTACTGGGGAAAATGAGTCTCTTGATAGATTGCTTTTCCGCTTGGGGGATATTACATCATACTTTTCTTCGAGATCTTTTTCGGAGAAATGCCATGTGATGTAATCCAATTTTGAGGTGCTAATGACCTTGTTGACAACAGACTTTTTGGGGAGAAACTGCTGAACTGCCGAGATTCTTCGGTTGAGCGGCTTTCTCTGGGGATTTTCCTTAATCCAGGAAAGCAAAAATATCATCTTCAATAGTGAAGAGTGATATTCCAAAGGTGTCGGTCGAATGTCTTTTTTGCCTTTCAAAGGTTCAAGTTATCAAAGTGGTCGAGGACCGTCTCCAATCCAGAAATAAACTGGGGAAAGATATTGTTTAGACAAAACATTTCCTAACGAGGAAAGAACTGACAACTCGATTGATAAGAGGACTTTATCACATGGGAAATGAGTATGACCAGAGTGATAGTGATGTAATATGATTATGAATGTGAATTAATAATGCATGATGTATGTATGTTTATGCTGACAAAACTGACGCGACATACAGACTAATAAATGAACACGACTGGATACTCGGCCACTGCGGGGGATGAAAAGTATCACTGGTTCAAAATAGCAATCTCGTCCTGCTTGGGAGAGGTAGACCCTGTGGGGAGGAAGAATTGTCAATCGGTCTTAAGAGGTATGAACTCTGCCGTGGATATCAGATGGGACATTTGCATCTGACACAGTTGATCCTTCATTCAAGTGCACTGGTTTAGAATAAGTACTTTGATTCTGCACTCTGAGGTACAATCACCTTCGGAGAAACTATCAATGTTCTTTTTGAAGTTCACAGTCAAAAGGAATTGTCATCTTTAATTTAAAAGCAGAAAAATTTTGACAAGTAAATTTATTTTTGTTTTATTTCAAGAACCGTTGATCATGTTAAAATGTCATTCTGTAAAGCTAAAACAAATGAGAATTTCAAACAAAAGCACTAGGGCTCAAATTTTATTAATAGAATGGAAATCAACCAAGCGCGTGATCCCATAGAGTATTTACAAAGTTTAGAAAATGGTAATTTAAGGGAAAGGGGCTACATTGAAACATAATGACCGTTATCCTTCTACCAATTTTGAATTCTGGACATCCTGAGCTTCTGTCGAAGATGACCTTGACTGGAAGTTTTCCAACAGATGGTACTACCGCTGAGGATTTAACCTTGTCGGATGTAGTTACTTGCCATTAATCCATAACTTTTGCCTGGATTGTACTTTGAGTTTTCCAATCCATCGGGATGGTTTTTTTATTATGTCTCTAAATTTTGCTTGGACTGCCCTTTCGGGTTTTCAATCCACCGAGACATTTTTTTTATTTAGGCGAAGTATTTCTTGACTACGTCAACATTTGTGGGGTAGGAAAATTCTTCTCCGTCCATGGTTGCGAGTCTCAAGGCACCGCCTGAGAAGGCTTTCTTGACCACATAGGGGCCGTCATAATTCGGAGTCCATTTGCCCCGGCAATCAGTGAAGAATGATTGTATCTTTTTGAGCACGAGGTCTCCATTTCTGAAGACACGGGGTCAAACCTTTTTGTCAAACGCTTTCTTCATTCTTTGCTGATACAACTGATCGTGGCATAGAGCCGTTATTCACTTTTCTTTGATTAGGTTCAGTTCATCGTGTCGACTTTGACACCATTCAACCTCTGTTAGCTTAGCTTCCATCAATACCCGGATCGATGGGATCTCTACTTCTATGGGAAGCACTGCTTTCATGACATATACTAGAGAGAAAGGGGTTGCCCCTGTTGAAGTACGGACAGATGTGCATTTATTGTCGAATAACTTCTTCTGTTTTAGATTTGGTAATCATGTCGCGACATACACTTCGATTTCTTTGTGCATCATGTCGTGAAACAGAGTAGTCATGACCCTTTGATAGGTTGCCCCGACGTTCTTCAAGCCTAATGGCATTACCTTGTAACAAAAGGTGCCTCATGGGGTGATGAATGATGTTTTTTCCATGTCTTCTGGCACCATTTTGATTTGATTATAGCCCGAGAATCCATCCATTAAGGAGAAGACTTTAAACTTTGCAGTACTGTCTACCAGCATGTCTATGTATGGTAAGGGAAAATCATCCTTTGGACTGGCTTTGTTCAGATCCCCGTAGTCTACACACATTCTGACTTTTCCGTCCTTTTTCAGAACTGGCACTATGTTAGCTAGCCATTGAGGATATTCTAAGGTGGCGAAGAAACCTGCGTCGATCTGTTTCTGTACTTTCTCCTTAATTTGGATAGCCATATCCGGGATGAGTCCATCTCAGCCTTTGTTTCACCAGCGGACATTTTGATCTTAACGATAAATGATGCTTCATGATGCTGGTATCCAACCCTAGCATGTCCTGATAGGACCAAGCAAATACATCGGGAAACTCTTTGAGAAGTTTTATCAAGCTTTCTTTGACAGCCGGACTGAGCAGTGCCCCAATCTTAACTTCTTTCTTCTCTTCCTCTGACCCTAAATTGACCGTTTCCAACGGCTCTTTGTGAGGTTTAATGGACCTTTCCTCTTGTCTGAGTAATCGGGAGATCTCTTCTGGAATTTCTTCGTCCTCTTCTTCTTCATCCTCAAATACCGGGAATTTAAAGTTGGGAGAAGGCATTGGATCGTATGTGGCAATGGGGTTTAAAACAAGCAATTTGCATGACGTGATGATTGTTTTTTAGAAGAGATAGAGAGAAATGCAAGAGTGCCTGCAGTGTATTTTCTAAAAAATGCTTGTTTTTGTTATTTTGAGTTGTTTTTACGATTACCATTTTCTGAAAAACGAAAAGTGAAAACAGCAGTAAATGCGGAAATTACAGAACGACGTTTATTTATTTATGATTTTGTTGATTCTTGAAACTGCAGCCCTATAAAACAAAACTCTGTCGCTTCGGGCAAAGCGAAGAGGGACATTTACAGAAAGGTGAGCCCTATAAAAACATCAGTTTCACTTGGGCAGGGTGAAAGGTTAAAACGAAGACATCAATTACTTAGACTTATGGACGACTTTCGGGACATCGACAGCAACCCATTAGCGGCGAACTCCTCAGTGAATCACAAAGTCTGGTACCTTCTTTCTTGGTTTGTCCTCAGAAATGACGCTGATTTCTGGTGGAGCAGGATCATTGGAGTCTTCCTCCAGGCAGAGTTGTCATAGACGAACTCTTCTGTTGTATCTTGCACAGTGTTTTCACTCTCAGACGGATCTCCCCATCCAGTTTGCTGGATGTGTTCGAGCCTGATACGAGAGCTTTTAGGAGCGGTGTACTTGACCAGGAAGTCGTACTTGCCACTCGGCTGTCCTAAGGTGTCCCATACTTCGGTGGGACTGGAGGAGTCATCTTTCTCAATGACGTTGACCTCAGGAAAAACATAG
The DNA here is from genome assembly GCA_022829125.1 of Lathyrus tuberosus. Lineage (NCBI taxonomy): Eukaryota > Viridiplantae > Streptophyta > Magnoliopsida > Fabales > Fabaceae > Lathyrus > Lathyrus tuberosus. Next base: position 8,269,263 of record JALAZF010000147.1, read on the forward strand.
TTGATGAATTCTTGTCCTGCAATCTTTGCAGATTCCTCGTTGTTCTGGATATCTTTAGAATGTCCTGAGTAATGATCCCATGATTTGGTGGGGACACAGGCATTCTTTTCAATGATGCTCAGCTGATATGCATCGTTTGGATGTCTCTTTTGCCCTAAGTCTTATGGGTGCGGCTGCTAGATAGGTAAGTCATCCAGCGGGTCATAATAGTCATAGTCGAAGCTGTCTTTCATCAGGGTGTCCTTCTCTAATGAGTTTGGTGGAGCACGGCATCCTTTCGAATCACAATCTCCGTATATCATCTTGACGTCTGATCTTGGTATATATCTCGGACTCTGCGTGGGATAGCAAAATGACGTATGCGTTTCTCCCTGAGACATATAACCGTCCTCATTGAGATACGACTTCCACTATTCATCTGTATTGGAGGAGTCACCCTCATTGATGGTGTGTACTTCTTGAGACACTGGGTGGAGGAAGCCTCCACTGTGGAAGAAGTCCTGAATGGGATGTAAACTTTCATCTTTCTTGACATTCTTGGTACAGGTTGAAGAGAAACCAAGACCTTTCTTTGTCTTGTTATCAGTAGGAATTACCAGTTGTCCCCATCCTTTTATGTCGTTACCCTTGATCACCTCGAGAGCATCTTTGTATGAGGAAATCGACGTTCCTCTCTCTGATCGATTCTCATCGCTCAACGAGAGTGCTTGGAATTGGGTTCCAACAACCTCCTCGGGTTCAACACAGGAGAATGATGATAAGTTGCTCACATTAAGGCTTGTTCTCCACATACTGTGACTAACTTATCATTCTTGACGAACTTCAGCTTCTGGTGAAGTGTCGAAGTGACTGCTCCAGCTTCGTGTATCCAAGGTCTTCCTAATAAACAACTGTATGCTGCCCGAATGTCCATGACCTGGAAAGTGACTTGGAAAGTGTGAGAACCGATAGTTATGGGAAGGTCGACTTCGCCGATAACCGTTTTTCTGGATCCGTCAAAGGCTTTAATAATGACCTCACTGCCTCTCATCGGAGCTCCTTGAAATGATAGCCGCATCAGAGTAGATTTTGGAATAACATTCAGAGCTGATCATGTGTCTACCAGTACGCTGGCTAAAGCATCGTACTGGTAGTTGACTATAATGTTAAGCGCCATATTATGATTTTTTCCTTCTTCCGGCAGTTCTTCATCACTGAATCCTAAGTTGTTGCAGGAAGTGATGTTGGAAAACTGTTTTATCGTCATATCTTGTTCTACGAAAGCTTTCTCTAAGACTTTCAGCAAAGCTTCTCTGTGAGCTTCGAAACTAAGTAATAGAGATAGCACAGATATTCTCGAAGAAGTTTGCAACAGTTGGTCTACAATGTTGTACTCGCTTTTCTGAATGTGCTTCAGCATCTCATCGTGGTTCTTTACCAGTTCTGGATTACTGGATTGTCCGACTAGTTGATTAGGAACTTCTGTTTGAGGTTCCTTTTCCTTGGTGGGTTCTCCAAATCGTCGGTTGAAGATCCGGCCGCTCCGTGTGACTCGACTGATGTCAGCAATGTTTACAACGGAGGGTAATGGAGTTTCCTTTCCATTTTTTATTGTTGTTGCATCGTACTTGTAAGGGATAACCTTATCGGATTTATACGGTATTGGTCCTGGCAGATAGATAACCATAGGAGCCTTTTGATTTTTCTGACCATTGTAGCCGGCCTCAATTGGTTCGAGGTTGAGAATTTTTCTACTATCAAGAGGAACTCTTGATTCATGGAGTAGAGGGAATATGGCACATACGTCTTTGGCCATTTCGTGATTGGAGGTTATGACAATGTCTTTGGCTTGATCAGGAAGATAGTCTTGCATTACGTTGATCGAACCAGAAATTGAACATGGTCGAATCTCTTTCCGGTCCAACTGATTTTGAAGAGTTGACTGTACAAGATAACATCCCTGGTTTTTCTCTAAGAAAACTCTACAATGCTCATAATTGTGTGGTGGTACTTGTAATACCTCAAAATTTGCCCTCTTATCTCTCTCCAATAATTGGCTTATGTTTCATTCATTTGCATTTCATAATAGGTCATACTAAACCATACACATCATTGGTTGCAAGGCATGGTATCAAGTACATCAAGGTGTGGACAGTCCAAGGCCAAAGGACAAGAGAAAAAGCTTTTCCAAATAAGTCACAAGGTCTCCTCATATCTCAATTCATCTCATTTGAGTCATCAAGGTATCACAAGATGAGAATTCAATAGAAGATTGAAGGAAGTCATATTCTCCTAACCAGTGCAAACTAGGGTTTTGGAATTCTTGAGTATAACACTTCAATGGGCAATATCTTTGAGCTTGTATCATCTCCAAATGACATATCTCACCTTTGTTTGAAAAGATACACATCATACTCAGAGGAATTTGGATTTGGAGGATGTGCTGATTTCTCCTAGACTGAGGGGTCAAATTAGGGTTTGCCATAAAATCAGTTTATTTCTGTTTTTTGGGCAAGACTTGATTCTATGGTATTCTACATGTCCTCAAGGGTCTAAGGATGAAGTATTGTCCATCAATTTGATTTGGAAGGGTTTCAATTGATCAATTGATTAAGAATCAGGAAATTTGGGAGAAAGTCAACTGTGCAGAGGAAAAAGTCAATTCTTGACTTTTCAAGGTCAAATTCGTGTTCATCATTTCAAAGATGATCACTGGTAAGGACTTGATCAATAAATAATGAAAGATTCATAAAAAATCAAGAAATGTACAAAGTTGCCAAAAATAGCAATGTAGGGTTGCCATTTATGACAAGTGTTGACAAGCTGAAGGGTCAACTTTAGAGCTTTATTTCTCCATGCTCCAAGAGCCAAATGGAAAGGTTAGGGAGGCATAACAAAAGTTCATATTTCAAGCTTCAAATCCATACCAAGAACATGCCCATTGGATCAAAATCAAGAGAGATATGGTGTTTCAAAGTTGGGACAAATCATGGCATTTTGGGCAACTAGGCAAGTCATGGGCGTGTCAGCGTGCCATTTTTTTACAAACACTTGGTGAGCATGTTGGGCCCAAGTTCAAAGACAAATTTCTCCATGATATATATTTCAAATGAAAAAAAGTTCAACATGACTTTTGTTCATCTCCATCTCCTCTTCAACTTTGGTGTTTGACATTTTTTCATTGGAGCAATTATTTGGAAGTTATGGTGGTTCAAAGAGGGTAGCCTTCAACTGATTTATCCACTTGCACATGGGCTGGTCGAGGCAGGTCTGACTGACTTGCTTATGCATTTACGAACATCCATTTTCATGGCCATTTTTGGGTATGTTAGAGGTTCTAGTTCCATTTATGTTAAACACAAATCTTGTTATGCTACATATCCTCTTTCCAAAGACCCCAAAATCAAATGTTTTCATCCATTGGTCATGAAGATGCAAAGCTCTAAAGACCATAGCATACCAACTGTTTTCTTCCCAGGAAAGTAAACAAAACCAACATAAAATAGGCTGCCTTGTTAGTACTCATGCTCATGCTGAATGTGATGTACCATCCCATGTCATCTTTATCATAAAAAGCCAAACAAACTTTGCACATATCATCCCATGCCCATGCACTCTTTGCTTCAAACTTGGAAACCAAAGGAAAGGGAAGCTTGCACAACAAGTTGTTGCTGCTGCAAATTCAGAAAATCACCACCACTCATCTAATTCACATCATAAGTTCATGCTCACTCATCACATGAACAAAACCCGTGCCCTCTTCCACTAACTCTAATTTCAATTCACTTCACCACCACCATAACACTCCATGATCTCACCACACTCTAACACAACACCATAACTCGTGCCCTAACTAACTTGACTCACCACTAACTCAGTTAATCAGAGTTCTAACTGTTAACTAAGGTGGTTAACAGTTAACTCACCCTATAAAACCATTTCATAACAGAATTTGGAGGAGGTTGGTTCATTTTTCACTTTTCACCAAAATTTCACTTTCTTCCTCTCGAAGCTTCATCAATCTTTGCAAGTTTCTCCTCCATTCTTCATCAACAAGCATCAATGGAATAGAGTTTGATCTGGTTTAGCATCACACTTCAATTTTCTTCATCTTTTTCAACTGGATTTGCAAGCATAACAAGATATTCCACATCCTTTATTTGGCTAGAGTGAAGTTCAAGAAGCTAGGAGTCTCACCTCTGGTTTTCTTTGGAGTTCAAGTGCATCAAAAGTACAGGTTCAGTTCATAATCTCTTGCTCTAATCTTGCTTTAATTCTACTTGTTTTTAACTGTTTTGAAGCTCAATAGGAGCAATGTAACCTCTGGCTTGTTGATAGGCAACTTAGGTGCTTAGTTGAAATCTTAGGGCAAAACTTTCTTGCTTCGATCTGCTTTGTATGTAAATTGTTTGTGAATTTCATTGGTGGATTTGTGATCTAGATGAGGAGAGGATAATTTTGAGGTATGGTTTGTGAATTTCTGTGATGATTGGCAACTGTGCACGGCGGAGACTCACCGGAGAAGACGACCAGAGTCTTCTCCGGCCACCTGAAAGTTCAACTAAGTGAAACCCTAGGCCTGGCACCAGTTTAAAACACAACCGTTGGATCATTTGGATCTAACGCTCATGAGCTTGCCAGTAAATTAATGAAGATGGTGGAGGTCACGTGACTTCTTTTTTCTGATTTAATTTTATTTTTTGTGCTCATGTGTGTGTGGTGTGTGTTTTCTTATCATACGCTTGCATTTTATTCACATGATCTGGCTATTTTCTTGATAATCATGCGTTGACTTGATCATGTGGCCCTTGTTGAGTCAATAATTTGACTGATTTCCATGGTATGGATCTATTTATGAACGTGTATTTGGATTGGACTTCGCTTGATATCCACACCCCCACTTTAGTGAGCCCAAACATTTTTGAACTGGTTTATTACTTGCGCTGCACCCCCCGGATTATTTTCTTTTGTATTTTAAAAATACATTCAAGCATCCAAAAATTCTATAAAAATTCATGAAGTATTAAAAGACATTTAAGTAATTTTTACACATTTTATTTTCTGATTTTATCATGTTTTGGCATATTTTCATGAATATTCTTTTATTTTCTTTTGTGTGTGCACTAATCCATGACCTATGCTACATTGTGGAATTTTTTGACATAGTTGTACACTGAATTTCTACCTAATAATTGGTACATACATTTGTGATATGCTGAGGCATGGTATCCATTTTTTTAATGGATTTTTTAGGTCTTTTCTTATTGACTTTTGAGTGAGGTCTTTGAACCAATTGTTTGTGTGTTTTGTATGGCATTGTGAAACATCTTTGAGCATGATTCCTAATGATTTTTTAGCCATACTTTTGGAGTATGCTTACACACTGAGTGCACTTTAATTCACTTATCTTTTATTAATTTCTCTTTATCTGGACATGACTTTATGGATTGTGTGAAAGCATGTTGGTTTGTGTGAATGTAGAAGACTTATGTTTAGGTCTTAATGAGCATTGTGTGCTATCTTCTTTGACCATTTGTTGAGGCTTGTTAATTCATGTTGCATGAATATTATAGGTCACTTGACTCATGTTATAAGTCATTCTTGATGCATCTTTGTATGGTTTATGTGTACATGTTTGGACTTGAAATGTGTTGTGGAACTTATGCATCTTCATTTGTCTTTCTTTGATGACTTGTTTGTATCATAACTTGCATGATCTTGCACACTCACTCCAACATGATTCACTTCTGTTTGTAATCATCCTCAACCATATTCCATGACCCTTAATTGCACTTTACATGTTTCTTAAGTTCATAAATCTTTGGATGTTTACTTGAACTTATTTGAACTTAGTTTGTTCTTAATCACCAATGTGCTTCAATATGATACTTGTTTGGACTTTGTGCTTCCATTATTGACTTTTAAACATCATGTTAAGTGTCTTGAGCTACTGACTTGCATTCATATTACATGGTTGTTCAATTTTCATCTTCGTTTCTTACTTACATTACAAGTATGCTTCATTGTTGGAATTTGAATGATGTTTGCTCACACTTTTTCCTACTTGTTCAATGCTTGCATTCATGAATCATATGATACATTAATGACATCTTGATGCATCCTTAAATATCATTTAATTCTAACCTTGACTTATGATCATGCATTAATACATGTTTACCTTTCATAAGCATTCATCCTTTATAGGTAATACTTAACTTGTAATTGTATGAACATTTGGTGTATAGTTTGATTTTGTTTGATTTCTTGTGGCATGTTTACATTAGTAAGGATCCTTTAACATGTACATACTTACTTGGCATGTCCCTTAACCATTAGGACCTTTCCCTTTTGGTTTGAACTTTATTTTCTTCTTAATTTGCCTTCTTAAAGTAAGTGGCTTTGTTTGGTTTAGTTTCTTGCACTTATCTTCATTACTTGTGATGATTATGCACTAACCTTTTGTGTAGGGGCAGAGGTAAGACATTTGAGTATGTGGATGTTAATCCATACTCATCTCTTCTTTCATCTCTCATCTCTTCTACTTACCATTTCTCTTTTGTGAATAGCATGATATAATGCTTGTTTGTGTAGAACTTTCTCACAACCCTTAGGGATCCTAGCTCATCCTTAATTTTTGATTAAGGTGAGGTAGGATAAGCATTAGATAGTGCTATCCCCCTCTTTCCTTTAGACTTAGGTGGTTCTTATACTCCACACAACCATAGGACTTCCATGCATGACAACATTAGCATAACTAGTCCCCCACTTAGACTTTTTCCTTTCTTCCTTTGAGTTTCTCATTCCTCATCTCAAAACAAAAAGCAAAAATATATAATAAAGGATTAACATGTATTGCACATGAGCCTTGCATGTGGGAAATAAGATAGTGGAAGATATTCTTTCACTTTCTTAAAGTGTTTAGCGTACGTCCCGTCTTGGGTCGATATGCGAAGCATTCAATCCTATGTCATAGACTTTAATGCAATATGTGTTATAAAGACAAAATAATCAAAACACTTCTTCCTAAAAGACAAAAACAAATAATTCTCTTCTTCCTCATTCCATTCATAAAGGATGCGTCACTTCCGTTCTACCGCAAACAGGTAAATGCCTAAGACTCCGTACAACGAGCTGCGACACCTAACTGCTGGAACGCGAACCTTGGCGTCTTCTGTTAAAATACATAAACAAAGCAAATCCATCCCTAGTAAGTAGAACTACGACTGCTCTTACTTTCTCTCTCTGGTTAGATTGGGGGTACGTAGGCACAAGACGGCGATGTCTTGGCGAGCAACCTCCCTTTAGCTCGTTGTCCGAACTACGTTGACTCTGACTTTCCCATTGCATGAGGGAATACGTAGGCCTAGGACTCCGAGGACGTCCTACCGAGTCACTTCTTTTTCTTTTCTTCTTCGTTTCTTCGTTCTTTTCCGTTCCCATTTCTTCTCCTTTCCAGTAGCAGTGGAGCCCCAGACGATGAAACCCTTTGATCGAGACAACCAGCATAGATCCCATCGGGTACGATGGACGCATGGGGGTGCTAATACCTTCCCCATGCATAACCGACTCCCTTACCCGTTTCTCTTGGTCGCGAGACCGTGCTTTTCCCTTCCCTCAGGTTTACACATTGTTTCCTTTCCCTCTCTTGGGATAAATACACATTGCTGGCGACTCTGTTTTCGCGCCACTTTCGTGTTTGTACTTGGATGAAAATCCCGGGAGAAAAAGTACCCGACCACGTTTGCTTTGTATGCAGTGCAACTTTACTAGATCTGTTTCCATTGAGCGAACATCCTGACTTTGATACCTATCAGGATTCTCGTCAGTCATACTGATCTGTTGTGTAGCTTCATCCAAGTAGATTGGAAGCCACCAGTGGTCCAACAAGTGCGGAAGTGTTCTTTGGATAAGTGCACATCCTTGGTCGTCTTCATGGCATTGTTCACAGTTTTGATAATCGTGTGAAGCTGAAACCCGAGCCTGACTTCCTTAACGTGTAATTCTACCAGACTGGTATTCATCAAGCAAATATCAAAGATCTGAATCATATTGACTTTATGGTTATTTCTCTCCCGATAGTCTTGGATCCATCTGACGCTGGAGGGTCTCTTGTATAAAAGAGCATCCCTGATTGCTTATTGAGCATATTGGACAGGAATTATGATCGTGTCGTGGCAGATCATGGTATTGACTTTGCCTTGAGTGCATTGCCATCAAGTTAACGTTCATCGCCAGAATGTTGTGGTTCTAAACAATGTTGGGATTTGCGTCAGTCATATTGACCTCATGGATTCAATGATCTTGAATCCATCCAAGATTCATTTGTTCTTGTAGAGCTAATTGCACTACGGAACATCCTTGATTATTCTTTGAGCAGATACCACACTGGTGATAATTGTGAGGCGGTACATGACCGTACCCGCTTTGTCTACAATGCATCCTGACCAGATTAGTTCCTAATAGGAGTACATCGTGAATCTGATAACTGCGGCTAAATTCTTCCTCTATCAAAATTATTGTAGTCTTCTCATGTTGAGGCAACGAGTTCGTCTGAACATTCGGATTAGTATCTTTGAAAGATAGGATCCCGTTCCTGACAAGCTTCTGCACATCGGACTTAAAGCTGAGACAGTTCTCAATGTTGTGCTCCGATCCTCCTTGATGGTAAGGGCAAGTTTGATTCGCTTTGAACGAAAAAGTCAGATTTTATGGTACTGTAAGAGGAGTCCTGGTTTGGACGTGCCCCTTGGCCAGTAGAAGTAGAAATAGTTCTGTGTACAACATCGGTATAGGGTCAAACCCTAATGGTTGTGTCGTACGATTGTAATTGTTGTACTGAGGACGAGCCTGTTGAAAAGGTTGTTGTGTCCTTTGTTGATACTATTGTTGATTTGGTTGGCTCTGAGCAACCTGAGGTTGATACGTCAGAGTCGGCGCAGGGTGGATAGCGGGAGTTACCGCTGCTACTGGTTGATACCTTCGCCTTTGCTTTTTGAGAGAGATATTACCAATATCTTGCTCTTTTTTCTTTTGGAAAACACTACCGTATCTTTTGGTACTGCTAGATTGCTCTGCATGTTTGACCAATCGTCCTTCTCGGACTTCCTCTTCAAGGTGTACCCCCATGTTCACCCATTTCAGTGAAGTCACTAGGCGCACTGGTGACCATTCGGTCGTAATAGAATGAGCTCAAGGTTTTCAAAAAATCTTTGTCATCTCTTTTTCCTCAAGAGGGGGACAGATCTGGGCGGCAATTTCACGCCATCTCTGAGCATATTCCTTAAAAGTTTCCTTGTCATTTTGCGACATTGCTCTAAGTTGATCTCTGTCTGGTGCCATGTCTAGGTTATACTTATACTGCTGAACGAAAGCTGCGCTAAGATCTCTGAAAGTATTGATCTTGGTGCAGTTTAAACCCATGTACCATTTGAGTACGGCACCGGTTAAATTGTCTTGGAAGTAATGGATCAGTAGTTATTGATTCTCTATCTGAGTTGACATCTTTCGAGCGTACATCACCAAATGACTTTGAGGGCAAGAGTTGCCCTTATATTTTTCAAAATCAGGCACCTTGAATTTGTGCGGGATTTTCACATTAGGGACCAAACAAAGGTCTGCGGCGTCCTTTCCGAATAAATCCTGACCGTGAATGGCATGCAGTTCCTTCTGTATCTCCAATAATTATTCCTGGAACTCATTCATTCTTTCATACATGTCTTCGTTTCCACCAGAAATTACTTGTGGAATCTGTCCACCCGGGACAGTGTGTACCACAGGTTGTGGTACAGTCATTACCGTGGTGACTCTTGGTACTTCTATACCCCAAAATTTATAACCTTCAGGTGTTACTATCATGACTCTTGCGTCTTCGCTTTCCCAAAGTTTGTAACCTTCAGGCCCAGCGGTTGCTGCTGCAGTTTCTGGGTCTTCAGTGACCGGCGGTATGTATCCCTCAGGGACAAAGTTGATAGGCATGCCCTAGGGGCAATCTTTAGGAATGTTGTACAGAGGATTGTATGTCTCCACTACGGGCGTAGATGTGATCTTCGAGATCACAGTCCTTTGTTGTTGTCTCTGAGCTGCTGCCAGGGATTGCATGTCACTGTGATGTTTTTTCAGATCTTCCTTCAGAGCGTCGATTTCTTCTCTCAGCTCTCTGTTCTCTTCCTTGCGATCGTCCATTTTCTTTTGTCGATTGGCCTGAGTATTGTACGAGTGAGACAGTTTGACTCTAGAATCGTGACACATACGTGAGACTCAAAGATAAGAAGAACGTGTTATGCGAGAATGATGAATGATATGCAATGATATATATTATTTTTGTTTTGTTTTAATAAAAAAGAAACCTCAACAAATGGATTGCAAATATCATACAGTGGGGAGACCCCTTTTTTATTGAATTTGAAAGATTTCAGAAAGGGAAAATACAGTATTTTACAAAGTGTTGTAAAAGGAAATGTCTAAGTATATGGATCCTGAGTCCTCTCTGAAGAGAACTTAGATGCTGGTTCTGGTATTTTCCTTTTCTTTGACCGAGGCTCTTCAGCAGTTTTCGGGTCGTCAGTCCTTTGCCAAGTGAAAGGAGTGAGCAAGTTCCTTTGATCTTCTATAGCATGCTGTTCTAGAATCTCAATCAGAGCATCCTTTTCTTTTAACAACCCCTGAATTTTGGTACACTCCATATTGAGAATTCGATACTTGTTTTTCCAAGAGCTTTTCTCCCGTTGAACTTTGTTGAGAGCGACCTGGAGTTTTTCCGTATCAGACATAAAATAAAGGACATATTCCTTTAACGGAAGAACTTCTTGACGAGAGTAAGGAATCCTTAGCTTGAGGGCTCTAGTTTGCACCCAGTGGAGATAAGGTTCCATGGAGGTACAGTCTGGTCTTCCTAGAGACTCTCTTCCTTTCCTGGGAATATGTTGCCAGACATGCATTATTTCCTTCTTTAGTGCCCTATCATTTTCTCCTTCCTTGAAGAAAAGACCTTCCAGATGAACATTATGTGGGTTATTCTTCATCGGGTATCCGAGTTAACGGCGAACTAAAATTAGATGATAGTTGATTCCTTCTTTAGTTCCTATGAGGGGTACATTGAGGAAATTTCCGCATCTGTCGATGATCTTTATCCCCTCGTAAATCCTATTATACCAATCTATGTCAGAGTTGGTAAGAGACATGATTCTCTGTGACCAATGTAGAGTACTCTTACAGTCCTAAAAAGCAGCAGACTTGGGTAAATGGGAAGTGAACCATTTGTAAAGCAGGGGTACACAGCATGTGATCATTCCTCCGCTATACAAATTCCTTAAGTGTACAGAATGATAAGCATCTACGAGCAAGGTTGGTACGGAATTTCCAATCAAAAATATCTTAATGGCATTGGTATTGATGAAGTTATCGATGTTGGGAAAGAGGAATAACCCATATGCGAGCAAAACAAATATATCTTCAAAAGCAGTTATGTTTCCTACACTGGCAAAGTATAGGGCTTTCTCAGTCAAGAATTTAGCTGGTAAACCCTGGATTCCTTCCTTAGTGGTCATATGAGTCCCGACTTCTGACTCGTCCAAATATATTACTCTTGCAATGGTTTGTTCCTTTGGAATTTCTTCCAGTCCAGAAAAAGGAGCTTGGTCAGTGATAGGTAAATCAGTCAGGTGAGAGTACTCCTCCAGTGTTGGTGCTAGTTGATAATCCGGGAATGTGAAATAGTGATAGACCGGATCGTAAAACTGAATTAATGTAGACAGGATTCCTTCACAACGTGGACCCTTAACAGAGACAACAACCCTCCGTGCTTAGCTCTGAAAGCATCAGGGTTGGTAATCATCCTTGCCAACCCTTTTAAATCCTCTAGTTTCAGAGCCTTGAAGGTGTACTTGTGCATCATTCTTCTACCAAAATCCATAACACAATCTTTCTCTCTGATATTTGCAATTATTGTTTTAGTTTATTTTGAAAAAGAAGAGAGGAAGAAGAAGGATATTTTTTCTTTGTTTAAGAGTTTTTCAAATAAATGCATGAATGCAGCACACAAAAACATTGAAAAAACATGGGTTCAAGGGTTCAACGTCACGAGCATGGAGTCATGGCTCTACCCATCCCCAAAGGTTGTATTCTGGTCAATTTTTGTATCTATAGAACGGGTTAAAGGTTCCCAAAATCATTGACCCCCCTAGGGATATCAACAGCAAGCTGGTTCACCCAAGCGAGCTGTAGCATCCAAGGGTAATCTCATTTGAGTGTAGCATCGCCTATCAACTATTCCCGATAGTTACCGCACTACCAAATGGTCATATGGTTAATGTCTACTAAATCCTTAGGTTCACGGGTTCCGCGCTGGGATAGCGTCTATTTTCACGATGATCGGTCGTTCAACATAGTATCCACACGAGCCCTCGCCTGATTTGATGGTCTACCAGGATTGCTTATTCAGGAATCACTCCCTGTAAGTCCACCCGTCTATGTCATCACTTATCTTCGGGTTCTCTCAAACTTTCCACATACGTATCAATCGTATTCCCATTGACAAAAAAATAAACACGAATATCAAGTAGGAAAAGTAATATATATATATATATATATATGTTAGTTCTGTAATTGGCAGCAATTTTGGTAAAACAATGTGTGTGTTCAAGATGTCTGATGTGATGTCTTGACATGTGCTTCCAACATTCTACATATGGTGGTTTTATTAGTATTGTTGTATTCTGCAGATTTTGTGTGTGATGTCGAACACGATGTTCTGACTTTTGTTAACAGAACTTTATGTTCAGTCTGGTATATGTTTTTAGGGCTGCGCTTTATTTGCTATATCTTGGGAGATTTTGTTAGAGAGATTGCAGGCGGATTTATTGAAGAAGATTTTATCTGATACAATCAATTCTGCATATTTTGTGGGGTATATTTCGTTTCTATTTTAGGGTGAAGAGATTTGAAATTAAATCTGTTTTTAATTAAGGATCAAATCTGAGATTATGTGATTGCCCAAGCCCAAGTATGCCGATTCTTTATAAAGTTGTGCCAACCCTACTTGAAGAAAAAAGAGAAGAAATCATTGTGTGTAGAGTTCAAGTATTAGGGTTTGAGTTTGTGTGTTATTTGTGAGCCATTCACTCATCTCTTTGATGTTTGAATAGGACTGTCTTAGTTGAGTTGTATGCTGTCCACTCTAAGCTTTTAAGCACGAGTGTTTGTTCTTGATCAAAGCTTTTAAGCAAGATCAAGGTGTGTCTTTGAAGGGTGATCTTCTAAATACTGTAATTGTTATATTTTAATCACTGTTGTGATTGAGGGGGAGTGAGAGGTATCTCCTATCTAAGTGAGTCTTAGATAGAAATTCCATAGGTAGAGATTAGGTGATAGGGTTGGAAAACTGTGGGTTTAGACCTTTGAACTAATTCTATTGATTGGATATTCTTCCTGGCTTGGTAGCCCCCAGACGTAGGTAGTTAGACCGAACTGGGTGAACAATTCTCTGTGTTGTTTATTGTTTTTATGTTCTATTATTGTCTTATTCATTTAACAGATATTGATGTTGTGACATCTCACTCGACATCACGTATCTGATACTAGAATTTCAATATATATATATATATATATATATATATATATATAGTATGTAGAAAACTTCTAACAACCTAGACCTCTTAGGAATTCTAATCCTAGTCCTAGAGAGATAAAATGACTCCCCAGCAGAGTTGCCATTTTCCTGTTGGGAAAATGGTGATGAATGCCCTAAAGATCATCCTAAAGACTCCCCAGCAGAGTCGCCATTTTCCTGTTGGAAAAATAGAGATTAAGACATATAAGATTAAGACTCCCTAGCAGAGTCGCCATTTTCCTGTAGCGTGCGATTTTTGTCGGTGACACAACCACCTTATCGCCATGGGTTTCTCCTCACCGCAATGGTAGGAGTGGGGTGCTACTTTCTGATTTCTTAATTATCCTATGAAGCTGGAAATGAAAGGGAAGCCATCTAAAACTAACCTTGCACATAAATGTTTAACTTAACAAATGCTAAAAGAGATTGGCGAGGTTAGGGTCAGGTTATACGATGGGGAGTTGTCAATTACCCATCCTATATGTGGTTATCCACAGGTTGTTAGCAATTTTCCTTACTGCTTTCTACTTACTGGTGTTTATCTGTTGATTGGGAAAGTTTCTTCTTTGGGAATGTTTGAGAGAGAGTTTTTGTTGATTTCGGGTTTTCTGAGGTTTTTGATGAGTGTGTGAAGGCACTGGACCTAAATTTTTTGATTGGTGTGTGAAGGTACTGGACCTAAAGTTTTTGTTTGGCGTGCTCGCTAAGATTTCGCAATCTTATGCCTACGTATTCCCGTTAAAGAAAACAGGGAAATCAGAGCAATCATAGTTCCTCCTAAGATGATGTTTTGGTGTCTTGTTCAAAGCCCCAGATTGAAGCTAAAGGTGTATTTGTGTCTTGTTTAAAGCCAAAGATTGAAGCTAAAGGTTTGACTGAGAGAGAATTTGTCATCTCTAAAGGGAGACATGTCGTCTATTTATCACAACTGTTGGGTGACTGATTATAAAGGAGAATTACTTTAAGTGGGATATGAGAATTCAGTAATGCCATAATTTCCTTTATAGGGGTGTTATCCTGAAGGAGAAAACTTTAACTCAGTGTTGAGCAATGCCATTTTTCCTTAGGAATCTTTCATGCTAAGAGAGGGACAGCAACGTGGATGTAAATAATCCAGAGGCTTGCCACTTATAGCAATTAGATGAAAGAGGAGTTTTACCAGGATAAGAGATGGACTACAGCTTGAATATTTGAATCAAGAAGTGTGCCACTTATAGTAGTTATCTGGGATTAAGGTTAGTTTTGAATGTGTGATATACAGAGAAATGTCTTCTTACAGAGAGATTTTGATTTCCTCTGAGGGGATGTTGATTTTTTGTGTGCCTTGCTTAAAGCCCAAGGTTGAAGCTAAGAGATTGATTGACTCCACTGGGGAGATTATTATCTGTCTTGTACAAAGCCCAATATTGACTCTTTTGGGGATATCATTATACAAAGCCTAAGAGGAGGCTGAAAGTTGACTTTTCCAGGGAAATATTTTGTCTGTCTTGTACAAAGCCCAAGATTGAGGCTAAAGAAGGACTTTTGACTCCACTGGGGAATATTTGTAGGTGTCTTGTACAAATCCCAAGATTGAGGCTAAAAGAGGAAACTGGCTCTACGGGTGAGAGGTTTTATCTGTCTTGTACAAAGCCCAAGATTGAGGCTAGAAGAAGATTGACTCTGCTGGAGAGTATGATTTGTCTTGTACCCAGCCCAGGATTGAGCTGAAAAGAGGATTGAATCTGCTTAGGGAAATTTTATATGTCTTGTATAAAGCCCAAGATTGAGGCTAAAAGATATTTGACTGAATCAACTGAAGATATTTATAGGTGTTTGGTACAAAGCCCTAGATTGAGGCTGAAAGAGACTGACTCAACAAGAGAGTTTTTTATCTGTCTTGTACAAAGCCCAAGATTGAGGCTGAAAAGATAATTGACTCAACAAGAAAGTTTTTTAAGATCCTTATACAAAGCCTAAGAGAAGGCTAACTCAACTGAGGGAAATCATTATACAAAGCCTAAGAGGAGGCTGAAAAAGACTGACTCAACAAGAGAGTGTGGAAAGGTAATTGACTCAACAAGAGAGTGTTTTTATCTGTCTTGTACAAAGCCCAAGATTGAGGCTGAAAAGAGGATTGACTCAATAAGAAAGTGCTTTTGAGACTAAATCTGCTGAGGAAAATCATTATACAAAGCCTAAGAGGAGGCTGTCTTCTGCTGAGGATTATTGAGATCCAGAGGCAGGTCCAAAATGGGGAATCAACTCTTACTGAAGATTACAGAAGAGTTGAGGTATCAGATGCCTTGATGTTCTGATTTGGGATAGTGTTATCCTGATGATAAGCTGACCCTAGCTGGGGAAATTTAGAATGAAAGATTGAGTTTTAGAACCTATGGGGGTTTTAACTCTGCTGGAGATTGATTAAATGACCATGGTTTCTCCTGTGTTTGTAGGGAGCTTGAGAATGTCTTTGAGATTCAAGAGGAGATTAGAGTGTCCAAGTCTACTGGTATGGAAGAGTTTATCTTTGTATGATGCCCAAGAGGAGGCTAGTGCTTTAAGGGATGAGAATCAACCCTTAAATTGGTCAGAGGTTTTGACTCTTTAGAAATACTGCTCTAACAAAGGATGACTAAGTTCTGTCCTATACCTTTAAGAGGTCTCCAGGGTCCTTGTATTAAGCCTAAGAGAAGGCATGAGAACTTCTAAGAAGCCAGAGGGTCCTTGTACAAAGCCCAAGAGGAGGCTGAGATGCTTTTAGGAAGCCCGTGGGTCCAAACTTAAGAAAAGTTCAAGAAAAGTTTCACCGGGAATAATCTTTTCTTTAGTGAACAGTTCTAGGGTTTGAAGAAATTCAAGAGAGGTTTCACCAGGAATTAATCCTCTATGGGGAAATGAAATTCTTTGACAATTTTCTAATAGTGACAATCTGAGAAAAGTTTCACTGGGAATAATGCCTTTCTCTTTGTTCCATATTGTATAAGCCCAAGAGGAGGCAAGATTGTATCTGGAATTCCTATGGGGAACTTGTTTTGACTGTGTTGAAAGAGTGGCCACTGGCTTTATCTAGTTCTAGACCTAATTGCCGGGAAAAACTCTAAGCAGATAATATACAGGTATATGTATACAAATGAAATATATACTATATGTAAAAGAGGGTAGGAGGACTTACAGGTGAGCAAGCTTCCAGCACAAACAAATATATATATGTGTGTGTGTGTGTGTGTGCAAGTATGTAAAAGAAAGCTGATAAAACTTACAGGTGAGCAAGCTTCCATTGTAACAGCTGTATGGTTAGTTGTTCAAGAAATTAAAGAAAGTTTTGATAACAACTATGAATTTGAACCTAAATCAAAAGGGAAAGTTGTTTTGAAAAGATTGGGGCTTACACTTAAGGAGAGGCCCAGATAAAAAATAGTAATCGTGCCGTTGATCTGAGGCCCAAAAAGGTTTTATGTACAAAAGAGGGTTGTGTCTTACACTCTATTAGAGGCCCAAAGTGATTTAAAAAGAAACGAGAATGAGGCTTACAACTCAAGGAGAGGCCCAGATGAAAATGTTTTGAGAACGACGATAGCGCCGAGATTTTTTAACGTACTGGGACTTATACATTGACTGAGGCCGAAAAAGTTATTTACAAAAGGGTTGGGTCTTACACTCATTCAAGAAAAAATCATGTTTAATCACATGAAAGCTTGAAATTCATTTGGAATGAAAAATCATGGTGCGAATTTCATTTAAAAAATGTTTGGAAACAAATAAAATGAAATTATTTACAAAAATTGTAACTATGTTAAAAAAATAACTTAAATTGAATGTTTTTGTAAATTAAAATAATTGAATATTTTTGTGACTTTTTAAAAAAAAGAACCAATAAAAAATGATAAAAAATGAGAAAAATTAATTTTTGAAGTTATTAAAAGATGGTGAAGAAAATGAAAGAAAATAAGTGATAAAAAATTAAGAATAGTCCTCTCCAGGCTTAAACCCACGCCCTTGGGGTGGAGAGGTTAAAAGTTTGCCAACTGAGCCACTTGTGTGGGTTGATAGATAGTGGCAATAGTGGATAATATGTGAAAAATCCTTTTGAAAATGGTTCAAAAACTAAAACCAAAAGGTCTGGGGCGAGGGGGATTCGAACCCCAGACCCTTTGCTCGCTACACACACAAAACCAGTTGATCAACTGCTGGGGCGCAATGCCAATTCAAAAATATAGTGGCAAGGAAAAAAATATATACTATGTTTGGTTCTAAAAGTTTGAAAATGGCGCCATGGCCATCTTCTTCCTCCAGCCCTCTTCTGATTTGCAAAAAGCTTTCCATCTCCCTCGTTTCTCAACAATTTGGCAAGATGTAAATATGAAATCCGTGCGTTTTTAAACAAGGAATACAATGGTTCTTTTTAATTTCATTGAAATTAAGTGTAATAGAAAGTATCATGACATAACCAGATGAACCCTAGAATTTGCAAGAACTGAATAAAATCTCATACACGAATTATAAACATCAATTAATTGAGGGTTAATGACCTATGAGCACCCAGAAACACAATGGTAACTTGAAAACATGTTTATGATGCATGATTTATTGAGTTCAGTTTTGAGGAAACTAACTTTGCAAGTGAGAATTGAATTCTCTTGTAGAGGTGTTACAGAAGTTTTCTGATGATCTGGATAGCTTCCTTGACCCTCAAGTATGGTGTTCCAACGTTGAGACTGGATTGAAACCTTCTGAATCACTTGACACAACTCAATCTGCAACTTTGAGGCAAAGTTGAGCAAAAGGATGATGACTTGAATATTTTGATGTTATAGATTAAATGTAAGTGTTTAGATCACTCATATATGTTGCATATGAGGTGTGTGAATCATTGGTTTGATTTACATTGGTCTCCAACTCAAAACCCAATAGTGTGTTCTCAAGAAATGGAGTTTTTGTGCTTAAAAAGGAAATGAGAGAAAGGAATGTTGTAAGCTGCTTTGGTGTGATCTGAATAAGGAAATGTTACCTCTATTTATAGGTGATCAAGTTTTGTTTTGGAGGAATAGTGAATGGCTCCAAGATCAGATTACTTCAATGGCTTTGGCTTGGTGGCATTTCTTCTTATGCAAGGCAAACTAGCCCCTCCAAGTAGCAAGGCTATGTATTGACCAATTCCACATTCCTCAGATGTTTTTATTGTTTTTTATGCATGAATCTTGACTGAGAAGATCAGCTTTGTTGAAAGTGCATTATTGCACATAAATGCACTTTGAATTCTAAATCTTTGTTCAAAGACTCATCATGCCAAAGGATGAACTTTGAAGCATCTTGGCCTAATTTTGCAGGTTGGTTCAGATATACCATGATAATATTGAACGAATGTGGCATAGTGATCATTATATCCTGACTCAAAATCGTGGAGAGCAAGAAAACATGCAAACTGGTTTTCCAAACCAGTTGCAGCAGCATGACTTTGGGCTGCCATATCTCTTGGTTTCCATGGAGTTTTTCCATGCTGATGGACTCTTTAAATTGCTAGAAAGATGCACAATAACTTTGATGTTTATAATTTGAATTGATTCAACTTGTAACTATGTGAAAAAGTTCTCTAAGTTTTGGTGTTTTGCTTGAAATCTGTCTTGGACAGAATTTTGTCTGAGTGTTGGAAAAAGGTGAATTTTCATGTTTTAGTGATTTTGCTTCAACCATAACTCAAAATCCATGAGGATTTGGAATCTCCTGTAGTTGACATATTTGAAGTATGTCAGATGGACATTCATTTGAGCTTTGAATGGGAGAAAAAGGCCTTGTGGTTTAGGAGTTATGACCTTGCAAAATTGGTACAAAATCACTTTTGTTCCATAACTTAGAAAAATTTTGGTTTCTCATGGTTGCCCCTTTTGCAAGAAACCTCACTTTTCTTGATTTTTCTTAATGAATGATGATAAATGCCATACATTAACATTATTTTTTACTTAGGGGAACCACATTTGTGAAAAATTCCAAAAAGTCAAACTTGATTTTGTGCACAGTTGATTTTTTGTCAGATGAAATCAAAACTGTGCGATCCTTTGTGCAATCAAGTTCTTGACCTAATTCAAACCTAATGGATGGATTCCATAGGTGTTATAGGGTGTATTTAATCATGTCCCAAGGTTTAGGAACGTGTCTTGGTCAAAAGTCAAAGGTACAGTTGACTTTTCCTTCAAAACCCTAATTGTGGTCCAGATGAAATTGAAACTTGTGAACCAAGCTTCTTGGATCAATCCGTTGTTGCAAATGGATCAATGTAGTGTATTTGAGACCCTCAAATCATGTCTTGAGGTCTTGGCTCACGTATTGCATCAAAAGTCAACTTAGGGGTGAATTAGTTCAAGAAACCCTAATTCCTGATTTTTGGTAAATGCATCCTCCGAGGTTAAATTGACTTGATGATTGGGTCCATGAGGTCCCTTGGAGTATCTTGGATTGTGATTTGAGGCATTGGCTCATGCCCAGAGGAAAAATTTCCATCTGGAGGCCTTGGTCGACCAAAACCCTAATTTGGTGACACTGGAGATCTTGAGGCTTGATTCACTTTGAATGTTGCAACTTTGTGCTTGATTCTTGATGTGGGAGTCCTATTGATCTCTTATGGGTGTTTGAGAGGTTAGACATGTTGAAGATCATGTCATTTCTTGATTGATCCTTTGTCTAAGTGCTCTGAGAGGGCTCAAAACCCTAATTCTTGATTATGATGAATGCTCGCCCATCTTTGAGGAGATTGATGAGGCATGATGGTACATCCATATTGTGATAATGATCTTCACAATGATGGAAAATCTTGGTGGTCAAAATTTGGGGTATGACAACTAGCTATCACATTGATCTCTTATCTCTAAGAATAAAACATCAACAATATATGGTTGTTCTCCCTCAAGACATCCCAACTTAACCTAAAGACAAGAATCTCGATTCCACGCTCTCTTTAGGTTCAAGAAATAACATAACTCCAACAACGCTTGCACCCTTGCAATCAGAGGCACACTGAACCAACTCTCCACAACTAAAACATCTCAGAGAAGCAAAAGTTTATCCCCCACTTATTTCGATTCCATCCATACAGACAAAAGGTTAGAAAAACAAATGAGTATCGAAAGTGTTCCACCACTACAAGAAAAATTGAATGTAACACCCACATATAACAACATACATCAAAGCATATATATTATACATGAATCCAAGTTTTGGTATTGAAATACCATAAGTTCCTAGTTAACACACTGTATACATTACATGCCCAAAATAAAAAATACTAAAAAATCTATGGCATAATATATACAATATGTTCCAAAGTACTAAGAACTAGATCAACCAATGATCTCAAAATAAAATCTCCACAACGGAAGCCATGCCATCCCAAAAAGTCAAGATACCTAAGGATAATCAAACGACTTTATCCTTACCCTTCGTGGAACCTGGAGTACCTGTAATATAATAAACAACATGGGGTGAGATATTAAATCTCAGTGAGTTCCCTATCTTATGGATTCCCTCAGTTTTACAAGGTTCTATCAATCCTAACTCAAGTCAAAGGGAAGGGAAGTGACCTTGAGTTCACAATATATGGAAACATGTTCATGAGTTCACTAACTCAAAGTACCAGTAATCGATAACCTTACCAAGGCATCCCCTTTTCCCGTCAGCTTCTACGTCTAGAAGTCGACCCGAGTCATGGATCCTTGTAATTTACTTGGCATATGAAATGGATTCGGGTCGATCAGCCTATTAACCGTGAACTGTCACTTCTCATGGCATGTTAACCATCACAAGTCTCTTTACCCGTAGGCTCCATTTGTACTAACCGCGGGAATCAAACCTACCAAGTAATTCATGCAAACATTCCAGAGGAGCTCGTTACTCATGGAACGACAAAATAAGGGAAAATGTTACGATTACGTGGTTACACACACAAACGTGATCGTATTCGACAATCACAAGGCTACATTCGCCTTTTCACAAAACACAAGGTTCACACATGTTCCATACTAGTGTTTCACTCTCCTCTAGACCATTACTCGTCGAATATACACACTTTGGCATCGAACGCACGAGCATCACCATCTAGATTATCTATCAATTCCAAGTCACCTTACTAGGTTCTATTTATAGATTTATGGTAAAGTTTCCTCTCTCTTCCTATTCCATATTTTAAACATGTTATCACTCAATTTCCTTTCACAATAAAAGATTAGATGTAACACAATACAATAGAATAACCAAATGCATATAATAAATCAACCCATAAAATTAACACAAATCTTGGGTTCCCTCCGATTCATTTAATCGGGTATCGAAATCGATTTTTTTCCCTTTTATCACGTAGGATATTTTCATAGCTTTCCAACGACTATTACCATGCCTCAATCGGAAGTACGATCCAAAAGATATGAATTTTTAAACATTTTTCAAAATCACAATAGTGGTAACCGGTTACCTCAAAATGAGTAACCGGTTACTCAAGTGTCACTGTTCAAAATAGAATCAAAATCATAGTTAGAGGCAAATTTTGGTAACCGGTTACCTCAAAATGAGTAACTGGTTACTTAGTTCATTTTTCACGAAAAACCCCAAATTTCCTTCAAGTAACCGGTTACCTCAAAATGAGTAACCGGTTACCACTGAACTAGAAGCACAAAAACTTGTTTTTAATGGTGCAAAATCAAACAAAAACCAACCAAAACAAGATCCATCATAATAACAAGTATTATACATCAATTTCTCACACAACTCAATCATATTATGCATTCTATTTCATGTTTTAACCATAGAAACAACATTTAACACCTTTGGTCCAAATCTACCATTTTTATTCAAAGTTCTAACCTAAGTTTCTACACTTAGGGTTCTAACTAGAACTCACCTATGAACAAGATGAAGAAGATTGTGAGATGATTTGATGAAGAAATAATGAAGATTTAAGCTTGTTCTTCAATTTCCAAGTTTTCTCCTCTTTCTCCCTTTTGCTCTTCTTCTCTCTACCTCTTACTATCTTTCTTTCTTTGGTTACTAATGAAGAGGAAAAGGAAATGGAAAAGATATTGAGAAATATATTTAAGTTAGTAACACCAACTTAAATATCCAAAACATCTCTATAGCACCAATTGATAAAACCTCAGAGTCAGATAATATTAATTTGATCTGTCCTGAGCTCATTAGTTACTTTAATTATCTTAACAGATAATTTCTCAGAGCACACCGGAACCCAGTTGATCACAACTAATATTATCCAGAGCAAAATAAAATACGGGGTATTACATCCTCCCCTCCTTAAATAGAAATTCGTCCACGAATTTAAATATTACCTGAAAAGATGAGGGTAAGCATCCTGCATTTCCGATTCAAGTTCCCAAGTTGCATCACCCGGATGCGTCTCATCCCACTGAACCTTCACAAGAGGAATCTCTTTATTCCCTAGTACCTTAGTTTTTCTCCCTATAATACGGCTTGGTTGAGGTTCAAACGTCAAATCTGCTTCTATCTCAATTATATATGGTAGAATTGGCTGAAGAGGATCTGGAACAAACTTCCTAAGTTGAGACACGTGAAAAACATCGTGCATCTCTGACAGAGAAGGCGGTAGAGCTAATCTGTAAGCTACTTCACCAATCCTTTATAAAATTTGATTCGGTCCCACGTATCTCGGACTTAACTTCCGCGATTTAAACGGTCCTTTCAACCTTAATCTTGGGGTAACCTTTAAAAACACATGATCAACTTCTTCAAACTCTAAAGGTCTCCTACGATAATCCGCATAACTCTTTTGACGATCTTGTGCTTGTTTAACTTTGTCACGGATCATTCTAATGTTTTCCGTAGTCTCTTGGATAATCTCGGGTCCCAAAATTCTATCTTCACCAACTTCCGCCCAACACAATGGCGTCCTACTTTTCCTTCCATACAATGCCTTGTAAGAAGCCATACCAATACTCGCAAGATAGCTATTGTTGTACAAAAACTCAATCAACGGTAAAAGTTCTATCCAATTTCCTCCACTTCCAAGTACACCAGCCCTTAACATATCTTCCATCGTTTGTATCATCCGTTCTGTCTGACCATCTGTTTGAGGATGATTCGACGTACTCAAACATAACTTTGTTCCCATAGCTTGTTGAAAAGCTCTCCAAAACATTGAAGTAAACTTTGGACCTCTATCGGACACAATTCTAGAGGGAATACCATGCAACCTCACAATTTCCGAAATAAACAACCTTGCAAGATGACTTGCCTTCTAAGTACTCTTTACGGCTAAGAAATGCGCAGATTTCGTCAACTGATCCACAATCATCCAAATAGAATCGTAACCACCTTGTGCACGGGGTAATCCAACTGTAAAGTCCATAGAAATACTATCCCACTTCCATACCATAATTTCTAAAGGTTGCAATAAGCCACCCGGTCTTTGGTGTTCAATCTTTACTTGTTGGCATATCGCACACTCCGATACTTACACCGCAATATCTCTTTTCATACTGGACCACAAATAGTCCCTCTTTAAGTCTTGATACATTTTTGAAGAACCAGGATGTATAGTAAAAGCACCTTTATGCGCTTCCTCCAAAATTCTTCTTTTCAACACCGCATCATTCAGAACACAAATCCTTTGGTTAAACAAAATGATTCCGTCAGTAGCTCGCACGAAACCCGGTTGAACTAACACTTCTTGAAACTTCTCATCCAACACTTGCCCTTGTTGAATTTCTTCTCTAAGAGTAGAATTAACATTCAAGTTTCCCATAATCACACCATTAGGAGTCCAAATAAATTGAAGATTAAGATCTCGAAACTTTTCCAATAAGGCATACTCTAACATCATCAATTCGGCATTTTGTAACACTTTCCGACTCAATGCATCCGCTACATTATTCGCTTTACCCGGATGGTACTTTAGTTCCAAGTCATAATCCTTTAAATACTCCATTCATCTCCTTTGACGCATGTTTAACTTTTTTTGGTCAAATAGATACTTTAAATTCTTGTGGTCGCTGAACATTTCAAAACGTACTCCATACAAATAATGACGCCACACTTTCAGTGTAAAAACAACCGCCGACAATTCCAAATCATGAGTTGGATAATTATTTTCGTGAACTTTTATTTGTCAAGAAGCATAAGCCACCACGTGACTATCCTGCATTAAGACACCTCCTAATCCCATCTTTGATGCATCACAAAATACCTCATACGACTTGCTAGGATCAGGAATTATCAAAATAGGAGCAGTCGTGAAACTTTCCTTCAAACTCATAAAACTTTGTTCACAAGCCGAATCCCACTCATTAAAACAATCCTTTCTAGTAAGTTTAGTCATTGGTAAGGCCAATTGAGAAAAGCCTTTGATAAACCTTCTATAATAACCTGCCAGTCCCAAGAAACTTCTAACTTTTGAAACATTCTTTGGTCTCTCCCAATTAATTACCGCTTCAACTTTCAATGGATCTACCGCCACACCTCCTTGAGATATGACATGACCAAGAAAACTAATCTCAGACATCCAAAATTCACACTTTCTTAGCTTGGAAAAAAGTTGTCTCTCTTGTAAGATCAATAAAACGATTCTTAGGTGTTCTCCGTGCTCTTGAGAAGTACGAGAATAAATAAGAATGTCATCAATAAAGATCACTATGAATTGGTCCAAGTAAGGTTGAAATATCCAATTCATATAATCCATGAAAACAGCTGGAGCATTTGTCACACCTAAAGGCATTACTAAAAATTCATAATGGCCATAATGGGTCCTAATCGCGGTCTTTGGTACATCCGAACTCTTCACGCAGATTTGATGATGACCCGACCGTAAATCAATCTTCGAGAACACACAAGCTCCTTTCAATTGATCTAACAGATTATCTATCATGGGCAATGGGTACTTCTTCTTAATGGTGACTTTATTTAACTGTCGGTAATCAATACATAACCGCATTCCACCATCCTTCTTATTTACTAATAACACTGGAGCTCCCTAGGGCGAAACACTGGGTCGAACAAAATGCTTAGCCATTAACTATTCCAATTGATTCTTCAATTCTCTTAACTCAAGTGGTGCCATCTGATATGGAGAAACGAATATAGGAGCCGTTCCCGATACAGGTCAATAGAGAATTCCACTTCCCTTTCCGGAGGAAGAGAAGTGATATCCTCGGGGAAAACTCCGGAAAACTCACAGACTACATGAATATGAAGAATCTGAATGTCGCTACTCTCCTCCTTAGTGAGAACAAAAAAAACAGATTTTTCCTTCTCAAACAAGAAATTTATCATTCCAACTGTACCTTCTAAAATAGTAGTTAACACATCTTTCGGAGTAGTTTTCGCAGACGGAATGGTGATTAGCTTCTCTTCACAACCAATAAATACCGAATTAGCAAAAAGCCAATCCATTCCCAAAATAACATCCACTTTCTTAAGCGGCAAACAAATAAGATCAATCTGAAAAACTCTTCCATCCACCGATAAAACACAGTTCTCACACATTAAAGGTGTTTCAACCATCTCATCCATGGCAGTAGTAACCACCATGGGTGGAGACAACATAATAGCTTGCAACCCAAGTCGCTTCATACATTGCATTGACACAAAAGAGTGTGTTGCTCCACAATCAAATAATACAAAATAAGGATTCCCATTAACGAAACACGTACCAGCAATCAAAGAGTTATCACCCTTTGTCTTCTTTGCATCCAACGTATAAACTCGACAGGTACTCTTTCCTTGCGTCTGATTCCTATTCTAAGGACAATCCCTCGCCATATGGCCCACTTTCTGACACTGATAACACTTCACTCCTTCGAAGCCACATCTACCAAAATGCATCTTACCACAAGTACGACACACAGGAGGTGCACTTGCTCTAGAATTCTGAACCTGTTTTCCTTTGAAAGCTTGCTGCCTAGGCCTAAACTGTTGGTTTGATCTCCCACGATTATTCTGATTCAACCTAATCAAATGCCCTCTGCTTGAACTTTCTTCAAACTGTTCTCAGCCACATAACATTGCCTTAGCAACTCAGCATAAGTAGTGAACTTTCTTTGAGACACACTATGAGAAATCTCAGCTTTCAATCCAAAAAGAAATTGGTCAATCTTCCATTTTTCATCCGGAGCATACACGGCTTGCCTAGAGTAAGCAGCCGTGATCTCAAACTTCTCAGCATAAGCAGCCACAGTCATAGTACCTTGCCCCAACTGTTGGAATTTAAACTCTTTTTGGGTCTTCAAAGAACTAGGGAAATAATTCTCCATAAAAACGGTCTTAAATTGCTCCCAGACTTTAGGCACACCTTGGATAGTCATTAAAGCTGAAGCACTCTCCCACCACCTCATAGCAGGACCTTTCAACAAGTGAGAAGCAAACACTACTTTGTTCTCTTCACTACACTGAACTATCAGAAAGATTCTCTCCATACCAGCCACCCATTCGTGAGCTTTCACAGGATCTAATCCACCATGAAATTTTGGAGGATTCATGCGGATGAAATCCCGAAAACTTCCACCTACAGCATCCGGGACAACTACTGGAGGATGAAGATTTCCATTCATCTATTATACCATCTGCTGCAAGAATTGGTTTTGTTGCTGCTGCATCTGTTGTAAAAATTGAGGCCATGGGACATACTCGTCGCCGCCTGGCGGATTCGTCTCAGCAGGAGTAGTTCTGGGTCTACCATGGGTTCTGCGTCCGTCAGCCATGTTCCTAAAGGTCATACAGATAGGATTACGTTGATCAGGCTCAATATCATAAATATAACACTTAAGACTAATGACAACACAACGCATATGAACAGAAAGAAACACTTATACTATTTCATGGCTAGGTCGAGGATACGACCTGCTCTGATACCAACTATAACACCCACATATAACAACATACATCAAAGTATATATATTATACATGAATCCAAGTTTTGCTATTGAAATATCATAAGTTCCTAGTTAACACATTGTATACATTACATGCCCAAAATATAAAATACTAAAAAATCTATGGCATAATATATACAAGATGTTCCAAAGTACTATGAACTAGATCAACCAATGATCTCAAAATAAAATCTCCACAACGGAAGCCATGACATCCCAAAAAGTCAAGATACGTAAGGATAATCAAACGACTTTATCCTTACCCTTCGCGGAACCTGGAGTACCTGTAATATAATCAACAACATGGGGTGAGATATTAAATCTCAGTGAGTTCCCTATCTTATGGATTCTCTCGGCTTTACAAGGTTCTATCAATCCTAACTCAAGTCAAAGGGAAGGGAAGTGACCTTGCGTTCATAATCTCACACTATATAGAAACATGTTCATGAGTTCACCAACTCAAAGTATCACTAATCGATAACCTTACCAAGGCATCCCCTTTTCCCGTCCGCTTCTACGTCTAGAAGTCGACCCGGGTCATGGATCCTTGTAATTTACTTGGCATACGAAATGGATTCGGGTCCATCAGCCTGTTAACCATTAACCGTCACTTCTCATGGCCTGTTAACCATCATAAGTCTCTTTGCCCGTAGGCTCCATACGTACTAACCGCAGGAATTAAACCTACCAAGTAATTCATGCAAACATTCTAGAGGAGCTCGTTACTCATGGAATGGCAAAATAAGGGAAGCAGTTACGATTACGTGATTACACACACAAACGTGATTGTATTCGACAATCACAAGTCCACATTCGCCTTTTCACAAAACACAAGGTTCACACATGTTCCATATCAGTGTTTCACTCTCCTCTAGACCATTACTCATCGAAGATACACACTTTGGCATCAAACGCACGAGCATCGCCATCTAGATTATCTATCAATTCCTAGTCACCTTACTAGGTTCTATTTATAGATTTATGGTAAAGTTTCGTCACTCTTCCTATTCCATATTTTAAACATGTTATCACTCAATTTCCTTTCACAATAAAAGATTAGATGTAACACAATACAATAGAATAACCAAATGCATATAATAAATCAACCCATAAAATTAGCACAAATCTTGGGATCCCTCCGATTCATTTAATCGGGTATCGAAATCGATATTTTTTCCCTTTTATCACGTAGGATATTTTCATAGCTTTCCAACGAATATTACCATGCCTCGATCAGAAGTACGATCCAAAAGATATGAATTTTTAAACATTTTTCAAAATCACAACAGTGGTAACCGGTTACCTCAAAATGAGTAACCGGTTACTCAAGTGTCACTGTTCAAAACAGAATCAAAATCATAGTTAGAGGCACATTTTGGTAACCAGTTACCTTAAAATGAGTAACCGGTTACTTCGTTCATTTTTCATGAAAAACCCCAAATTTCCTTCAAATAACCAGTTACCTCAAAATGAGTAACCGGTTACCACTAAACCAGAAGGACAAAAACCTGTTCTTAATGGTGCAAATTCAAACCAAAACTAACCAAAACATGATCCATCACAATAACAAGAATTATACATTAATTTCTCACACAACCCAATCATATTATGCATTCTATTTCATGTTTTAACCATAGAAACAACATTTAACACCTTTGGTCCAAATCTACCATTTTTATTCAAAGTTCTAACCTAAGTTTCTACACTTAGGGTTCTAACTAGAACTCACCTATGAATAAGATGGAGACGATTGTGAGATGATTTAATGAAGAAATGATGAAGATTCAAGTTTGTACTTTAATTTCCAAGTTTTCTCCTCTTTCTCCCTTTTGCTCTTCTTCTCTCTACCTCTTACTATCTTTCTTTCTTTGGTTACTAATGAAGAGGAAAAGGAAATGGAAAAGATATAGAGAAATATATTTAAGTTAGTAACACCAACTTAAGTGTCCAAAACATCTCTATAGCACCAATTGATAAAACCTCACAGTTAGATAATATTAATTTGATCTGTCCTGATCTCATCAATTACTCTAATTATCTTAACAAATAATTTCTCAGAAAACACCGAAATCCAATTGATCACAACTAATATTATCCAGAGCAAAATAAAATACTAAATATTATATTGAATTTTACAACACATTAATTGCGACACTTCCTTGTAAAGTGTCCTCAATTTCCATTAGCGGAGGATATTATGACAATTTTCCTTAGCTGCCGCAACTTATTTTATAATTTTAGTATACAGAATTTTTATAGAAGGGACAAGCATGCCCGTGACGGTTACATGAACTGCCTTTACTCAAATTTTGAGACAGTTCATGCCATGAGTATTGACAACTGTCGCAATGGAAACAGAAGGGTGCTTGAACAAATTTTCTTTGCCCACTAAAAAAACAATTTCTAATTTGGAAAAACCTTCTCTCAATTATTTCAATCATTAATCTCTTTCTTTAATTTTCAAATACTCAAAATTTTCTATCTCGTTTTGAATGAATTGAACAACAACAACTTTCTCCAAATCCAATTCCTTTCGATCCCTAATCCTTCTAATTGATTCTCAAAATCCAAAATCTTCTCTCTCATGTTGAATCAACAACAACAAACTTCTCCAAATCTTTTCAATCCCTAATCCCTCTCATTGATTCTCAAAAAACCAAAATTTCTCTCTCGTGTTGAATCAATAACAACGACAACATTATCTTCCACTCTGTAAAATCCCCAAATCGCAATAAACCTCTCATGTCACTTACGTCTAGGTTTACGGTAATCAATATGGTTATGAAGTTTATCAATTCACCAACAACTATCAATTCCAATATTTGCATGGTAAGTAATTTGGATTCTTCTATATACTTAATCCTAATTATTGAAGTTTCTTGAGATATAGTCATATATTTATATGTGTGATTTCGGATTGTAGGATTCATGGAATATCTCATTTACATGATTGCAACTTTCAGCTACGTTATAGGTTAAAGTTCTAGTTTGAAGTTTCGTAGATCATATTTAGTTGTTATTTTCACACTTCATGATTGCAACCAGAGATCTGTGTAATATATTCATTATCCCTCTCTCTGATGTTATTACTTGTATTTTCATTTTTTTATATCTTGTTCTTCCTTCCTTTTATTAGGTCATGTATGGAATGAGATGGTATAAACTGTTGGACATGTGAATAAAAATTAATACCAAGAGACTTGTTCGCCGTTAGGTAAAACTGGGAATAGAATTTCATTTGTTATGCAGCTTTCTGAAATCAGCATTACTGAAAAACATTTCTTTTGGTGTCAGATATGTAAGAAAATTGAATAATGATTTTTTAATTGACTGTATATAATAGAAAATCACTCAAGATGCCTCATCTGAATTATGATTAAAATTGAAATTTCGTTCTTTTTGAAAGACATTTATTTTGTGTGGAAGTTTGCATGATATTGGGAAATTATGTTTGTCTATAAGACTCAGCTCAACAAGTATAGGATAACTAAAAGTTTTCATTGGCATAATGATCAAACAATCATTTTTTAAGACCTCATATATTGTGTTGACTGTAAGATTGATATAGAAGCTTTGTTCATGACAGAAGAGGGTGCTCAGTCAACTTCAAAAATTGTTTGGTTGGGACATACCCTATTTTTCATCAATTAACTGTCTTAACCTTGTTTGTTTATGTGTATTGTTTTAATCAATTAATTGTTTGAATCATCTATCGATCTTAATATTATGTTTAAGGAAGATCAAATGATATATGGAATAGCCATGTTGTTGAAACTTCCATGAAGATAGTGACAACTTTCCTAAGTGGAATGAGATGATATAAAGGCCTTACATCCAGTTTAGAGACACTTGAAGGTAAGTATTGACTCGTGTTTAAAAACATTTTTGATTTAAGTATGTAACAGAATTTATTTTGATGAGAAGTAGTTGTCATTGTTTGAAATTGCGGAACGCATCACTTGATACGACCACAATATTGCATATGCAGATAACACTATAACTGTGTCGACCGCAATTGCTATCACATGTAATTTCCACAACAAAATCACATCGTCGTTGTACCGACCGCATCGCAGCCGTGTTGGACCATTGTTTTCTTCATCATTCATTATGCTTCATGATTTTTCGTCAATCTTCGTAACACAATGAGTAAATAATTCAGGGGTTCATTGCTTATACATATTTTTTATATAAAAATAATGGTTTAAGGTTCAAGGTTTAAGTCCTTTATGATTGTGTAAGATATTGGATCGAACTCTAGTTAAGCATGTCGTCGAAGTTTGTTCACATGCTGTTGTCGAAGACCTACATGTTGTAGTCGAATTGTGTTTTAGCATGTAGTTGTTGATTTGGGCCTTGTGTTAAGGATCCAATTGTTTAAGTTAGCTTATACCCTAAGTTAGCTTGTAATGGGTAATTGTTAAAAATCCATTAGTTTAGTATGTTAGGTTTTATTATAAATAACATACTAGTCTCTCATCTTAAGTGGATGTGGCAAATCCTAATTAGAGTGAGAGAGTTATTTGTTATTCTTGAGTATTTGTAATATGATTTGAAGAGAAAGTAAAGAATAACAGTTATAACCAATCCTTATTGTTTTTCCTTGTTAACCCTAACCTATGTTGTCAATAGCGGCGGTAGCGGCCGCGATCTCGGCGCACCGCGTTAAAATCGGCGCCGCCGCTTCAGACTGAACCGGTAAGCCGCGAAAGTGAATAGCGGGGCGATTGCGGGCATAGCGGCGGGTTTCGCGGGAGCGGTAGCGGTGCGGAGGCGGTTCTGTAGCGCCGGGTTTCAACCGGGTCGGGTCGCGTGTTGTTGGCCCATTTCCTTTAGAAATAAAAAAAAAAAACCTAGCCCTTTTTCAGTAACGGCTCTCTCTTCTCCCTGCGCACCCTTTTCCTTCTCCTTCCTCCTACGCTGCAGTTTCCTTCTCCTTCCTCCTGCGCTGCCGTTTCTTCTTCCTCCTGCGCCGTTTCTCAAGGTTGGTTAGTTTTTCATAAATTTTTATTTACATCATATATTTTTAATTATTTACATCATATATTATTTTCATCATATATTATTTTTGTTTTTCATACTTTTTAATTATTTACATCATATAAAATTTTTACATCATATTTCTCATTATATTACATTATATTTTTGTTTATATTACATTATATTTCTAATTATTTACATTATATTTTTGTTTTTCATACTTTTTAATTATTTACATCATATATTATTTTCATACTTTTTCATAATACTTTTTAATACTTTTTAAAAATTTTACATCATATTTCTCATTATATTTTTGTTTATATTACATTATATTTCTAATTATTTACATTATATTTTTGTTTTTCATACTTTTTAATTATTTACATCATATATTATTTTCATACTTTTTTCATACTTTTTCATATTACTTTTATATTATATCTCATGTTATGAATAACATTACAGTATAACACTTTTCATACTGTTATTCTCATTACTAACAGTATAACACTTTTTCATTACTTTCATAATACTTTCATTTTTTTTTTTCATAATACTTTCATTTCATAATCCTTTTTTTACAATATATTATATGTTCGTTTCCAACTCTGTTATTGAACTATTTTTTTTCCAACAACCATGACAACTCCAACTCCTACGGGTTCTATTCCACCATCATCATCCAATGATCAATCGGTTGCTTCTTCGGCTAAGCAACACAAACTATCAGGTGATATAGGATGGAAATTTAACCATTTAAAAGACTTGAATAACAAGAGAAGAGTTACGTGTGATTTTTGCAACGAAACGTCTACCGGAGGAATTTCTAGAGCTAAACAACATCAATTAGGGATTAAAGGAAATGTGAAGGCTTGCACTCAAACACCCGAAGACGTTAAGGCGGTTCTGCAAGAGCATGAAGATAGAAATTGGCCGCAAAGAAATCTATGTCAGGTGACGTGCATGAAGATGATGATGAGGCGGCACGGTTGCTAGAGATATCTAGGATTCGAAGTGGAAAAAGACCGGCTGAAGAGGGGAGTATGCCGGCTGCCAAGAAGAATACAAAAGGGCCGTTGGATGTAATTTTCTATAGAAAACCCGAGGAAACTTTGAAAAAAGGAAAGCAAACAAACTTGAATGATGCTTGTGATAAGCAAGCAAGAGCAAGTTGCCTCCAATACATAGCCCGTTTCTTTTATCGGAATGGAATTGCGTTCAATGTTGCAAATTCAAAAAGTTTCAAGTTGATGGTTGAAGCAATTGGTATGTATGGTGCACACTTGAAGCCTCCAAGTTATCATGAGTTGAGAGTTCCATTGCTTCAAGATGAGTTGAGACTTACGCATGAGATGTTGAGTACTAATAAGCAAAAACAAGCAAAGTATGGTTGTTCCATAATGTCTGATGGTTGGACTGATACAAAAGGAAGGACATTGATTAATTTTTTGGTCAATTCTCCGGCAGAAACTATGTTTGTTAAGAGTGTTGATGCTTCTGCATACATGAAAACTAGACAAAAAGTGTTTGAACTATTGGATAGCTTTGTTGAAGAGATTGGTGAAAGTAATGTTATTCAGCTAGTTACCGATAATGGAAGCAACTATGTTTTGGCTGGTAAACATCTTCAAGTCTCGAGGCCAAAATTATTTTGGACTCCATGTGCTGCTCATTGTCTAGACTTGATGCTAGAAGATATCGGAAAAATTCCTAAAGTCAAGAAGGTTATACAAAAAGGAATGCAACTCGTGGGCTTCATTTACAACCATTCTTTGGTTTTAAACTTAATGAGGGAGAAATTAGAAAGTGAGTTGGTTAGAAGTGGAGTCACAAGGTTTGCCACAAACTTTCTTACTTTGCATAGGTTGCACACTTTGAAGTCAAAAATTAGAACCATGTTCACTTCTGAAGAATGGTTGAACTTGAATGCTAGTAAGGAGGTGAAAGGAAAGAAGGCAGCTGCTATTGTACTTCAAGTCTCATTTTGGGAGGATGTTGTGTACACTCTTAAGGCTATGGGGCCTCTTGTAAAAGTCCTTAGGCTTGTTGATAATGAAAAGAAGCCGACAATGGGTAACATCTATCATGCAATGTTGGAAGCCAAGGAGTTAATTACAAAAAACTTCAACAACCATGAAAGCAAGTACAAAGATATCATTGCTATTGTTGATAGAAGATGGAGTATTCAACTTCATCATCCGTTACACGCAGCTGGATATTATCTTAATCCGAGGTTCTTTTATAGCAATCCAATGATTGAGAATGATGATAAGTTGTTGGATGGTCTTTATGCATGCATTAATAAGCTTTCTGAAAGTGATAAGGTTGTTGATGCCATCCATGGAGAATTGTCAAAATATAGGATGGGTGTAGGCCACTTTGCATTGACGGAAGCGGTAAGGCAAAGGAATGATGTAGCTCCTGGTAAGTAACTAAGTATATTTGACAATAATTCAATTACATAACAATTTTTATGTATATATGCTAATGCAAATAAGTCTTACATTGCAGCTGAGTGGTGGAGGAGGTATGGAGCAAAAACACCAAATTTGCAACTCCTTGCTATTAAGATATTGAGTTTGACTTGTAGCTCATCGGGTTGTGAGCGGAATTGGAGTGCTTTTGAGCATGTACGTACTTGGTATTAATTTATACATTCAAATTAATAGTTTATATTTATTATTTAAACTAACACTAAAATTATAATATAGATTCACTCCAAGAAGAGAAATAGACTTGAACATCAAATGTTGCAAGACTTGGTTTTCATCAAGTATAATCAAAACTTGAAAGAGCGTTTTGATAGTGATGATTTGATTGATCCTGTGGTTATGGATGATGATTTTGAGACCACTTACCTATGGTTGTTGGGAGGTGAAGAAGAAGCTCAACCTGATAATGATGATATGGTGTTTGATGGTGATGATTTATCTTGGCTAGATGTTGAAATTGCAAGTGGTGCTGCTGAGCCTGCAATCAACACTAGGAGCCAAGCGGCAATGCAAAAGAAGGCAGCTGCACCTCCACCACTTCCACCTTCTTCGTCTAGATCTAAGGCAAAAGCAAAGAAAGTGGTAGTAGTAGATGATGAATTTGGTGATGAAGAGTATCTTGGAGAGGATGAAGAGATTGAAGAGGATGAAGACGATGCTAGTGTCGGAGGAAGTGACGATGAAGACTTTGACTTTAATGATTGTTGAAGTTTTATTAGAGTTAGATTGTTTAAGTTATTTTAAGATTTAGATGTTAAGTGTTTATTTTCTTGAATTTTGGAAGTATGTTGCAATGTTTTTTTTGCTTAAGACTTATGTCTTTTAATGATATTTGGAATTGGAAGTAATGAATGCTATTAGGAATTTGAAGTAATATATACTATTATGAAGTTTGAGTTTTTTTTTAATATATTTATTAGTATATTTATTAGTATATTTTTAGTATATTTCCGCGCCCGCATCGAAAAAATAGCGCCCGCGCCACTCCCCGCTTCCGCGCCGCTCCCATTTTCGGAGTGACCGCGCCGCGCCGCTTTCCGAGATTAACAACATAGACCCTAACCCTTGTGTGTTTCTTGCCTATAAAGAAACTGAGTATATTTTGTTTTAAGGCATTCTAACTCACAACAAATTGGTGCGGTGGGCGTGGAGAAGATGCCTTAAACAAAGTATGAGATTGAGAAGTTCACCGGAGTTAACGACTTTAATCTGTGGCGCTTGAAGATGAAAGCCCTGCTAGTTCAGCAGGGTTGTTTGGAAGCGTTGAAGGGAGAGGCAGCCATGGATGCTGCATTAACGGAAAAAGAAAAGACGGCCATGATAGAGAAAGCCCACAATGCAATATTGTTGAGTCTTGGTGATAAGGTTCTCCGACAGGTATCAAAGGAGACGACGACATCGGAGTTATGGTTGAAAGTTAAAAGTTTATACATCACCAAGTCTCTGGTGAATCGACTCTACCTAAAGCAAGCTTTGTATTCATTCAAGATGAGTGAAGACAAAGTGTTGGCTGAGCAATTGGATATGTTCAAAAAGGTGATCCTTGATCTTGAAAATATTGATGTGAAGATTGATGATGAAGATCAAGCACTATTATTGTTGTGCGCTTTGCCCAAAACACATGCTCACTTCAAAGAAACTCTCCTGTATGGAATGGAGTCCTTGAGCTTTGAAGAAGTTCAATCAGCCCTGTATTCTAAGGACTTGAATGAACGAAAGGAGCATAAATATTCGATGGTTGGTAAAGGTTTGGCCGTTAAGGGAAAATTCTTGCGAAAGGATGGTAAGTTCGACAAGAAGAAAGGTAAGAGTCAACATAAGTCTTATAGTAGCGAGGCATCTGGTATTCAATGATATCACTGTAAGAAGGAGGGTCGCACAAGAAAAGTATGCCTTGAACACCTGAAAGATCATGGAAGTAAAGATAATGGCAACGCAACCATTGTTCATGATGACTTCGAATCATCTAATGTTCTTGTGGTTTCAAGCGGCGACTCAAGAAAGGAGTGGATTATGGATTCAGGTTGCAGTTGGCACATGACTCTAAACAGAGTATTATTCGAGGAGCTATGTGATCAAGATAGTGGATCAGTGCTGCTGAGAAACAACAAAGCTTGCAAAATTGCAGGTATTGGATCTGTGAGATTCAAGCTTCATGATGAGTCAATAAGGTTATTGACTGAAGTCAGGTATGTACCTAATTTGAAGAGAAATTTGATATCCCTTGGTGAATTTGACAAGAAGGGATATGTTTTTCAAGGAGAGAAAAGTATCCTAAGAGTCATGAAGGGGTCGAAGGAAGTCTTGTGAGGCGTGAAGAAACAAGGCTTGTATACCCTTAAGGTTGAAGTTGTAAGTGGTTCGACAAAAGTTGCATCCACAAAACTGTTGTCGAAAATAGAAATTTGGCACATGAGATTGGGCCATGTCAGTGAAAGGGGTCTGGTCAAATTAGGGAACAAAATCTAGTTGGAGGAGACAAATCAAAAAACTGAAACTTTGTGAACCCTATGTACTTGGAAAATATTGCAAAGTTCAACAAAGACAAACAAAGAACTCATGGATCCCTTGATTACATCCATGCTGATCTTTGGGAGTCTGCAAGGTGTCCATTACATTTAGGAGCAAGGTATTTTCTATCCATAGTCGATGATTATTCCATAAAGTTATAGGTATTCATCCAGAAGACTAAGGATGAAAATTTTGAGAATTTCAAAGGTTGGAAGACTTTGTCGAAAATCAGACTGGCAGAAAGGTCAAGAGGTTGAGATCCGACAATGGCCTTGAATTTTGCAATGAGGCGTTCAAACGCTTTTGTGCTGCCTCAGGTATTGCAAGGCACAAAACTACTGCAGGTACTCCACAAAAAAATGGTTTGGTGGAAAGGTTTAATCAGACTATTTTGGAAAGAGTTAGATACATGTTGACTAATGCTGGGTTAAAGAAGGTGTTTTGAGATGAGGCTGTTTCGACAACAACATATCTGATAAACAGATGTCCTTCGACTTCGTTAGATATGAAGACACCTAAAGAGGTTTGGTCAGGACATCCACCTAGTCTTGACAGACTGAGAGTATTTGGCTGCGTGGCCTATGCTCACATTAGGCAAGACAAGGTCAAACCTAGAGCTCTGAAATGCATGTTCATGGGATACCCTGAAGGAGTCAAAGCTTATAGGCTATGGTGCCTAGAGGCAGGTCACAGGAGGTGTATCACCAGCCGAGATGTAGTTTTCAATGAAGTTGAGATGTCTTTCAAAAAAACTGATGATGTTGATGAAGATCTAGAACAAGGAGAGATTTCTGTTGAGGTGGAGTGTGTTGATGATGAATTGAGTATCCCAGATGAAGTCGAAGAAGAAGCAGAAGATGTTGTCGAAGATGAGGAGACTGATAATGACTACCTGCTAGTAAGAGACAGGTCGAGGAGAACCATCAAGCCACCTCAGAGACTTGGGTATGCAGATCTTATAGGTTATGCCTTAATCTCTGCAAGAAAGGTTCTAGACGAAGAACCTAGAGACTATAAGTTATGAGGAGTCGAAATAAGACTGAATGGCTGAAGGCCATGGATGAAGAGATGAAATCTCTTCATGATAACAACACCTGGGAACTGATCAAGAAACCTGTTGGAGCCAGGTTAGTCAGCTGTAAGTGGATTTTCAAAGTTAAGGAAGGAATCGAAGGAGTGACGTTGAAAAGATGCAAGGTAAGATTTGTCGCTAGGGGTTCACTCAAAAAGAAGGTGTCGATTTCAATGATGTGTTCTCTCATGGTGTGAAGCACATGTCCATTCGAATGTTGCTTGCCATGGTGGCACAGTTCGACCTTAAACTAGAACAGATGGATGTGAAGATTGCGTTCTTGTATGGTGATTTGGATGATACAATCCTAATGAGGAAACCTGAAGGGTATGTCGAAAGGGGGAAGGAAGATTATGTGTGAAAAATGAAGAGATCTTGATATGGACTGAAACAATATCCTCGAAAGTGGAATAGGAGATTCGACAAGCTCATGGCACGCATAAGCTTCATTAAAAGTCAGTTCGACCACTGTGTTTACTTCAGATTTTGACCGGATAATTCATTTGTTATTTTGTTGTTCTATGTGGATGATATTCTAATAGCAAGAAACAATGTCGAAGATGTAATGAGGGTGAAGGCTAAACTCAATAAGGAGTTCAAAATGAAGGATCTGGGAGCTGCATATAGGATTCTTGGAATTTACATCCGAAGAGATAGAAACCAATCAAAATTATGCTTATCTCAAAAGGCATACCTACAGAAGATTCTTGGAAAGTTTGGTATGTCGAATTCAAAGCCTGTTGTGACTCCGACAAACCCTCAAATCAAGATAAGTATAGATCAGTGTCCCAGTACTGATATCGAAAGAGCTTATATGAATAACATTCTATATGCTAATATAGTGGGTTCTTTGATGTATGTTATGGTCTTTACTAGACCCGACATAGCATATGCAGTAAGTCTTGTAAGCAGGTATGTGGCGAATCCTGGAAAGGCTCACTGGCAAGCATTGAAGGGGATTCTAAGGTATATAAATGGGTATCTGAACAGAGTCCTAATTTATGGTGGAGCCTTGGGTGAAGATAGTAAAGCAGCAATCGAAGGATATATCGACTCTGATTATGCAGGTTGTATGGATTCTAGAAAATTTATTTCTGGATATGCGTTCACTATGTTTGGGACAACAATCAGTTGGAAAGCAACACTTCAGAAGGTTGTTGCCTTATCAACCACTAGGGGTGTTCAAAACCGAACCAACCCAATAAAAAACCGCAAACCAAACCAAACCAAACTGAAACCGCAAAAAACCGCATTTGGTTCGGATTTGTTCGGGTCATCTTTTAACAAAACCGCATGGTTCGGTTTAGTTTGCAGTTTGTATTTTGCAAACCAAAATAAACCAAACCAAACCGCATTATGTTACAACCCAAACTTCACTTATCTCACATCTAACCCAAAACTCAAACCCATTATGCCTTAACCTTACAATTACAAAATATTTTCTCTTACTCATACTTAACTTTTCAGTATTAATCTTCTCAAATCTCTTCTAATAGTATTGTGCATTCTTCTCATCTTCTTTGACATGTATGTCTCGCCTCTTCTACACTAATCTCTCATCTCACATCTAACCCAAAACTCAAATCCATTATGCCTTAACCTTACAATTACAAAATATTTTCTCTTACTCACACTTAACTTTTTAGTATTAATCTTCTCAAATCTCTTCTAATAGTATTGTGCATTCTTCTCATCTTCTTTGCCATGCACGTCTCGCCTCTTCTACACTAATCTCTCATCTCACATGTTCTTTCTTTTTCATCTTCTCATTTTTATGTTACTATTTTCTCTTCTAATTATATTTTTATCGCACCTTTCTTCTCTAATCTCACATCTGTTATGTTCTTTCTTTTTTATCTTCTCTAATCTCCCTTCTCTTATATTTTCTATTTTATTATAATATTTTGATATTGTTTTATGCTACTATTTTTTTTCACTTTTGTTTAAATTGATTTTTGTATATTGAATGAGAACTTTTTGTCTAAATATGATGAGTTTTGTTGTTATTTGGAAATATATGAATGACAAAACACAAAGTTATGTTGTTATCTATATATGTAAATATCACTCAATAAAAATGTTGTAAAAAACCGAACCAATCGAACCAATCCAAACCGCATTGGTTTGGTTCAGATTATTTTTAAAAGCCAACCAAACCAAACCAAACCGCATGCTTTTTTCCCTTGCGGTTCAGATTTTTTTAGCGTTAAAACTGCCCAAACCGCACCGCGAACACCCCTATCAACCACTGAAACGGAATATATCGCCCTTATTGAAGCTGTGAAGGAAGCATTGTGGCTTAAAGGTTTTGCAAAGGAGCTGAAACTTCAAGGTGGAGTTGTCACTGTTAAATGTGATAGTCAAAGTGCAATATACCTGTCGAAGAATTCAGCCTATCATGAGCGAATCAAGCACGTTGATGTGAGGCTGCATTTCGTCAGAGGGGTAATCGGACGTGGAGAAGTCCAAGTGCTGAAGGTTTCGACATATCATAATGTTGCTGATATGATCACCAAGACTTTGCCCAGTTGCATGTTCTTCCACTGTATGCAGTTGATAAAGCTGCATAAAGAAAACTAGTTTGTTTCTTAATGTTATAGAGTTAGATCCAATGTGGATATTTGTGAGATATTGGATCGAATTCTAGTTAAGCATGTGGTCGAAGTCTGTTCACATGCTGTTGTCGAAGACCTACATGCTGTAGTCGAATTGTGTTCTAGTATGTAGTTGTCGATTTGGGCCTTGTGTTAAGGATCCAATTGCTTAAGTTAGCTTGTACCCTGAGTTATCTTGTAATGGGTAATTGTTAAAAAGCCCATTAGTTTAGTATGTTAGGTTTTATTATAAATAGCATACTGGTCTCTCATCTTAAGTGCGATGTGGAAAATCCTGATTAGGGTGAGAGAGTTATTTGCTATTCTTTAGTACTTGTAATCTGATTTGAAGAGAAAGTAAAGAATAACAGCTATAACCAATCCTTGTTGTTTTTCCTTGTTAACCCTAAACCTTGTGTGTTTCTTACCTATAAAGAAACCGAGTATATTTTGTTTTAAGGCATCCTAATTCACAACATATTGAATGGTTTATTCTCATGAGTTTGTGCAAGGCTAATGTAATTGTAAACACTTATAAAGATAACCATTATTTGAGTAGACACATCGACATCATTAAAAATAGGTTACACGTATAATAAGTTCGAATTTTATCTAGCTGGATCCAAATTAAAGCTTCTATAAACACCATTAGAAGGTAACAAGATGTCTCGAGGCACAACATATCAAAACTAAACATTCCTCTTGCGTCGACTTCTCTTGTTATTACCGAAGAAGAAATCAAGTTTACAATTTTGCTGAGCCATCCCAAGTCAGCGTTAAAATCCAATTCATTTAACTAGGTCTTTAGATTCATTAGCAAGACAACCAACATGTACTAGTGTAAGTCACAAGGGGTCCCCTTTATAATCAAGCCTTTTTATCCCTTTATTGTGGATTATTGTGGTCTTTGATGGGTTGGAAATACTTGATCCTTCCAATTTTTTACATTAGGTTGGTCTGAGTTACTAGATAGCCTTAAAGGCTCTATGTTTCTTGGTTTTATCTATTAATGTGTTTGATGATCACTTCAGGCTTTACTTGTCAAAGATCCAGCTATTTCTATCAATTGTGTGATTTAGAGTTCTAATAGAATTGTGTTCAGTAAGTTTACTATTTTATTTATAATTCAAGAAGTCAGCTTAACAAATTAGCTTACTCAAGGCACATAAGGCCATTGTACATAAAAAATTATAATTAATATTTTTCTTTTTCTTAAATTTTTTTCATACCTATCCCTACATTTAATGATTTATTTACTGGAATTTATTATTTATGGTAAAAACATAAGTGAGTTTTTTTTTTGTTATATTTTGGTACCGTAAATGGGTTGGATCCAAGGATTCTGGATTTCTAATTCATTTAGATTGCTAGATTTTATTTATTCGCAAAGGTTAATATATGATTTTAATTTCAATTTGAGATTCTAGATTTCTAATTCATTGAGATTGCTAGATTTTATTTATTACTAATGGTAAAAGTAAAAATAAAAATAAATTTCAGTATCTATCTGCTTATTGATTTTTACTGTTCCTATTTACCCTGTGATCTTGCATAACAGATGAGTTTAATCTTCTTTCAGGGTTCTGTTACTCCAAGTGTTGGGATTTACCAGTTTTTTGGGCTCACACAATACTTGGCATTGTTTTGTGTTGATTTTTCTGCTATTCCTCTCTGTTTCAAATTTCTGCATTTTGCGTTGCTCTTAAGATATATGTTCAGGTCATATTTTCTCGTATGCAATCATATTCGAAGAAATTGAGGAGGAAATTGATCTTCCAGCTGTTGAGAAGGAAATCGATCTTTCAACTGACGAAGAGGAAATTGATCTTCCAACTATCCTGATTGAACTAAGGAGTCTGTCCAATTCCTACAAGAAAGAAGCTTCTGAGAGTAAAACTATCAATATCACCCCTTAAGTTATCATTATCAGTGACGATGACGATGACGGTCTATCTTCACATGAATCTGTCAAGTATTCCAAGTAAGCCGGACAAAATGTACAAAGTGAAATCATGAGCTCTAACGTCGTTCAAACGAGGAGAACTTCACTTAAGATAAGGGAAGCTCAAAATCTTTCTATGAAGAATAGAAGTAACAAGCACTACCTTCTTATACAAAGGGTGGACAAGAAAAAAGTAGTGTTGATGTTGCCTCCGATAAGAAACTTAAATGTTCGACCGTCAGTTGTACCAGTGTAAGCTTTTCAGAGTAAAATTGTGCTAAGGAGGATTGCAAAGAAGCGATTATTCCATCTTATTGTTGTACAAATATAGTGATTGTCAAAACCGACAGATGTTACAGGGTTGAAAGAGTCCTCGTCATTTCTGAAGAAATGCCCGACTCAAGAGAATGGCACCTCACTGTAAAGAAAGATGGATTGACTCACTACACTCTCAAGGCTGAAAGGGTAATAAGACCATGCTCTACCAATCGGTACACACATGTTAAAATGGTCTC
This sequence comes from Lathyrus tuberosus, assembly GCA_022829125.1. Lineage (NCBI taxonomy): Eukaryota > Viridiplantae > Streptophyta > Magnoliopsida > Fabales > Fabaceae > Lathyrus > Lathyrus tuberosus. The sequence continues at coordinate 8,312,819 of JALAZF010000147.1, forward strand.
ACTAATCAGCGGGTGGAAGTTAGAGTTTGCTAATCATCAAGACGCCTTTAAGAATCTTTATAAGGACTGTTTGGAGCGTGAAATTCCTGCTACAAAATTTATTCCAATACCTGGTATCTGTGAAGTTCCTGACTATACAATCCGTTATACTGCTCTATTCAACAGACTAGATTATTATATATCTGCAAATGGCGATGAGTTTGAACGAGCAATAACAAGGAAAAATTGAAATTATGACATGGATTTAGAAGATGAAGAATGGCTGAACAAGTTCAATATTGAGTTTCAAGAACATGTTTCAGAGGATAATTTTGAGTCAGTTGTTGATGCTTTAGAGAAGACTTATTATTATAATTTGGATGATTGTTATGATGAAAAATTCAGGGCTGCATAGGAAGTTCAGAATCCTGTTAGCAAGAAGGTTATATAAGTTGTACATAATTATTGGATTAAAATACGGAAACAAAAACATTCAGGGCTGCATAGGAAGTTCGGAAACAAAAACAATACAAAGAAAAAGAAAAAATTCGATGAATCAGAGAATAAATGATAAGGTGCTCAATGTTGTGGACAAGATGTGGGCTAACGAAAGTTATCTTGCTGGTTTGGTGGACTGTACTGATGTAAGTTCAACTATACAGTTGTTTTTTTTCTTTCTATTTGTCTGTATTGATATTTTATTGTTGGTTGTTAGCTTATTTTACTTTTTTGAGTGTGTAAATAATAATATTCAAGATTTTGCAGCTAAAGAAACATTGTCTTGTTGGGTTTGTTTTGATTTGGGGATTTACGTTTCTTTTTTGGTTTTGTGTTTAAAGAATCATTAACTTGCTGTGATTGTTTCAATTGGGTATTTACGTTTTTTTCGATTTAGAAATCAAAGAATCATTGATTTTCTGTGTTTGTTTCTGTATGGCAATTTTTGGTTTCAGTTGGTTTAATGACTTGTGAATCATTCCCTTGTTGTGTCTATTTGCATTTTTATGGTATCGATAAATAATTAGTTGTTCTATTTTGGCCTAGCAATCACGTAGATTCATATATAGGCCTAGTTGTAAGTTTGTGGAAGGTGTTTTCGTAAGTATCGGGTCTGGTGTTATTTCTACACCAAGTGTTAGTTCCAAAAGTATTAATGTACAATTAAAAGTACCAGGTTTGCATTACAATTGAAAATGTTAAAAATTCATTCACATTAATAAAGTGGCAGTATAAAATGCTTGGAATCAGACTTTGTCTATGCTGATAATTGGATTATGTGATTCCACCATTTGGCTTAGCTACTTTTGAAGTTAGAGAGTTAGATATTTTAAAGGGTATTAGGCCATATGACCCCATACATTTTAATTGAGTACTTTCTCTCTTTTCTTTGTATGATGAGCCTAAATTTGTGTCTAGTTTTTTTTTAAGTTGATAAACATGAACAAATATAATGTAATAACCTACATACAAATTTAAAATGATAATTGTTGCAAGGTTTCTTTCTTTTTTCTTCTTTTAATGTATCTACTTCCCCATCAACAGGCACAAATTACAATAACCAACAACAACATCAACTTCATCAACTCACATATGCAAACTCATAAACATACAATCTTGTAACAACAACACATAATTCTCACAATTTGAGAGTCATGTTCTACACCACATCAACATCTTAGCCACATCATCAACATATTAACAACATTATCATGACAACATCAACATATTAACATCATTATCACACGACACTATCATAGTAATGCATTAATTCATCAACCGAACATATAAACAATCAACTGCACAAACATATTAGATATAAGAATAATATATAAACCTTTCACCTATCACTATTATACTATGGCTCTGAGTGTCTTTCTAACACTCCAAACGGGGCGTCATTTGGACTTACGGGTCAAAAGTTATGAGGTAAAACGTCAAAGCATGTCATAGCTAAAAAACAACGTATGAACAATCAAATACAATTATGGCATAGTAGGTACATGGATAATATTCAAACATCTCACCAACCACTACCATGTTATATCCCTGATTATTAGCTTTCTAACGCTTCAAACGAGACGTCATTTGGACATACGGATCAAAAGTTATGATCAAAACTGTTCTGGACTGGACCAATGGCTAGAATTGGCCCAATCCGCCTCTGCTCCAGAGCGGCCCAAATTGCCTAAGTCCAATCCACAGAGGGGCAAAAGTGTCCTTTCTGCCCCTCCAACCGGGCAAGGAATGCAGAGTTCCTCCCCGGGATTGATGCCCGTTACGCACGGCTTTCTCACTGCCCGAACAGCAAAGGACATGTGCCCGGAACTGTGTTATACCCGACATAACGGCTAGTTTCGGGCACCATGCCCGACATAATGGCTAGTTTGGGCAGTTACCTATTCTTTGGGGGAAAACGATTATTTCGCCCCGAAAATAGGACCGTTGGCCACGCGCTGGGGGCTCTATATAAACCATCTCGCTTGAGAGGGTCAGGTATCCAATATTCACCATAAGAATTCACTCTTTGTACTTGCCCCTTTTTCTATGACCTTTACTTGAGCGTCGGAGTGCCTTGCAGGTACACCCCCTCCTCCTCTCCATACGACCAGCATCCCTGACGCACTTGGCGGCCTGATTCTACAGGATCTGATCCAGCGTTCACGATCAGTGGCGCCGTCTGTGGGAATCTTTGTTCTCCCCTTCTTTCTTTAGCCGAAGATCAAAATAACTTTCGAACATCATCACGATCATGGCCTCCCAAGATCGCACCCAGGATGCTCTTCATTCCACCATTCTCCCCGTCAACAAATCTGACGTTGACGGCCAATCATCTCTTCTCCGAGATGCTCGTTTCCTTAGGGATGGAGCCACCGCCTCTCCTTCCCCAACTCCTGTTGATCGCCACAACGATCAACCGTCTCTCGACCTCCAGCCCGTCCCTGTTCCGCCCAGCGCCGACCCGGCCGTGGCAGCCCTCCTGGAGGCCCTCAACAAAACCAACACCTTGATCCTGCAGCAAAACGAGGAGAAATCAGCGACGATCAAGAAGCCCGCAGCCCCAGAGAGAAATCGATCGAAGACTGCACCATGAGCAAGATCCTCGCATAGCCCGAAAGCGCGACCAGATCTCCCCGCGTGACCAGCACGCTCATGACCACAAAAGGAATCGAAGGAACGAGGAGTCTCCGATCAAGTCCAAAAGACGGACACGCTCACCTTCCCCACGAAGGAACCGCTCACCTTCCCCGCGAAGGAACCGCACACCTTCTCCTCGAAGGAACCGCTCACCTTCTCCACGAAGGAACCGCCGACGCGAGCAGCCCGTCCGGTCACCATCATACACCAGTTCCAGTAACAACGACGAGCCTCGTGGCCCGTTGTCCCAGGAGATCCTAGCCACCCGTCTCCCGAAGGGCTTGGAGAAACCCCCGTCACTTGGCATGTACGACGGGACCACTGACCCAAACGAGCACATCGAGAATATCGATGCCTTCTTAGACTACCGCGGCGTACGGGGTGCCATCAAATGCAGACTGTTCCCGACTACGCTTCGGAAAGGAGCAATGACATGGTATAAACAACTGCCCGAGGAGTCCATTACCTCGTGGAAACAGCTCGGCAGGATGTTCTCGCGGCACTTCACAGCATCTCGCCGCCACCCCCAAAACTGAGGCCTCCCTCGGAGCCATAATCCAGAGGAAAGACGAACCTCTCCGAGCATACATCGAGAGGTTCAACAAGGAAGCAGTGCAGGTCCCGGCGATGGACAAAATGAAGAAGTTCCTGCTCGAACAAGGGGTCCTCCCGGACTCCGATTTCGCTAAAGCCATCGGCCTCGCCCCACCGAGGAATTTGGACGCCCTCCTCCTTAAAGCCCAAACTCATATCCAGTACGAGGAGAAGATCACGACCTGCAATGTCCGGGCATCACGTCGCCAGGAGAATGCCCGGGCCGCCAAAGAAGAGGAAGCCTCGACATCTCGTCGGGGTGAACGAAGACACGAGGACCGTCCGAGGGACTCCCGCGACAGCAAGGGACCCTCCGGGCGCTTCCATGACTACACTCCCCTGACCGTTTCCAGGGAAAAGATTATGTCCAAATGTGCCAATTCGGAGTTCAAACAAGCCGGGGTCCGTTTCCCCAAACAGCTGCCGAACAGACCAAACGTGGATAAGTCGAAGTACTACCGCTTCCACAAAAGTCACGGCCATACTACGGAGGACTGCATCCACCTGAAGGATGCCATAGAGATACTGATCAGGGACGGGCACCTGAAACAGTTCGTAAAGAAGAAGGACACTCCTCGGCAAGACGCCCAGGAGTCCAAGAAGGTCGAGGAAGAAGTACCCTCCTCGGATGACACCAACGTACAGGTAGCGATGTCCATATCCCGGCCAGAGGACTTCTACGTCCCAGACGGGCTCAACGCCCCCGCTTATTTCGCGGCCCACAACCCGTGGGAGACTTTTCCTTCCGCCATGGTCATTTCTGGCGGGGGATTCAACAAAGTCACTGTGGGCTCCGTGAAACGGAAGTTCGACCACCTGATCAACACCAGCTGCAACAAAGTGACGACGCTTGATCAGGCCCAGAAGGGCTTCGTCCCAATCTCCTTTTACAAGGAGGAACTCCTCGGCGGGTCCCCGAACTCCAGCATACCCCTGCTCGTCAGGGACCGGATGGCGAACTTCGACGTTCGCAGAATACTTGTCAACCAGGGCAGCTCGATCGACATCATGTACTCCCAGCTGTTCTCAACACTTCATCTGGACGAATCTCACCTCACTCCCTACGTGGGATCCGACTTGCAGGGATTCAACGGGTCCGTAACAAAGCCGTGGGGTTACGTGGAGCTGATCGTGACATTCGGCGCAGCTGAGACGGCCAGATCCATCAAGGTGCAGTTTCTGGTAATCGACTGCCCGTCACTTTACCAATGCATTTTCGGAAGGCCAACTCTGGGCGAGTTGGTAGCAGTGCCCTCAACCGTCCACCTGAAGATGAAGTATTACACTTCGAAAGGGAAAGTCGCCACCCTCCAAGGTGATATAGAAGCTGCCCGACGGTGTTTCGAAGCAGCCACAAAGGGACTCGACACCATTGCGCCCGAGCCAAAGGCGTCGAGCAAGCCAACACTGCCAAGCAGCTCCGAGGAAGCCAAGCCTTTGCCCCAGGTCGACTCTATCGACCTCGACAGCCGCTTCCTCAAGGACCATCAGGAGGAACGAGCAGCATCAGTCGGCCCGTCTACAGCATCCAGCAGCAGCTCCCATCCGATGAGCCCAATCCCGGATGGCGACTTCGAGATAGTTCTGTTCGGCGAAGATCCCCAACGGGGAGTGAAGATCGGAGCAGACCTACCTGACATCGCGAGGAAGCAGCTCAAAGCATGCCTCCGGGAGAACGCTGACCTCTTCGCTTGGAGCGCCGCAGAGATGCCCGGTTTAGACCCGTCCACTGCATGTCACCACCTGACCATTGACCCGGCCATTAAGGCCGTAGCACAACGTAGGAGAAAGCAGTCTCCGGAGAAAACGGAGGCTGCTGAAAAAGTTGTAAAGGACCTCCTCGAGGCCAAATTTATTTCGGAAGCCAAGTACACCACTTGGCTGTCCAACGTTGTATTGGTCAAAAAATCTAATGGAAAATGGTGTATGTGCGTTGATTATACCGATCTCAATAAGGCATGCCCGAAGGATGCCTACCCCCTCCCCAATATTGATAAACTTGTTGATAATTCCGCTGGTTTTAAACTTTTATCGTTCATGGACGCCTACTCGGGCTACAATCAAATCCCAATGGCAATGTCCGACAAAAAATATACGGCCTTCATGACCGAATCAGGGAATTATTACTACAACGTAATGCCCTTCGGCCTGAAGAACGCCGGAGCAACATACCAACGAATGATGAATAAAGTATTTCGGGGAGAAATAGGCGACATGCTCGAAGTATACATGGACGACATGATCGTAAAGTCCCACGAGGAAACCGATCATACCGCCCACTTGCGAAAGGTCTTCGAACAGGCCACAAAGACTCTCGCGAAGGCAAGCTAGCAGCCAATTGGGAGGGACCTTGCCGCATCCGGCCAAAAACGGAAAATGGGGCCTACTACCTAGAGCATCTCACTGGGGAAGAACTCGCTCGACCATGGAACGCCGAAAAGTTAAAACAATACTACAGCTAAATCCTCGGTTCGACTCGTCGCAATGGCGGACGTCTACTACCAACCACTATGCGCGTCTAGGTACAAGCGTCGCATACGATTAAAGCACAACCCCGCTCAGTAACGAGCTGGGTAGTTCCTCGACATCGGTCCTCGATCGAGCATCGCCGTCGTCAAAGTACCATGATTGGCAGAACCCCAGCTCGCGATGGGACGTTCACGCCGCGAACTCAGGCCTCAAACGCGACCTGAGCTCCGCTCCCCAGCCAGGACATTCCTCGGTCGTTCGACCGGTTCCCCACACTGTCGAACACATCCACAACGAGCAATCCCCCATAAATATTCGCACAAGTAAAAAGCTCCCAAACACGGGAAGACATACGTTCACAGCAAGCATGCATACAACACTTAGCAAAAAATAAAGGCAAGTAAAATCATGCACGCGAAGAAGACAGAAATATAATTAACATAACAGAGGGCCACAAGGGCCACGATTGTGCGTTATTACATAAAACGGGGCCATGCCCCCAAAAATAAAATTACAAATAATTCAACGGCGCGCAGGCCGGACAAGATACAACAACATCAAAATAACAACACTCCTCATTCATCCGCATGCTCGGCTGACATCGGCTCAGGTCTCTGGTCCTCCTCGGGCTGGTCCTCAAGCTGGGCCTCAGGGGTATCAAGAACAAGGCCTGCGGGCAAGACAATGCGACCATCCTCAACGCGCGCAAGATAGTGAGTACCCTCGTTCGAAATCTCAAGCCCAGGGTTCACCACCCGCAACTGAGCCACGGTGCTTTCGAAAGACTCCACTGCCACGGCGATACCGTCATCCTCGGCCAGCAGGATGCGGGCAACCAGCTCAGACCTAGTCTTCAACTCTTTTATCTCATCCAGTTCATCGGCACCCGGGGCACTGGCCGCCATCAACTCTTTGTTCAGCTCCTCGGCAGCCTTTTTCTCCGCCGCCAACTTGGTGACATCCTCTTTCAACCTAGCCGTCTCCTCTTCGGCCTTCTTTCGAGCTTCACGGGCACTCTTAACTTCCTCCTTGAGGGCCGCCTCAGAAGCCCGGGCAACGTTGAGTTCGGACTCAAGTGTAGAATCCCCTTCGGCGTAGACAGCAGCCATCTCCAACATTCTGACCAGGACAGAAGCATCCTGGGCCACCAGCGCCCTCTTGCTCGGGCGATCCATGCCTTCCAAGCAAAGGGATTCCGCCCGAGGGACAACCAAAGAGTTACCTTCAAAGAATCTCCTGTCGAGGATGCACGGAGGTAACTCAAACTTCCCCTTCTCCGACACACGGGTAAGGTCCACAGCATCTAATGTCCTTGGCCGCTTCGCCCGCCCGATCAAAGGCAGTGGAGATCCCCGTGGAGCAGGAGAGGCGGAAGAAGAGGTCCCCACGGCGGTTTGAACAAGGGGAGGAGCACGAGCACCAGCAGGCCGGGTCTTAGGAGGAGCCGCTCCGGCTTTATTCCACGCCATAGCATTCCTCACCACGCGATCGCGAGCTTGAGGCATCTCACATGTACAAATGAAAATACGAGCACGTCAGCTACGTGGAAAAGAGACAACACAAACAAAATCTAAATAACCAAGACTACCGAGCAGCTTCTCAGCATCCGCGGGAGTCTTGCACTCCAGCAGTGCCTTAACATTGACGAATCTGCGCTCAACTCTCTGGCTCCCATCCTCCTCGAAGATAGGGTTGCCCTTGCTCGTCCAGCAGCTTGCAAGACTGAAGGAGTTGACCCAGTTCACCAGCTTCTCGTAAGCCACGGCGTCCTGCCCGCACAGCTCGCTCGGCTGGAAGACATAAGCGTTGGGCTTCTTGGAGAAATGGTCGGGTGCCCAGCGGATGGGAAACATGTACAGCCTCCGCCCAATATACTTTCCCTCCTCGTTGAGCAGCTCATTCCCATCTTCGTCGACCTCTATCTCCCAGATATATGTGCTATCCTGGGCAACCTCGGACACGGGTTCTACGATGAAATACCGTTCCTTAAACGTTCGGATCGACTCCGAGAACGGCTTAAATAACTTTTTGGGCTGCTTCAAGGAAACCCATCCGTACTTCTTCCCCGCCAGCTGCCTTTGAAGATGGAAAACAGCGAAGAACAGAGGGAGAGTAGTCCCCAGAGCGAGATGCTCGCACACCAATTCAAAAGCCCGGATGAAGGCCAGAGAATTAGGGTGAAGTTGAGAGGGCGCGAGCTTCAGATGCTCGAATACCGACCGCTGGAAATCAGTGAAAGGCAGCCTCAGTCCCAGCTCTTTGAAGGCATACTCATACATCGTAAAGCGGTCCCCGAAATCCGAGCAGACTCACTCGTCCAAGGTAGGGAAGTGCACCTTCCACTCCCCTTCTGGTCCTACCTCCATAAAGACGTCCGCCAAAGACTTTGCGAACGTAGAAATATGCTCGGAAGGTTCGGCCGCCTCCCACTCTTCCGCACAGAATCCTTCAACGTCTTCCTCCATGACATCCAATTCTTCTTCCTCCCCGACATTGCTCGAAGAGCTCGATGTTGCAGAGCTCGAAGCCGCAGAGCTCGAAGCCGTCGAGCTACTATTCTCCTCGGAGCCAGTTTCCTCCTCGGACGTGTCTAGAATGACTTCTCTGTCTGGCTCCGTCGCCATTACGATCACCTGAAAAAGCAGAGAAAGACAGTGAATTCGACAGGAAATCAAATCCACCCTTCCACTGCCAAGTCAAGTGAAAGGGCGCGCAAAAGGCTAAGGACAACGTCCCCGGCCTAAGCCCTAACATCGAATGAAAAACCTCCCCGCGAGGAGATGCCCGAGACATACCATCTTCCTGCGAGGAACCTCCCCGCACTCGTGGCCAGATTCCATTTGAAGCTCCACCGGAAACCGCAAAGCTTCACCGGAATCTGGAAACGTTCTACCGGAAAATTCATCACTCTATCAGAAGATGATCGGACGCGGTGGTCACGCACGCACAACTACCGCAACCACGACGTGGACCATCATACTCGCCGAACGCGCTACCTACTCCAGCGAAGTACTAGAGGCAGCAAAATGGCAGAACCACCGTCCACCACCAACACTCGCCAGAAATTCACCTATTTTGTCGTCTAAAGCTAACCCTAACCACATATAATCTACCACTAACAACAAAAGGAAGTAAAACAAGCTAAAAATCAGAAAACTTACTTGATTTGAGTAGAAGAAAGAGATTGCTCGAAGCTTGGCACGGTGGTCTGAAGCACTGAAGATGGTGACGGGCAAGAACGCAGAAGAGGCGAAGAGAAATCAGAAAGAAAAAGTGCAAAATGGGACAATCTCCCCCCTTTTATACTGAGGGGCACGTGCACACACGCGCCCGTAGGCCATAATGACTATCCGCTAGCCATCATTACCTATTAACTGCTACACAGGGCTCGAAGCACACGTGGCAACCCAACGTTTCCCATTCTGTCTGACGCTTAATCTCCCAGAATACCAGGCAATAGGGTCACGACCACGAATATCACGGACACAGAGAGCCACGAGCACTCCGAGATTAATCATCCTCGTCTCCAAACGACAACTCTATGCTAGCTCCTTGGAGAAACGAGCAGTCCTTAAGTCATCACTCCCACGCTCGGGAGCAACGACTTGGGGGGCTCCTGTTCTGGACTGGACCAATGGCTAGAATTGGCCCAATCCGCCTCTGCTCCAGAGCGGCCCAAATTGCCTAAGTCCAATCCACAGAGGGGCAAAAGTGACCTTTCTGCCCCTCCAACCGGGCAAGGAATGCAGAGTTCCTCCCCGGGATTGATGCCCATTACGCACGACTTTCTCACTGCCCAAGCAGCAAAGGACATGTGCCCGGAACTGCGTTATGCCCGACATAACGGCTAGTTTTGGGCACCATGCCCGACATAACGGCTAGTTTGGGAAGTTACCTATTCTTTGGGGAAAACGGTTATTTCTCCCCGAAAATAGGACCGTTGGCCACGCGCTGGGGGCTCAATATAAACCCTCTCGCTTGAGAGGGTCAGGTATCCAATATTCACCCTAAGAATTCACTCTTTGTACTTGCCCCTTTTTCTCTGACCTTTACTTACTTGAGCGTCGGAGTGCCTTGCAGGTACACCCCCTCTTCCTCTCCATACGACCAGCATCCCTGACGCACTTGGCGGCCTGATTCTATAGGATCTGATCCAGTCTTCACGATCAAAAACATTAGATGGATTTTCCAAAATTTTCAGTTTTTCAATGTTACGGGATTTTCACTCAAATCTCATCTTCAACCCCTAAATCGGTCCCAATTTAATTCAAAATCATCTCTATAAGTTGTCTAACAAGAATAACACATATATCATGGTAATTAACATCAATCTATTAATTTTTCTCATGATTCAACTACTTAGATTCATGCCCTAATTCACACAATATTCTATCAATTTTCATGGATTCACTTGATCTCAAGGACACGACAACAACACATCATTACACACAATTTCAATTCATATTATGGCACATGAAAACAGAATTATCATCATAATTGCATCAACAATTCATCATAACACAAAGAAGATTAAACCTTAATCTACCCCTCAATCCATACCCCTATTATTGAACCCAATTCTCACTCTTACCTTAGATTTCTTGCAAAAAATTATGAATTGGAACCTTCACTCACCTCCCTTGATCACATTGCCTCTTGTCTCTTCTTGCCCAAGCACTCTTTCTCCTTTCTCCCCATTTTTCACGTATGATGCAACTGACTTTTCTCATTCCAATTTTCCTTTTGTCTAATAATAATGTTACTCCTAATTATGTTTTCCCTCATTTATCCCAACTTACCCTCATGTAATTACCTCCTTGTCCCTAAAATCTCTACACATACTTTTTATTTTATTTTCACTAATTAATATAATAAAATAAATAAAATATTATTTTTAATTACCAAAACAACTCTAAATTATTCTACTCACTTCTATCATCTCTCTATACCCCTAGCTCAAGGACATATACCCCGCCAACACCCAACCATAAAATAAATCATAAAATGCATAATTCAAACAATTAAAATATAATAAAATATCTAATAAAAAATGGGGTGTTACTGTTACCAACCAAAAGGGTGGCGTTTTCTTCCTGCATGGCCATGGCGGAACCGGAAAAACATTTATGTCACTACTAGAAAATTCGCTTTTAGTATCCGAATTAGTGATTAAAAAATTTCGGTCACTTTAGTGACCGAATTAGCCACCAAAATTAGAAATTATGTTACTAAATAAAATTAGCCAGCGAATTAGCGACTCATATTTTGTGACCATAATTTTCTGTCTCAAATAATTATTTTTATATAAATTAATTCATAAAAAAATTCAGTGACCGAAATTTCGGTCACTAGTATTTTTTTTCCATTATTAAGTTGCTTCCCTCCCAATTTTCTCCTTCTATTTTGTTTTTAGTATAAATTTTACATTTTTATTGTTTTAACAAATAAAAAATATATTTATATAAATAATTAACTCATACAAATTTATAAATTTAGATACAATATAATTTTAATGACAATTAGTGTAAGAATATTTTTAAATAATATTTGAAAGTTCTATTTCATTAATAATATATACATTTCAAATGTAAATTATACAATAAAGACCAAATGGCTTAGTGGACACCCAAAACCCTCACGAAAGAAAGTGTATTGGTTTGATTCCGTCTACAGACAAAACTTTTGTTTTATTTTAAGTTTTTTAAACAATTGAAAGTGGTCACTAATTTCGGTCACTAAATTCGTCTCTAAAGGTTAGCGACTAGCATCACATTTGCTCCCAGGTGGGAGAACTGCTCATTTAAAGTTCAAATTACCAATTTCTACTTTAGACAACTCTCTTTGCAACATTGAACCTAAGGATGACCTTGCAGAAATGCTAAGACAAACACAATTGATAATTTGGGATGAGGCACCAATGACTCACAAGCATTATTTTAAAGCTCTTGATAGGTCACTAAGAGACATTATGAGTAACCATCCTAATTCCGATTCCTTCTTCGGTGGTAAAGTTATTGTATTTGGTGGTTATTTTAGACAAATTCTTCCTGTTGTACCAAGAGGAACTCGTTCAGATATTGTACACAATTCATTAAATGCTTCTTACATTTGTAATGATTGTGAAGTACTTACACTTACAAAAAAATGCGACTTCAAAGTGGTTCAAACCCAACTAAATGTCTTGAAATTGAACAATTTTCAAAATGGTTGCTCAATATTGGAGAGAGAACATTGTCAGAACCTAATGATGGATATGCATAATTTTATATTCCTTTTGATATCTTAATATCAAGTTTTGATGACCTAATTGAGGCAATTGTGGAGAGTACATATTCGAGTTTTTTGGATAACTATCATTCATATGACTACCTCAAAAGTCGAGCTATTCTAGCAGTAACAATTGAAATTGTTGATAAGATCAATGAACATGTTCTTGCTCTAATAACATGTACTTATTAACATTTAACATATTACTTTTATATGTTTTTTAACTATTTATATTTTCTAAAACATTGGAATTTATATCCTTTTAGGTGAGGCAAGAGGCTACTACAACTCCAATTCAATAGATAGATCTGAAATACATGACATGAACGTTATAGAACTACTAAATCCAGAATTTCTTAGCACTCTAAGAACATCAGGATTACCCGGACATCACATAAAATTGAAGATTGGAACACCTATGATACTAATAAGGAATCTTGATCAATTTGAGGGTTTGTGTAAGGGAACATATTTAATTATGACTAAGATGGCGAACCATGTATTTGAGGCAAGGATAATGGGTGGTAAAAGTCATGGAAACCTCATTCACATCCCACCTATGGATATGTCTCCATCACAATCTCCATGACCCTTTAAATTAAATCGAAGACAATTCTCAATTATTGTGTCATACGCAATGACAATCAACAAATTCCAAGATCAATCTCTTGAATTGATTGGTTTATATTTGCCACGAGATGTTTTTAATCACGCTCAAATATATTTTGCAATTTCAAGTTGACTTTAAAAAAAATTCAAAATTTTGATGCATAATGACTACAATAATGTCAAAAATTCAACAATAAATATTGTTTATAAAGAAATCTTCCATAATATTTAAGAGGCACATGACAGTTTTAATATTTTATAGTGTGCTACATTTGTATTATAATTGTTCAAATATTATGCATTGCCAATTTAGCAACCACCTTAATTAAATTTTTTTTATACCATTCTTTGCATCAATTGTTGTATACCACAAATTAATTTAATATTGAATGAAAAATTTTCTTCAAACCCACAAAGCAGGAGTAGGCTAAAAAAAGAAAATTTATTAGAGGTGTCACATGCCTCCAACTACCTAGAAGAAAACCCTTACTAAAGTGAGGATAGCTTATCTTAGAGTTGACATCACCAAACTCGGACCACTTTCTATGGAGACCTTCTTCACCTTTGACTGACCTACCATATTTTGCAATGTTACTTTTTCTAATGCCTCGCTAAATCGGAAATAGGATTGAGTTGTGTTTCTTTTTCTTGCTGAGCTCATGAGTACCGAATGACATATAATATCTAGGAAAATTTTTATATAAACTAACTTAAATTCTTATTATTACGAACACCTATAAAAAGAAAAAATATTAAATTTATTTAAAATTTAATTTAATTTTAAATTATATTTATGAAATAGTTGTAATTATGAAAAAGAGAAAATTTTATATTTTTATTTTTTAATTAATTAAAAAAATATGATTGATTATTTGTAAAATCAAACATTATGTTTCTTGCTATCTAAATTTTTTCCTATGTAAAACAGGTAATAAGGAAGGAATGAGTTCCGGAGAAATGCACGCACATATTAAAATATGGGGACAATTTCTTTATCTACCACAAAAAATTGAGTAGTATACTTTCAACCAATCAATCAATGACATATCACTTTATTATATTTAATTATTTATTTAATAGTTTAAATTTTGTAGCTTTCCAATGCAATTTACTCTAATTTACTCTATAGGTAACTCTACCCAACTTTTTAAAGTGGATAAATAAAAATTCACCTTAAAATATATAATATACTTGAATTTTCAACTTTAACTAATAAATTTGTTGATCATGAAACGTATATTACATTACAAATTAGAAAGAACAACACTGCTAACATAACAAACTAGTAATAGCTAACACTCATTCTGTAGGTAAAAAATATAATCTTTATAAAAGACTAAAATTAGACAATTGTGATAACAATAAGCCCACTATAATTGTCTTTTATTTTCTTAATAATAGTAAATTATAATAAATTACATAGTAATTAACTTGTCAATCAAGGATGAGGAAAGACACCACCACCAGATAGTCCACCACCGCTAGGTCCACCCTGTCCACCACCGCCTGGCCCACCGAATCCTCCAAGTCCATCATTTCCTGTTCCACCGAGTCCACCACCTCCCATTCCACCGAGGCCACCACCACCGAGTCCATCACCTCCCATTCCACCGAGGCCACCATTGCCTGGTCCGCCACTTCCTATTCCGCCGAGTCCACCACGACTACCTCCTATTCCATCCAGTCCACCACCACCACCTCTTGTTCCTCCAAGTCCACCACTGCCTAGTCCACCACCACCGTCAGCGCCTAACCCTCCAAAAGGAAAACCATTGTTACCCATTCCTGGAAAACCACCAAACCCACCAAAGGTCTTCTCGTCCTTCAAACCACCCTCTCCAGCAGGCACATTTCTTGCACTTGTTGTTACTACAACAAGAGCCAAAACCACCAAAATGCACAACTTACTCATTTCTCTCTTCACCGTTATCTCTCACTCAAAAGTATACTATAAAAACCAAGATGAATCCCCTTTTATATAGAAGATGGAGTTGGGTGGTTGAATAAACAGTAAATGAACTTGAATGCTATTGCAGAGCCTTTTAGCGGCCAATTAACAAACACATTGTACCAAACATTACTACCTATCGACGTTTTGTTTTAATATCTTATGGTCTACTCTGTAAAAACAAGTGTCAGACAACCCTCAACATTTCTTTTGTGTTGTTTGCAGTTCTCTTTAATTATATGACGATAATATAATACAATATTATGCAAAAACTTGATTTAGAATTATAAGAGTTATCATCTTTCTATAAAGTTTATAACAACTAAATTTAAAATTTTTATATTTCGTACGACACTTATATTTAAAACTACTAAAAGTTCAATTGTTCAGAATTTTCACATATATAAATATCATCAAAAATTAATGTGGAATTTTTGTCTCAAAATACCACATTTTCATTTTAGAGTATTAATATAATAATTTTTATTAATTTATTTATATTTATTGAATACATTTTACATATGTGAATTATAATTAATAAAAAAGTTTTGATAAATAATATTAATTTTACTATTAAATACAATTATTTTAAAAAAAATCATGCAAAACTTTAAATTTAAAAGAAAAATATTCATACAAGTTTTCCACTACTATATATATTATTTGTGTTGGGTTGTTTGATAAATTAAGGTATTTGGTTGTATTTAGGACTAGTTCATGTTGAAATGTGAGAAGCTTTGCATCAGATTTTCTCGTGAGAGATTGGATCTCTTGTTAATGTTGTTAGAGGTTAAAGATGTTATTCTCCAAAGTTTGATTGTGGCGATAGAAGTTGTCCATTCAGGCACTATGAGTTGGTTGTTGATTAAAAGGGTGACTCAAGTTCATTCTACCAAAGTTGCACGACGCCAGTTGCACTTTTTAACAAATAAATATATAAAATATATTTTGTGTCACCATTATCGCAAATGAAGTATTTTAAAATATTGTTATTACCTTTGTGTATAATTAACACAGAGGTGATTAATCAATATAATATAATCTTTTGTGTGAGTTTAAATTTTACACAATATTTGATTCATATTTGTTTTATCTGATAGAAATAAAGTTTTGCATAACTCATTCTTACAAAATCGATTTTTAAAGGGAGGAGTATCTTTCTATGCAAACTATATTTCTCGATACACCCCTCACGCTTAACACCGTTGAATTTGATGCGTGGACATAAATTGAAGGTGGTCCGGATGTCAATATATGAGACATAAAGGTAGAGTTTTCTTTAACTCATTTCTACAAAACCGGCTTGTAAGATTAGGGGTGTCGCTCTAGATAAACCTTTATTATTCTCACTATTATATTTTGTCCTATTGTGAAACCATAACTGGTAAGTATCGGTGGTGAGGGATCTCGAACTGGCGTTGTTGATCTCTAATACGGTGGGGCTGGTGAACCTAAAAGGTTAGCATTCCAACGCCCAAGTCAGTTTTGAATTCAAGATGAGTGTAATAAGAAATAGAGATAAGAAAAATGTACCTTGAATCTCCCATGAGTTGGATTTTATACGTTGGTTATTTGGGTTGGACTTTCATTAGGTTAGGCCTTAGCTTTGGGCCTTTGGCCGACCCAAAATAGTTTTCCCCAATGCTTATCAGGCGAGGATTGGCCGGAGAAGTCTTAGAAATCATGTCCAACCTCTGGGAATGTTGTTCACTATGGGATAAAAGTGGAATCACCTTGGATAAGTTGCAAAAGTAGAGGGGAATAGTCACATTAAACGCCTTCTTATCATTGAAATGTTTATTTGCTCTTCCTTGACGTGTGGCGTGAGATGACAACTTTAGGGCATGGCACTTTCTTATAGTGCACTTGTGTTTGTTTACGTTCCTTAGGGAGAATCCAGTTGTAGATCTTGTAACCTCTTGCTTTTGATGATTTGATCCATTGCTTGTCATCACATGTATATTGGGGATTTTGAGTGTTGAGATAACATTTCACAATCTTTGAGAGTGGGTTTCTATTTGTGAGCGCATTTTTCTCTTCTTTCCCAAGAGTATTTATTAGAGCGATTTATATCCCCTAGGAAAAACTTCAATTCTCCTCTACTAAACTCCGCTTTCTCGTCAACTTCAACTTTACCAAGTACCCTTCATACCTTAAACTTTTCATATCTTCAACATTTCCTTTATGTTAGGAAATATGAGCAAAAATCTCATTAGTTTGCTTAAAAATTATGAGAGTGATGAATCTTCTATAGTTAAGGTAGGGATATCTTCTTACTCAAACTCTTACCCTTGTTTACACTAATCACCTGGCCCATGAGGTAATATCTATAACTGATGATTATGATTTGAAGAGGCTCTCTACATGTTTTATTAATGAGGAAGCTTTCTCTAGGAAATCCTATTTTGATGCTCTATTCTTTGATGACGTAGTTAAAGGTGATCATGTGTCTGCTTTCATGCCCCCTTATTCTCCGGTCGGAGGAGCTTCAGTTTCGCCTGTTCTGATGACTCTAGAGATGGAGGCTGATCTCTTAAAAAGGAAGTGTGTCAAAGACTATGTTAAGGCCGACTGGAAAGAATACGGTCGAACCTAATTACGACCGACCTCAAGGATCAACTAGAGTGTAGGGCCTGATGAGATGAAGTCAGTTGGCTTAAACATTTTGAGATCTTCAAGGTTGGCGAGTTGTCTTTGACAAAGGCCACGTTGGTGGAGCTGGACGATGCAAACAAATACGGTTGGGTGGACTCGCTGATAGTGGGGAATCCTTCTATTTTAAGTATTTAGGAAGTCGTGAATGCGGCCAATATTAAGATCAACCCTCCCTCTGACTGGCCGGTCCTCCTGGTGGCTATAAAGAAAAGGATATTTAGCACTTTTGAAGGGTGTTTTGTCCCCTTTTATGAGTGTTTATTCACTAGGCTGAACCTCTGTTTTCCTATGTCAAAATTTTGAGGTAGCAGTGTTTAAATACTTGAAGGTTGCCCTATTCCAGATCTTGCCGTGCTCCTAGGTTTATTTGAAAGTGTTTCAATTTTAGGCCGAATATAGGTTTGGAAACATGCTTTGTGGCTGTTATTCAATATGTTCACAATGATTCATAATTCTCAGTACAATGTCTGGGACCAAGGAAATAATGAACTACGTCAGCATGTTCCCTTGTTCGACTAGTTTCTCAAGATTGTGGCAACTTTACGGGGCTCTTTGTGTTGGTGAGGCCCCGCACTCTGGGTGCCCACTTTTCGTTCTACTTTATTCTTTTAGAATCTTCTCGCTCTTATAAGGGTAGATTTCTAAAATATTGGGCAAGACCTAACTTCAATCCCAAGTCTCATTTGTACGGTGTCAAACTGGGCTCTCTTACTTATGAGGAAATTACGATGAAGAGGGATCTAGAGTTTCTTTACTGGGGACTTGGTTACGAGAGGGGTTTAGCCCTATTGAAGTGTCTTCTTCCTTTCAGAGGAAAACTTCTATTGATACCTGCATTATTGTGAGTGTGGCTGATCATCAGGGGAGGAAATAGATCTTTGGTGGTGATAGGGTTCCTGCTTGCATTTTCTTTAACCTGCGTGTTTATACTTGAAGATAAAATGAAATTTTTATAGAAAGGTCTATGTCATTGCCATTACTTAGGGTGTCAACCCTTGTTCCCCGATTCGGACTGCTATGCTTCCTCCTACATTTCCTCTAACATCTTCTAACGTTGATGCTACGTTAGCTTCTCCTAATGTTGACCATCTTACGCGTATTGCTTCCGCTCTAACTTTGGATGATCAATCACATTCTTATATTACCCTTTCGAAGAAAGACTGAAATCAAGACAAGAGTTCCCTTTTGGAGGAAGATTCCCATAAATTGACTCATATATCCCGAGGTTCCACTTCAGCATCAACTAATCCTCTTCTCAAATTGCCTTCCATCAATCCGGCCCAAATTCCCCACACTTCCGAAGAAGTTGTTGCCGCTATGTCCGAGGAGTATCTGAGATACCTCTAAAATCCTCCAGAGGCAGACAGGACGAAGCTTTTCTCTGAGGCTATCTTTTACACTTACTAGGAAACTTCTCTATTTTAATTAGATGCTGCTAGTCGGGGCGACGTCTTAGCCATGGGTAATCCTTCCAAAGAATCGGATACCTTGAAGGGGAAGTGTGAAACATTAGAGAAAAAGTTCACTAAGTTTTAGGAGGAGAGATTTTCTCTTCGATAAAAGGTTTGGTGTATTGAGTCTTTTTAGGAGGAAGCAAAGATCAACGACTCTCCTTCCACTTTGGTTTCCAGAACCGCTGAGTTGGAGTTTTCCTTAAAAGCAGAAAAGAAGCACTGTCAGGAGACATCCGATTCTGTTACAAAAGCAAACTGATGCGCTTATGAGGCTTGAAAAGCCCTTTAATAGGAGAAGGAGTCCCATACTGAAGAGCATATACATAGCTCATGATGGCTAGGTGGATGAGTTAAAGGAGAAAGTCTGGGAGTCTCTTTAGCAAACTCAGGTTAATGTGTACAAGGATTTTGATCAAGTAGTCGACCAGGAAAAAGTGTTCCTCCCGGACATCCTAATTCCAAGCACATAACTAGACCCTTTTAAGGTTGTTTAGGATAGGGTTTTGGTGGATAACAGGGGCGCAGCGTCTCAGAGTGAGGAAACTTGATTTTCTTTTCTTCTTTTCTATAATGTTAGTTGGGCTTTGTACCTCTGCAAAAATAACAATATTTATATATTTACCTTTTCACTTGGTGCATTTATTTGTACTTTTATTATTGATATATTTTATTTCTTCATCGTGGTTCTCGCCCCCCTCCTGTTCGAGTTTCTAGTTTATACTCTATGGATCTATTGGCGAGTTCTTGCTGCATCAAGACTTGTACATTTCACTTTTACTTTTAAATGTGTTTGTCTCGTGTGCCCTACTGGCGTCTAGCATGTCTATCACAATCTATTCTCCCAATTGGAGTTTCATCGTTGCTAGTTCCGATAATGGAAAGTTATAAGAAATGTGCCTGGCCAAAGGTAAGGTTCATATCCCTGTCCCCAGATGTATCCTGGTTTGGGGCGCAGATCTTTGGGCTCTACCGCTTACGCTCTTGGAGTGGCTAACTCTTAAGAGGGGGCGCTCCAACTATGCTTAAAATGTGTTCACCAAGTGTGGAATCTTCCTTAGAAGATTGTCTTACACCATCCTGCGCTATTGTGGATATCAACTATGACAATTTAATACGACAAACTAAAATCAGAATATCTAATTGATCTCCTCATTGAGATGAGTTTACTGATTGTATCCTTCTCTCGATTTTGGTAGAGATATAACTTTGGATTGAAAATCATCTACTTGTGAAATTTTATGGGAATTAGAAGTTAATTCCCACATATGGCACCATTGTTCTGTTGTGGAACTAGAATTGGTAAGTATCGATGGTGAGGGATCCTGAATTGGCAGTGCCAATCTCCGATACGGTGGCCCGGGGTAGACTTACAAGGTTAACTCTCCAACGCCCAAGTCTGTTCATAATTCAAGATGAGTGTAGTAAGAAATGGAGATCAGAAAAGTGTACGATGAATCTCCCCCAAACTGGCTTTTATATGTTAAGTTGTTTGGATTGGACTTTCATGGGGTTGGGCCTTGGTTTTGGGACTTCGGCAGACCCATAACTACTTCAAAATAAATGTATATTACATTATTAAAAAATTGAGTTTGTGGTAGAAATACTTGTCTAAATTATATCAATTTCTCCAACCGATTTATATATATATATATATATATATATATATATATATATATATATATATATATATATATATATATATATATATATATATAGAGAGAGAGAGAGAGAGAGAGAGAGAGAGAGAGAGAGAGAGAGAGAAAATTATGTAATTTAAAAAAATTAATGTCAAAATATTTAGTTAAGAGAGATAATATAAATAATTTTTAAAAAATTAATGTCAACATATTTAGTTAAGAGAGATAATATAAATAATTTTTTTATAAAATTTATAAAATAAAATAAATTATTGTAAAATGTGAGTTAAATTAATTTCATAAATAGATGAATATTCATCCATTTAAAATATGTCCTTGGATAAACTTGAAGAATTATATTCTTAGTTGATAGATTTGATTTAATATTTTCCAAAAATACTTTTGTAAAATGTTAATAGTTTAATTAATTAGTTTGATCAATCAATTAATAATTCAATTCATATTTGTTAAAAGTTTTTCAATAATTCAAGTGTTGTAACTAGTTAATACGGGTGTATAATAGATTACAAGTATCAAAATAAGTCAATAACATGAAGAAAAGTGATTATGCCATTGGTGTAACCGGTTACACATTTGTAGTAACCGGTTACCACTGTTAGTTAATTTCTGGTTTTTAGCAACAGTAACCGGTTACATGTTTTGTGTAATTGGTTACAAGACTGAGAATTTTGTTTTTCTATTATTTCAGTTATGTAACTTGGGTCCCAATCCTCTTGTATTGTTTGTATAAAGGCCTTTGAGGCATCCTCATTAATAATTGTGGTTAATGATGATTTCTCTCTCCGTCTCCACATTCAATTTCTTCATTATTCACTAATCTTGTGGTTCCAAATTCTAACATTTGGTATCAAGAGCCTAGTTCTGATCCACAAACAACTAGTGTGCAACATGAATTCTGTCTCCAATGAAAGAATCCCCACAAACCTACCCATCCTTGATGCGAAGAATTACGAAAAATGGTGCAAACAAATAAAAGTGTTGTTTGTCTACCAAGATATTCTTAAAGTGAGCAAGAATGGGGTGAATCATATTGTCGAATGTTCAACGGATGTACAACGAGCAACACATAAGGAAGATAAGAAAAAAGATTTTAAGGCGTTGTTTTTTATCCATCAATATGTGGATGGTTATAACTTTGAGAAAGTTGGTGATTGCGAATCGTCAAAGCAAGCGTGGGAAATATTAGAGAAGACATACGTAGGGGCTGACAAGGTGAAGGTGGTGAGGTTACAAACTCACAAGTGTCAACTTGAGCTGATTCAAATGGAGGAAAAAGAGACAATCAATGATTTCGCAACGAGAATCATTTTATTAGTGAATCAAGTGAAGACATATGGAGAAACAGTCATAGAGCAGTGTGTTTTTGCAAAAATCTTGTGTTCTTTAAGGCTAAAATTTGACAACGTGGTTGTATTGGTTGAGGAATCGAAAGATCTTGTGAAGATGAGTAAAGAAGTTGCAAAACTCTCTTAAGACCCATGAGCAAAGGATAGAGGAGAGAAATAATGATAAGGCAAAAGAGGAGATCACTTTGCAATCTCGTTTCAACGAGAAGGACAAGAGATTGAAAGGAAAATGGCCCATGAAGAGTAAATGAAATTTTTTCAGAATTTTGGTGGAAGAGAGTCCCAAAGTTCCAAGAATTTGACTTGTCAATGGAGTGAGAGCAGCTGTAAAGTGGTCAAGGAAACTTTAGAGGGGAAAGGAAGAGGATTGGCAAAAGCAAGATGTAGTGCTTTAATTGTCAATGGTTCAATCATTTTGCAAAAGCGTACAATGCAAACAAGAAGGATTCTCAAGGATATGAAACCAAGGTTGCAAGAAAAGAGTTTGATGAGGAGAATACACTCTTGGTTAGTTGCGAGATAGAAGCAGCAACATTTTTGAAAACGTTGCAGAAACATGTTATAACTAGTTACCTAAAAGTTGTAACTGGTTATAGGAGAAAGAAAATTTCATTATTAGTATGAAAGGTTCAGTTCAGTGCAGTGATGAATAATATTTGGACTCTGAGTGTTCTACTAATATGGCAGAGAGGAAGGTTTGGTTTGTTAAAACTAATCGTGCCATGAAGAACAAAGTGAAGTTTGTGGATGATACCACTTAGCGACTAATGGGATATGTGATTTTTTAATAATGAGAAGAGATGGTGGACATTCCTTGATCAAAGGTGTATTGTACATTCTAGGAATCAAATGTAACCTTCTAAGTATTGGTCAATTACTTAAGAAGGGTTACAAGATTCACATGGAAAATAATTGGCTGCGCGTTATGGATGCAAACAAGGTTTTGGTACTTAAAGCCCATATGGTTACCAATAGAACCTTCAATGATGAGTTGAAATTTATGGATCATAGATGTCTTGCTACAGCAGCGAGTCAAGAAGAGTAGATATGGCATTATCGTCTTGGGCATCTTAATTTTTGAGATCTTAAAGACTTGCAAAATAGCAGAATGGTAATAGGGTCGCCTTTGATCAACATACCAGCTAAAGTTTATGAAGAATGCGTGCAAGTGAAGCAACATAAGGGTAAATTGAGCAAGGATGTAGGATGTAGAACAAAGAATCACCTTGAGGTGGTGTACTCGGACGTGTGTAGACCAATGCATGTTAACTCGATTGGTGGAAATAGATATTTTGTCATATTCACCGATGATTATAGTAGAAAGCTATGGACATACCTAATCAAGAGAAATGATGAGGTGTTTGAAGTATTTAAGAAGTTCAAGTCCATGGTTGAGAGGCAAAGCGATCACAAGCTCAAAGTTCTTAAAATGGATGGTGGAGGAGAACATGTCCAAAACCATTTTGAGAGGTTTTGTGATCAATAAGGGATGGTAAGTGAGGTTGTACCACCTTATACACCGCAACAAAATGGTGTTTTCCAAAGGAAGAATCGATCAATCATGAACATGGTAAAAAGCATGTTAAAGGGGAAGAACTTGCCGAAAGAGTTGTGGGGAGAAACAGTGTCCGTAATTGCCTATTTGTTGAATAAGTGTCCAAAAAATAAGATTGAGAAGGTAACATCGGAGGAATCATGGTCGGGATTCAAACCGAATCTGAACCATTTGAGAGATTTTTGTTTTCGTAGCATATCGACATGTTTCGGGGCAGCTTAGAAAGAAACTAGATGATAAGGGAGAAATTATGATACTTGTAGGGTATCACTGCACTAGTGGTTAAAAGTTGTTTGATGCAGAAAACATGAGAGTTGTGATAAACTAAGATGACATTTTCGAAGAGATAAAGAACTGAAGCAACATGTAACTGGTTACATAAAAGCTGTAACCGGTTATAACTTTAAAAATTCAGATTCTATAGAATTGGGAAATGCATAAACACTTGTTTTCGAAGCCCGAATTGAAGAGAATGTGAGAAGATCAACAAGGAAAAGAGGTTTGCCTCAAAGACTCCAAGATTGTGAGTTGTTCTAAGACAACAAAGTTGATGATGGTGATTTCATCCATTTTGCACTTATGGCTGAATCTGAACCCGTTAAAACGGAAGAAGTTTTAATTGATTAAAAATGGATTTGTTATATGAAGGAGGAGATGAAATCTATTGAGAATAAGAATACTTAGGAGTTGGTTAATCTATCGGATGGGAAGAAGCCAATTGGTGTGATATGAGTGTTCAAAGTGATGGCAAATCCTAAGGGCGAAATAATCAAGCATAAGGCTCGATTGGTTGAAAAGGGATTCTAGAGAAGGCATAAACTTTGAAGAGTTATTCACACTTGTTGCTAGGATTGAAACCATAAGGCTAGTTTTTGGTATTGCAAATAAAAACAATTGGTTCATCTATCAAATGGATGTCAAATATGCATTTTTTGAACGGACACTACTACAAAATGTACCTTTGGTAACACCATATTACTATGACCATTTAAACAAATGTATTAATTATTAGAAATAATAATTTATATTTTAATTTATATTCACAAACTTAGTCATTAAGTTTGTTAGAGGGTATTTTAGTATTTTATTTGTTGCTTTTGTAACCCTAGTTTTAGCTTATAAATAGACTAGTGGTAGTTAGTGTTTTGTAATCCTTTGTAGCTGTCATTCTATAGTAATATATTCTACTCCTTTTCATCCATTATTCACATTTTACACCAACAATAATAACTCATTTCACGCACCTGGATTTTTTATTATTTTATTAAAAGATATTTCACCACGGGTCAAAATAACAACCGTGATGATAGATGTAAGGTTACATGTTTCGAATCCCAACACTAATCATTTTTTATTTTTTTCATTACAAGAAGAACTTGTAAGGATACTCTTATAAATATATTTAAATTAAAATATCTACTACCACGGTTAGTACCAAAAACCGTTATGAATAGTACTTACATTTTATCACGGTTTTTATTAACAATCATGGTGATACGTTATATATATATATATATAATATGTTGTTTGTAGGATTATAATATCATGTTAGTTTATGTTTCCAAATCAGGTTAACACATTAATATACATTTTGACTTGTATGTGTGGTTCACAAATTGCTTGTATTGCAATTAAGAAAAAATACAAGGAGGAGAAAGCTAATGTGAAAGCTACAAACTTGTATGAAAGACTCAAATCACAAGACATAAGCTTGCTGCTCTCACCTCAGTTTCATCCTCCTTTCATCGAGGATATCATTTTGAGACAAGTAGATCACTTATTCGTTTTTATTCTCCACGAATCTTTTCAATAGAAGGTGTGTTTGTGAAACATTTTATGAGTTGATATGTTGTTGTTTTTCAAAATATTTGCCTCGGTTTTTAATTCTTGTTGAATTTATCGTATTGTATTTTGATTGCTTGTTCACTAACACCTTACTGAACATGCATTAATTTAAATTGATTTATAAAATAATAATTTGAAAATTAAGTTATATTTGAAAATCAACTTAGATCAATAAATTTTTTTTTTCTGAATTGTATGCATCTTGTAATTAATCACTCGTTCTTTAACATGTATAATTTGGTTCAATACCCTAAGTTATTAAAAGCAAAACTTTGTTCTCTTCTATTTTATATTGAAAAGCATCAAATTTGTTGATAACTTTTGAATAATATTCATCATTGTCATCATAATAATCATTATCATCGATTAAAATAATGACGGTGATAGTATGATGATGACTCGAAATTAGTCAACAAATTGATGCTTTGCAAATAAACTATAAGAGAATGAACAATTGCTTTGAAGAACTTGGGGCATTTAACCATATTATATATGTTAAAGAGCGAAAGATGAATTACAAGATGCATGTAATTCAAAAAACAGTGGAGCGTCTAAGTTGTTTTTCAAGAATAATTTAAATTTTCGGATTTATTATCTTCTAAATCAATTTGAATGGTTGTATATGTTTATTGAGGGGTAAGTAATAATAAGAAATTCACATATTTTATAATAAACTCATATATATACCACCATAGTTGGAATATATGATTGTGGTAAAATATTAATTTTATCCGCTCTTTAATTAAATTGATGTTGATGGGTTTCGAACCAATAACGTATATATATCACAATGATTATTTATGATAACCGTTGTGATACGTAGTGCGCTACCTAGTTTACCACAATGGTCAGACGCCCGTGGTGAAAAATAACATACTTACAACCACACCTTACCTCACAACAGTTGGTCAATCGTGATGGTATCCATTTTCCAACCGTTGTGAGGGGGTTTTGCGTGGTAGTGGGACCGTTGGAAAAATAGGTAATTGTAGAAGTTGAAGAAAGTGTTACACGGTTTGAAACAAGCTCCGAGAGCTTAGAATAAAAGGATTGATGGTTTCTTAAAGGAAGTTGGCTTCATGAAATGTGTATCCGAGAATGACGTGTATGTGAAGGCAGATACAAGTGAAAGAATGATTATCCTTTGTCTATATGTAGACGACTTGTTGATAAGAGGCAGCAACGAAATGTGCATTTCTAAGTTCAAGAGTGAACTTATGAAAGAATTTGAGATGACCGACTTTGGCCTCATGACATACTTCCTTAGCATTGAGTTCCACAAGTCCAAAGGGGGACTGCTCATGCAACAAAGAAGGTATTCACTTGAGATATCAAAGATGTTTTAAACAGAGCATTGAAATGCTGGCATTACTCTGGCTGAACCAAGGCTACAATTGTCGAAGAGTGAGGATGAGCAAGATGTTGATCCAACTCAGTATAGGAGACTGATTGGATCCTTGCATTATTTATGCAATACACGATCAAACTTGGCATTTAGTGTCGGTATTGTGAGTAGAATCATGGAGATACCAAAGGTGTCTCACTTGACAGTAGTCAAGAGGATCCTAAGATACATCAAATTAAGGATCGATTGGCTACATAGTTCTCTTTCCCATATCGGGCACGAGGAAAAAAAATGCAATTTGCTTGGTTTTACCGATTCCATTTGGTGTGGAGATAAAGATGATCGAAAATCTACAACTGTATACATCTTTATGTTTAGTGGGAGACCAATTTCATGGTGTTCAAAGAAGGAACCAGTAGTTACACTCTCGTCTTATGAGACCGAGTACATTACCACTTTGTTATGTCCATGCCAAGCCGTGTGGCTAATGAATATATTGAAGGAGATGTGCAACAGTGATGGTGAAGCTGTTACACTTATGATTGATAACGTTTCTGCAACTAATCTTGCTATGAACCTAATTGCACATAGGAGGAGCAAGGACATTGAGATGAGGTTCACTATATGAGGGAACTTGTTAGTGAAGGAAGATTGAGATTGGGATATTGTTGAAGTGAATAACAAGTTGTTGATTTGTTGACCAAGGAAGTGACAATTAAATTATTCAAAAGGTTGAAGATGAGCCTAGACAAGGAAGACTTGGAGAACTTGAATTAAAGTGGTATGTAAAGAGTTTTTCAGTAATTCAAGTGTTGCAATCGGTTAACATGGGTGTGTAACCGATTACAGGTAACGAAATAAATCAAATGAGCTGAAAAAAATGTGATTTTGGCGTTGGTGTAATCGGTTATGCATTCGTAGTAACCGGTTACCACTGTTAGTTAATTTTTGGTTTTTAGTAGTTGTAATCGGTTACAGGTTCGAGAATTTTATTTTTCTATTATTTGGCTTATGTAACTGTTATACCCTAATTTTTTACCATAAGATTCCACATCTTTGTGCTTCATCTTGCATATCTGCATGCTTTATTACTAACAGATTTGTGTAGGAACTTTGTGTGCAGAATATTACGTCGAGATTTGATAAATCTCTCCGAGTTTGAAGACTCAGTGTGTAGAATACCGTCAATCTGGGGCAGTTACGTCGAGATTCGATAAATCTCTCCAAGAGTTGGAAGACATTGGAATATCTTGGATGCCATGCTTTCTGTAAAATCCTCTTGGAATGAATTTTTCTCATAAACCATATGATCCGGGGGCATTCAATAATTGGAGATTATTTTCATCCGTTCACAACAATTGTTATTTGAAATGGTGACTACCACGCGGTTCATCAATGCAAAACTACTTTGTTCTCACATCATTCTTCACCCATGCCCCAAAGAGCTTCTGTCTTAAGTGGTGTGATGATTCCCCAGTAAGTCTCTACTACAGCGGTTATAACCATTCCCCGATGAATCTCTACTTCAAGCAGTTATGGCAGGTTTGGTGCAAACTTTCCCCAGTTGATGACCTAAGAATTCCCAGTGAATTTCCTCGGCTTCAACCTTCCCCGGCGAAGTGAATGCTATTTCATTCCTCAGTGGATCTCTTACAACTCAGTCTTCCCCAATGAAGTGGATGTTTATTTCATCCCCAGGAAGTTTTCGACTCTGACATCTTTAGCTGCTATATTGATCCAAGCTTCCCCATTAAGATGGATATTTATTTTATCCCCATGAGACCTTTGCTTTGGCAGTTGCAACTTCCTTTCAGACTACTTCAGTTCGCAGTGGATATTTATTTTATCCCCCATAAAGTTTCTCCGATCATGAGTTTGATTTGTTCCCAGTGGATCTTTCTCATTTCCAGCAGAGTAGCAGGAGCAGGATTCATCTTGACAATCCCCTAAGTGAAGTCATGATGTTTCATCCCCAAGTATAATGCTCTCTTTTCCCCAGAGAAGTTTGAAGTTTTGAAGCAGGACTTTAGTTCCATATATGGTTTTCCATTCATCCCCAATGATGCTTTTATCTTGTAGAGATTGGCTGAGTATCCGTGTTGAGATGTTTATTTCATCTCTGGTTTACTTCTCTCTGTCTCATTTGTTAGCATAAGCATAACATACATTCATTCATATAGATACATGGAATATGTGCATTTTACATTTTGTGATGTTTGTTTGTTCTTTCACTTTGGTTGCGTTTATCCCCAAGTGAACTGGGTTTGTCTTCTCCCTCAAAGTAGAGTCGTCATCCCTAGGCAGAAAAAGCACAACCTTTCTAAATTCCCCACCGAGTTCGATCCTCGTGGAAGATGGTTGGTTTAGTTTTCTTTTCCATATTTGGATAAAGATAAACCCCACTTGAGTTCATTCCTTACTGGATAGAGTCTTGCTTGACCGTTTCTTTTCAGTTACTTCCTGAATTGAACTTTGGTCCCTGACAATCACAATCTTAAATCTCTCTAGGCTTTTGAACCTAAATTGAGTGTGCATTTATTTTGCACTTTGTTTGCCCAGGAAAGAATATGTTTGAAGATCACCATTGAAAACAAAATATTTCTCTAAGCAGTGTTTTCCAGAATTTATACCCAGACAACAGGTGGCAGCCTCTTTATTTGAGCAGCTTGTTTTGTTTTCAGGATTTCTATCTGGATGGCAAATGGCAGTCACTTTTCAAGACAGTTTGTCTATCCCCATAAGTTATCAAGATCATCAACTTGTTCTCCATCAAATGGCATCTCTCCGGAAATTCGTCAGAGAAGTTTGTTGAAGACTTTACAGGTTTTCTCTTTATTGGAGAATTCCTGTTACAAGGATTTTATTTCAAACTACAACATTATTGCTCCACAGTGGTGTTTCTCTCCAGTGAATCCACTAGGCAAAGCTACTCCCACCAAATGGTATCTCTTCGAAAGTTTGGTGAAGATTCAGATGATCTTTCTCTTTATTTGAGAAGACATGTTTACAAAAATAATTGGTTTACATCTCTTTTGAAAGATCCCTGGTGATTGTTTCCAAATCTCCAATAAGTGATGGTTCCCGCTGAAGTCTTCAATCTCCAGTGAAATTCCAATCCCCTGCGAAGATGCTTCCCCACAAGTATTCACCTTTCCCGGAGGAATTCAAGACTTTGCTCGAGGCAGACAACCTCGTAGCTTTTATTTCAAGACTTTGCTCGAGGCAGACAACCTCGTAGCTTTTATTTCAAGACTTTGCTCGAGGTAGACAACCTCGTAGCTTTTATTTCAAGAATTTGCTCGAGGCAGACAACCTCGTACCTTTTATTTCAAGACTTTGCTTGAGGCAGACAACCTCGTAGCTTTTATTTCAAGACTTTGCTCGAGGCATACAACCTCGTAGCTTTTATTTCAAGACTTTGCTCGAGGCAGACAACCTCGTAGCTTTTATTTCAAGACTTTGCTCGAGGCAGACAACCTCGTAGCTTTTATTTCAATACTTTGCTCATGGCATACAACCTCATAGCTTTTATTTCAATACTTTTCTCGTGGCATACAACTTTGTAGCTTCTATTTCAATATGTTGCTCATGGCATACAACCTCAAAGTGTTGAAAGGTTTATTTTACCCTTTTCAAGTGAAAGACCTTGATCAAAGAAGAAACTGAGACCCGTTCATGGCATACAACCTTGAGGCGTGGGGAGGTTTATTTACCCTTTCTAAATAGAACATTTAGTTAAAGAAGAAGATGAATAATATTTTGATCATGGAAGCTTATTTTGGTTATTACCTTTGCTTAGGCTATCATATGTTTGATAGTAGGTAATATACCGTATCTTTTTGGTCACCTTTGCTTAGGCCACCAAGTTTGGTAGTAGGTCATCTTTCCTCATGTGTTTACCTTTGCTTAGGTTATCACATGTGTGGTAGTAGGTAATACACATCATTCTTTTGGTCAGACACCTTTGCTTAGGCTACCGTGTTTGGTAGTAGGTCATCTTTCCTTTTTGTGTTTACCTTTGCTTAGGCTATCACATGTGTGATAGTAGGTAATACACATTTTTTTGGTTGGACACCTTTGCTTAGGCTACCGTTTTTGGTAGTAGGTGATCTATCATTTCAAGTCTATTACCTTTGCTTAGGCTATCATATGTTTGATAGTAGGTAATATGTCTATCTTTTGGGTCAGATACCTTTCCTTAGGCTATCGTGTTTGGTAGTAGGTCATCTTTTCTTTTTTGTTTACCTCTGCTTAGGCTATCATATGTTTGATAGTAGGTAATACACCTTTCTTTTGGGTCGGACACCTGTGCTTAGGCTATCGTGTTTGGTAGTAGGTGATCCCTCCTCTCTAGTCTATTACCTTTGTAAAGGCTACCATAGGGTTGGTAGTAGGTAATATACGCCATTTCATTTCAATTGGATACCTTTGCTTAGGCTACCATCCATTGGTAGTAGGTTATTCTTCCTTTCAAGTTTCTTTCCTGTTGTTTAGGCTGCCATATCCTTGGTAGTATGCAATACACACCTTTGTTCTATTTGGAGATACCATGTGTTTAAGCTACCTTGTGATTGTCAGTTGGTACTCTCTTTCCCCCTGTGGAGTCTTGCTTTGCTAGATCATCTTCGTCGGGTATTCCATTCTTTAACTGTGTCCCAGCGTTTTCTGTATACAGTTATCCCCTGTGGTATCATTCCTCACAGGATTTCTGTCTTCTATATCATATCATTTCATGTCATGTCATATGCACTTGTGGCATCTTAGGGCCAAAAATTATGCATGTTTGTATTTAAGTCTCTCCTATCTCGTCGAGACGAAGATTTTAATCTCCATATCTCCGGATAGAAGAAATTTAAATAGGGGCATCTGTCATACCCTAATTTTTTACCATAAGATTCCACATCTTTGTGCATCATCTTACAAATCTGCATGCTTTATTACTAACAGATTTGTGTAGGAACTTTGTTTTCAAGTGGAGTTGATGTTCATTCTCTCAGTCAAGTGCCTCAAGACGTGATCAACGGGTTCTGATTAAAGGGGTCCTAAGTTTTTCTACTGGTTTGAATCATCAACTGGATCTTTCATCGATTCTGGCATCTGGGTTTTAAGCTATCATCATCATCATGAGTATCTCCCCATCAAAAGCTTTGGTGTGTACTCAAATTCAAGGTTACGCTTATGGTTTACCTAAAATACAAGATACAAGCGATGGGTTCCCCATGCAAGGATTCAAGTTACAAAAGTAAGAAGATTTAATGTGATTTGCATCAAGTTTTAGAGTGCATTAATCAATTCTAAAATCCATGTGGTGTTCATAAAATTCAAATAGAAGATATCAAATTCAAGTTCAAGTCATTATTTGTGGTAAAGTGGAGAACTAGCTGCTGCTGCCTGTTTCGGACAAAGCATTTGATCACAGTGTTCCTCCCAACATGTTGAGAAAACTCTTTGGTGTTGCAATGTCCTAAAATGTCAGTCATGCTCTTTTCAGTATTCAATGTTTTGTTCAATTATTCCTTGTATTTAGGCCAGTTGACTGGAAATATAAAAATAAAGTGTTTTAAAGCCAACATTATCATGGTTGTTGCTATTCTGGCAATATCTAGTGATTGGTTAATTTTACCATCCACATCTGAATTTCTTTTGAAACCTTCCAAACAATTGGAAACGATAAATGTAAGCCAGGGGTGGATATCGGTCGGGCCGGTTCGATTTTCGAACCCAAAACCCAAAACCGACCTAACCATCGGATGAGAATAATAGGCCCAATTTCGTCCTATTCAAAGTTCGGTTTTTTCGGGTTCGGTTTTTTTTCGGTTTCGGGTTCATAACTCAGTTTTTTTCGGGTTTAAAAATAAATGGACCATTTTGAAAATCAATCCAATTTTTTATTATATATTGGGCTAACGATGGCCAATTCTTAATATGATTAAAATTCTTTTTTTTCACAAATCTACTTTTTATTTATTGGACTTTTCAAAATTTTATTTTTCTAAAGAACTATTATTATATATCTGATTATTTTTATTTTAAAAATCTGAGTTATTTGAACTCATTCATCACTTCAAATTAGAATTAATTAAAACTCAATTATCAACCAGATTCAGTAATTTTATAACTAGAATATAAATATTTGAGCATATAAATATGTGCTCAAATAGCCAAAATAAATACATTCAGTAACATGAACACATTATCACAACTAATATAAATTTAATAACATAACACAACCAATCATAACTTTCTTGTTCATTGATCTTGCTTCTTTGAAATCAGTTTCTAGTGTTGTTGCAGTGAATCTAATCTATCAAACCTACAAAAATATACAAGATAAAATAATAAAATCAGAATGGTTATTAGAAATGTGAAAACCAAATTAGATTAATGAAAAAAAAAACATCATCAACATATCAAAGACAACACCAACAACATTGTCACCATTACAAAGAAGAACATTTCATGAATTCAGAATATAAGCAGTAGGGTCATGATTCCAATTTATGCAAATGTGTTTATGAGATACACACTTTTACTTTTATTCTATAACATAAAGAGCATAAACACACACAATCACATGTTGTAAATTGTAGTTTACATTTAGATGTGACAAAATGAAAGAAAATCACACTAACCAAAGAAACACCTAGATAACATTGGATGTGGCATTAATATTTTCAAAAAAATATTTCACACTTTTATATAAATTAACATTGGATGCAACATTATATACGGTGTATGCATAACACTATCATATAAATTAAACATACACACTTACGCATAGACACATCTAAATTAAACTTACACACTTGAATATTTTGAATCACTCCTTGCAATATAGCATCTTTAACTCCATGTAAAGTAGAATGTCCATCTCACTCCAAACTACCTTCTCCATGCTCTATCTTCCAATATACAAAAGAGACAATAGAATTAGCAACATTACAATAAAAATTTTGCATAGCAAATTTTTCTTCTTTTTATAAGCTATGTTTCTACAACTATGTAGATATAGTACCAACCTCCTCAATGCAAAATACAAGCAGAAGATGTTTAGCTCTTTATAATACAAAATACAAGCAGAAGATGTACCTATTGCACATGTATCACCAAAATCAGCTAATGTATCCACTCTCCAAGCAACCTAACACAAAGGACAAATTCATAAGTCTTTACATCAAATAAACAAAAACTTGCATAAAAAATCCAAATCAATCACAATATAAAATACACATAAAAAGAATAAAAAAGGAATCACACACAGTCCTTCCCAAAGTCCATTTGCCATGTGAAATCTAGAAATAACAAGATATAAACAAAACCAACAATGGATTACTTAAATAAAAGAAAACTCTACAACAATAGCTTACTTAACTCAAAATAAATTCTTCAGCAAAACTCCAGCTAGCATAAACCACCATGAAAGTTGAAATCTGCACCCACTAACTACATTGTCAAATTTGCTGCAGTGAAAAACAAATACAGCATAAAACATATTAGGCAACATAATCAATGTACACCTAAAATAATAAAGAGGCAAAATCAGAATCCATGACTAATGTATAATGAAATTAATGTGCACAAAATAATCAAAGCATAACGGTAATGAATCCTAGCATTGTAGAACCAGAATATACACCATAAATGGTGTCGTTGTCTCCGACAGGAACTCACCAGTGAGTGCAGACTGAAAATAGCAGAAGTTTAATTAAACCATTAATTTTTTTTACATATTAAAATAGCAGAAATTATTTTATATATATATGAACATGATTTGAGGTTAACTATTACCCACCATCATTTGATTCCAAGATTTGATACTTCTTAAAGCTTCAATTGCAGCATCAGAGTCATAGCTCCTTCAATGTTCTCTAATAAATAAAAAACCTATACATGAATACACAAAAATTTAGTAAAAAAAGTCAAAGAATTATGCTTAAAATTCATAGAAACCCTAACCCAAAGAAAAAAGGTAGAAATCACAAAGAATAATGCAAATTTGAAGTGTTCAGAGATAGAATTCAGACATAATAGTGAACGAAAATCCATTACCAAAGAGGAGGAACGGTTTTCAGTTACGATTACCTTTCAATTTCATTGTGAATTTTTTTTAGGATTTGAAGGTTAGGGTTTGAATTTAAAAATTAAATGGTGTTTAAGTTTGAAAGTGGTAGAGTGAGTGTGTGTGAGAGATGAAGATGGTGGTGAAGGAAAAGTAATGGAAACGGAAGGAGAGAGGGAGGCGTCTGGTTTGCAAAGAGAAGATGAAAAGAATCAGTAACACAAGATTTCTCTTAACCCTAACTAATAATAATATATTTAAATAAATATAAATATAAATATTAGATCGGTCGGGCTTGGATTTCGATGGGCCCAAAATTTATATCCGAATCAAACCGGTTTAATCCCCCATAACCCTGTTGTGCATTTTGATCCAAACCATTTTCCGATTAAAATCGAACCGTGTTACCCAATCACTAACGAATCGGACGGTTTTTCACGGATGAAAGAATTTTGTCCACCCCTATCAACTACATAACTTGACTTCAATATATTGCGTCCATCTTTTCAAAGAAATCCTGTGATGTATTCGAGAGATTGCTTACAATAATTGTAAGCAATCTCTCGAATACAGCACAGGATATCTTTGAAAAGCTGGACGCAATATATTGAAGTCAAGTTATGTAGTTGAACATCCGGATTTGTTTAATTATATATCTGATGGAAGTGCAACAGGTGTCCTACAATCAATTTTTAATATATTTTCAAGTACTGACATTATACAAATTTCACTTGATAGCCTAGTAGCTAAAGAATGGATTGAACTCAGCGAATTTCTTCTCGACCCTATGTAGCATGTGGGACCCTGCGCACAAAATGCACCATCCAAAATACACCGCCTGCTGTATAAGGCCTGGTCAAGTACAGCTGAACATCAATCAGTCTGCTGAGAGAGTAGGGGTGGAAGTAGGCCAGGCCGATAACAGGGGCCTACAAGCTAGTCTACATAGGCTCAGGCCAGGCCAAGCTATTTTTTTAAATAGAAAATACCTAGGCTTTTTTATAAGCCTATTTAGTTAAAAAGGCTAGGCCTCAGGCCATAAAAAAAAGTTTTTTAAGTCTAACAGGCCGGCCTATTTAAATAAATATGAATAATTTTATTATTATCTTGTGTTATGTTTTGTACTTTGAGTTAAAATACATAAATAAAAATTGGTTATTTTGGAGAACTTATGAAAATAAGATGAAAACACCATATAAACAATGTTATAAGTTGTTTTCATAAGTTATCGTAAACAAATAGTCTCACAAAACTTATGCTAATAGGTATGTTAAAATAAGTCAATGCAAACAAACTTTTAGTCTCATTGATTTTTTAGTCTGTTAGTTTATTTAAACATTATTTTAATTGCGTATTTACATATTTATAAAATAATAGGCTTTTATGTAGGCTAACAGGCTAACCAGGCCTTAGAAAAGGTCAGGCTCAGGCCAAAAAATAAGCCTATGACAAGCTACAGGCCAGGCTTAGGCTTCAGTTTTTTTGGCAGGCCAGACTTAGGATTGGCAAAGCCTAGCTCGGCCCAGCCTATATCCACCCCTATGAAAGAGTCAAATGCTGCAGAAATTGAGTTCACCACATCAACGGCGTCAGCTAGCCCCACAAGATCTCTGTATCAAAGGGTCATAAAAAGGTGATGTTAGCCATTGAATGCGAACGAAACTGAATTGGAAAATATTTGAGTCATACAAGGAAAGGATTAAAGAGTACGGTCGGAACACAATCAAACACAACAAGATGTTAACATGAAAAATCATCATCACACATTTCCCAAATTAAAAACAGCAAGGGAATTGAAAAGCATTGAAGAGAAATCAAGGCAAGAATCTCGATTGGTGTCAGTCATTCTTTTCTCCCAAAACAAGAACCAAACACATTCCAAAACCAGTTTTAGACACAGTAATTCGAAAATGGAAACGCATCAAGGACCTTAATAGTCATGAATCACAACACTGTTTCTTTCCAAAATTAGAACCGACAAGCAAATTTTCACATTCAAGTTGTAGTTGCAGCATTTAACGCATAATGAATTCACAAGCTGCCTATAAAAAGTGAATGCGTACAGAGGAAAGACACGGAAAAACAAACTCAAAAGCCTCACATCAGTGTTCACAGTCCACACAAAGTATCGCAAAAGTTTCATGGGGAGAAACGATACACAACATCACATCCACAAATTCATTCACAAAAAACACCAGATACTCACTTCCATATCAATTCATCATACAACCCTCACACAGATAGTTTACAAAAACTGATTCCCACGACCAAGAATCATCAGAACATAGCAATAAGGCAGTGAAAAAAACTCAGAAAATTCACACAAATTTCCTACAAGCAGTGATATCAGAGAACAAAAATTGCAGCAAAGATTCATACCATCCACACAAAAATAGCAGAAAACGCACATACACACGCAGTGAAAAACGCCCACGATTCACAAAGAGTCACAATACCACACATACACACCACAATCATAAGACCCATTTCACAAAAAGTCATACGCAGGGTTCTTAGAACAAGATTCACAGCATATACATATCAGTTCATACTAAAGGCAACAACAAGATAATATCAGATAGCACAAACATACGCCCATTGCAGAGTGAACACAACAACAACACACACGAGTTTAGAAGGGCAAAATTTGAAGCATAATTTCGCAACATCAGCCACAAAAATGTGCACGAGAGGTCAATAAGCAAGACAGGGGAACGCTACCTGTATCCAGCTCGTGTCGGTATCGTCGTCGAAGTCGCGTCGGACGAACTCCGACAGGTAAATTCGTTTAACTCTGCCTTTGTATGCATTTGATTGACGTTTGCTGCCGAATTTTGTTCAATTTCCTTTCAATGCCCTGTTTGTGCCGCCGGCGAGAAATAAGCGAAACCGAGAGAAATTTTGAGGAGAAGCGAGCGAGACGGAGGGTTTCGCAAAAGGGAGTAAGACGAAAGAGAATAGAAGCTTGAGACGACGAGGGAGCGAGAGACGTAGGTTGTGATATTTGAGGGTAAAGGTGAAACCGCGATTGTGCATTGCTCGTTTAGGGAAGAAGAAGGTGAACAGAGAGAAAGGAGAATGAGGAGAATTCTACTTGCCACCCCCCAATTATACCGGCACCCCCACACAACTAGTGAAAAGACATAAGTGGCCCTAAAAAAACATTCTCACATTTCTAAAAAACCGGTAACTACACGGATTTTTCAAAATCACAGATGATACCGGGAATTTCATTTACCTACCGGAGATTTCAAGTTTACAAGTAAGATTTCCCAGTTTTTTTGAAATAACCAGTGAATATTATCGGTAATTTCATAAATCCCGGTATTTTCTTACTGGGAATTTCAAAATTCCGGTAATATTCACCGGTTATTTCAAAAAATCGGTAGTTTTGATTTTTTGGTTTTTCCGGGAATTTCAAATTTCCGGTAGTTATGCAATATTTGTTTTATTTTTTATCTTTTTTTTTTATTTTTTTTTCAGTGTAAACCAGAGGCCGTGACGGTAGTATCGCTGGGAGGACGCATGATTTGGCAAGAGTTGATAGGGGTAAGGCTACAGCTGCTCCTGATGCTGAGTCTGCGCATGTACGGGCTGGACGGGTGGTCCCAACCGGTTCACACCGAAAGCGGATGACCGAGCAGCGGGGGCGTTTCCAGGCACCTCGCGCCGTTAGGAGACATGGAGGTCTTTCTTCAGTGCAGGCCACAGATGCGGACGTCCCTGTTACTCAGCCAGAGGAGGCTATTGTTGGAGATGTTCCGGTGGAGACTGCTATTAGGGATGTGGTAGAGGATACTGATGTTAGAGTGGCAGCTGAGGGTGAGGGTGAGGAGGTGGGTGATGCTGATACAGGAGAGGCTACTGGTACAGGAGGGGTTGAGGAGACCATTGAGACCGATGTCACGGTCCCTTCGACCGACCCATCGGTACACATTGAGGCAGGATTCCCTGGTGGGCCCATAGATACGTTAGTGCTTACAGAGTACAATGAGCATGTAGCATTACAATTATGGCAGGGCCAGGTATATGGTTTTTACGTTTTATTTTAAGTTTTATTTATTTATACATAAATTGTTTATGTATTAACAAAGTTGTTTAATGGTTGGTGTCACAGGTACGACTTGTACTAAGGGTCCATTCGCACGGAGCGAAGATGAATTCCCGAGTATTTCCTTCCCTGCTGCTGTGAAGAAGATCGTGGAGGAGTTTGACCTGCTGCATTTTGGGAACTGCTCCCTGACCATGTTGGATGCAGATCTGCTGAGTGCCTTCATCGAGAGGTGGCACAAGGAGACGTCATCATTTCATCTCCCATTCGGAGAGATGACTGTGACTTTAGATGATGTTGCCTCCTTGTTTCATCTCCCTATCGGCGGTTGATTCTGGACGGGCCCTATCATGAGTGTGTCCCAGGCACATGCGATGGTTGTTTGTGATCTATATCTGCTTGAGGCAGTGGTGTATCAGGAGTTCACCGATACACGAGGTGCTCACTTACGCATGTGGTGGCTCCGTGATAGGTACGACGAGCTTTGTTGCTGCTGGTAGTTATCAGGCTGCCGCTAGGGCGTACATACTGCATGTAGTAGCATGTACTCTCTTTGCGGACAAGTCTGGTACGTATGTGGATGTTCGCTATCTGTGCCTCTTCAGCGATCTAGAGACGCACAACTGGGCTTGGGGTTGTGCAGCTGTGACTCAGTTATATCATGCGCTCGGGGAGGCGACCCGGTTTAAGACGAGGCAGCTTGCTGGGTATCTTAGTTTGTTACAGGTATATCTTAATTCATGTTCTTAATTGTCGTTCTATTTTTTTTTAATCATACTATTTCTAATTTATTGTTTGTTGTGATCTCAGTGCTGGATCTATGAGCATTTCCCTAGGATATGCGATAGGAGGATCCAGCCATATACTTCGACCGAGCCACGGGCGAAGAGGTGGAGGGCGAAGCAGAAACACCCGGGAGGCATAGTTGAGTACAGGAGGAGACTGGATAAGCTGACCGTAGAGGATGTCATATGGACACCCTACGATGATCATAGAGTCGTCTGTGAGTTCGAGGAGTCGTCATTATACTCCGGTTATATGAGGTGGGAGACTTTGGTTGCCAGACACCTGCCAGAGAGATGTTTGCACCAGTATGGATACATTCAGACGCGACCACCACCGATTCCAGATACACCCTCTGAAGGTATTGATCAGTGGTTTCAGACGAACTTCCTCAGTTCCGGTCGTGCCATCGTAGCTCGATCTACACCTGTTCAGTATCCCTCACAGTGTGAGGATGGCTACTTGGAGTGGTATCTCACCGTATCACATCCACACATCACTCCACCGCCGGCTGAGGATGCACCTTCTGGGGATGTACCTTCTGGTGGCCAGGAGCTTGTTGATGACGCACCTCCTCCAGCACATCACCCTGATGACACACATCGCTTTCAGATGATAGCAGTGGTGGCTGATGAGCTCATGGGCTTGGTAGACCCTGATGGCAGTGTTTCTGCTGGATTAGCTAGGATTGCACACTTAGCCCGTGGGGGGCCTATTTAGTATTATTTGTATTTTTTAGATTATATGTATATTTTTGTATTATATGTATATTATGGCTGAACAATATATTATTATTATACCTTCATTTAAACTCGTACATTGCAGTGATCTTGAGTAAACAACTTAAACAAATAAAAACCTAACATTACAACATAATTAATCAATATTAAAAACCTAAACACTACCAGATGCTTCAGGGCGTTTCAGCATCTCTATTATTTCATCAACTGATCTTGAAAGCTGCACATCTAACTCCATCGGATCCCTTGTTAGCCTACGACGAAATGATCTCCACATTTTGATGACGTCTTCATCGTTCTTCAGCTTAATTAGGTTGTATTTCACACTACCATCCCCCCAATCCTCCCGAAACTCGATCTTCAACACATTTCTATTGTCACCATCAGGCAACAATTCCTTCAACTTCGAAGTCAGGCCGACAAAGGAGGTTGTGTCGTCGGGAAGCATGAATTCGATAGGTCGAGAAGCTCTCTTGAAGTAAACTTATGCCTTAATCAAAAATGCTGGAATAGCCATTTTTTTCAGATTTGTTTTACCACAAGACCTAACCTCTATTTACACAAACATGCATCAATTCTGGGCCGCACAAAGTGTCGGTGCAATCACAACCATACAAAACTGTCGGCAAAATCTTGACCGGTAAAAAAATCCTAAAATTATACGTACCGGGAATTTCAATGGATGTGAAATTCTCGGTACCAAACTGCACTTTTCAGTAATAACCGGATTTTTAATACGTGCCGGGAAATTGAAAATACCGGTATACCGGTAGTTTCAGTTGAACTACCGGGAATTTTGATCCATACCGAAATTATTTTTAAAACTACCCAGTTTGTTCTGGATATTGCTTGTAAAATATTAAGGGGCATTTTTGCCATTATTAAATTGAACTTTAATTTATTTAGAGTTTAGTTTAATTTTAGTTATTTAGTTTTAATTAGGGTTTAATTAGAATTGGGTCTATTTAGTTTTGATTAAATTTTAGATTTGAATTTAGTTTAATAAACTTTCAATTAGAACTTAGTTTTTATTATTAGAATTTGGTTTAAACTAGAATTTAATTTTTTTTTAATCATTTAGTTTTTATTAGATTTTAATTAGTTCTTTATAGAGTTAGTTATTTTAGTTTTAATTAAAATTTTGATTTAATTTCTTATTTATCATATTTTAATCTTGAACATCTGAATTTTATTTTTATTATTTCCTGAAGTTCAATTTTAAATTTAATCTTTGATGCATTTGGCTGTATTTAAATTCTAATACTGGCGTCCTATCTTTCGAATGTTGTTGTTCACTTTTGATACTTGAGGTTTCTCTTTGACCCTCGGTTGCTTATGCCTTATTCCAAAGGAAAGGACCCCTTCACGTTGACTGTCATGTCACAACTTAACATAAACTTTAGGTCCTTGCACTTTATCCTAGCCTTAGGATCAGAGTCGCCGCACTCCATACATGTGGTCTGCCATGGACACTTACCTCCTTTTAACTTAACTTTAACTTCGGAATCGCCGCACTCCATGTAAATGTCTTGCCACGGACACTTACCTTCCCCTGGAACCTTGACCACAGTCAAGAGTTCCTCACCCCATTTGAGGGGAACTACGTATACTCTGATTCCACTCCCGTCAGGATACGTAGGCAGAAAATGCGATGTCTTTGCGAGTATATTTAGATACTAACCCCTAGATTTTTACCTTAGCACGTACCCTTAGCAAACGAGCAATATATAACATAAGTAATAACAAGACGTTCCTGTAAAGTACTACAGACGTTTAGGATGCTAATACCTTCCATAGGCGTAACCAACCCCCGAACCTAGATTCACTTAACTTAGTTTTTTTCGATCTTTAGCCATTCCTTTGGATAAATCAAAGACCGGTAGTGAATAGTTAAAGATTTGTGATTCAAGTTAATTCAATAGCTTGATATCTGATTCTCACCGCGACAGTAACTTGTGCCGTAATCCTCTTGTATTGTTTGTATAAATAACTTGGAGACATTCTCATTAATAATAGTAATTAATGATAATTCTCACCCTCAATTTCTCTCATTCTCTAAATTCAATTTCTTCATTATTTACTAATTTTGTGTCTTCAAGTTGTAACCATATTCACAAAGCCATTCAGTTTGTCTTAGTTTTAGTTCTGAGTATTATGTTCCTTGCCTGTATATCAACATATGGTTCAAACTTTATAAGGCACAAAGTGTCATTTATGTTCCTTGCCTGTATATCAACATATGGTTCAAACTGTATGAGGCACGAAGTGTCATTTATATTCGTGTCCCATAACAACACAAAGCAAACTGCATTTTTTTAATTTCCTTTTTTTAGTTGACAATAGAAATAAACTAAATAACTAAAATAAAATAAAATAAAGGGAATATAGTTTTTTTTTTTTTTTAATTTTGTTTGTTTATAAAAAGCAATAAGA
This sequence comes from Lathyrus tuberosus, assembly GCA_022829125.1. Taxonomy (NCBI): domain Eukaryota; kingdom Viridiplantae; phylum Streptophyta; class Magnoliopsida; order Fabales; family Fabaceae; genus Lathyrus; species Lathyrus tuberosus. Next base: position 8,355,744 of record JALAZF010000147.1, read on the forward strand.
AATATTTATAAAGTTGGAAAAAAACACAATTAGGTAAATAAATAAAATGTAGTATTAATTTTATCTAATTATCTATGGTAATTATGTTGTTATTGTCATAAATTTAAATATAGAAACAAATATTATTAGACTATTTTTAGAACAATTTTTTGTAAACAATTATTATAGGACATATTTAGTTAACCAATATAGTGCCTTTTCATTTTACTACTTAAAGCATCTTAATCTTAAATGGCATTGACATAAACGGATAGTTGATGATGTAATAGATTTTTCTTCATTTATACTCCTCTTTACCAAACATATTAATTACTACACTATATTGACACTTTTTATTCAAGAGAATAAATATACAGTTGAGAAATTAACACACCGATATCTAGCTATACTTTACACCAAAAATTTCACACCATTTACTTCCATAAAGTTAGACTAGAAACTAGAAGTAGTATAGAGAGATAGAAAAGGGGTGGTTATTTAGTAAAGAAGTTTATAGTAGAGCTATACTAGAAATTTGTATAGAGAAATTAGCTGTGCCTTGTTTGTTATGATTAAGTTACAAAACAAAAATATATATGATATTTAGTCATGGTTTAATTAAAACAGATCGATTACAAGACTACTTGGTCATAATTTTATTCTGATAAATTTGTAGTCTTATCTATTATGAGACCTTGCTATAGTATAGTTTATTTAAAGTCTGATATGATTTTATTTATTTAATAAAAAATTAGATTTAAGTTTTTTTTTTTTTAAATTTATTTAGTTAAATAGATCTGACAAAAAGCTTATGAAGCCTTGTCAACACACACACACACATATATATATATATATATATATATATATATATATATATATATATATATATATTAGAAAATAGATTTAATATGTTGAAGTGTAATTTAAATTCACAATTTAAGTTGCATTTAGATTTTAAATTTGAGTTTCATTTTAGTTGTTCTTATGGTATAAATAATGAACTCAAGTTTCAGATTGTAATCAATTCATTTTTTAATTGTTTTTAGTTGAGACAGAAAGTTTGTTAGAATTCTCTCTCTCTTCCAGCATCCTCATTTTCTTCTTCATTCTTGTGCACCAACAATTGATATCTAGAGTTCTGGTTCTGATTCAGGAACAGGAAACACGAGTGTACGTGAGGCATGTGTGATTGATTTTGTTCCTTCAATTCACAGTGAAATGAAGACCTGAATCGAAATAGAATCAGATTTCTCAATTCTGAGGGATTGGGAAACACGAGTGTTGGTAAGATATGAGTGAATTTTCACAAGAACGAAGATGAACAACGGAAAAGGTAGCTTGAAAACAAAGCTTCAAGTATTTGATGGAAATAATTAGAATCAGTGGATGATTCACATGCGTGTGTTGTTTGGCGCTCAAGATGTTCTTGATCTCGTCAATGACGGTTACACGGAGGTTGCAGCAGATGTACGGAAGCGCAGAAAAACATGCAAAGAGAAACAAGGAAGAAGGATCAGAAGGCATTGTTCTATATTAATCAGTGTGTGGATATGAATGTGTTTGAGAAGATCGCTGATGAAACGATGACGAAGGTTACATGGGACACACTAGTACGGTGCTACGATGGTGATGCATCTGTGAAGAAGGTGAAACTTTAGTCTCTCTGTAAGTAGTATGAGAATCTCAACATGATGAACAATGAGAAGGTACCTGATTACATCTCTAGAGTGATTTTGATCACAAATGAGATGAAATCTTATGGAGAAACTCTCTCTGAACAAGTAATCATGGAAAAGGTACTGAGATCACTTACTCATCAGTTTGATTACATTGTTGTAGCAATTAAACACTCTAAAAACTTTAACACCATGAGAATTGAAGAGCTGCAGAGTAGTCTAGAGTCAAAAAAGTTGCGTCTGACTCAGAGAAACTCTGAAAGTTAGATAGAAAATACTCTGAAAGCGTCTTCTTGTAAGAAGAATCAGAAGCAATCTTGGTCAAAGGCCAAGAAGAGACATGGTGGTGGTTATTAGAAGCCTCTAACTCTGATGAGAAGAAACATCAGAAGAGAAATGAGAAGTTTGACAAGAAGAAGGTTCAATGCTACTGTTGTAAGAAGTTTGGCCAATTTGCTGCTGATTGTTGGTCAAATAAGGAAAGGAAATCAGAAGAAGCAAACATAGCCAAAGGAGAGTCTAATAATGAACCTGTGCTAATGATGGCTTATGAATCCGATGGTGGATATTTGGGGGTGGTATATGGTCATTGGCTGCTCAAATCACTTAACATGAAACAAACAATGGCTGATTGATTTTGACTCTAGAATGATGAGAAAGATCGGATGTGCTGATGATAATCAACTTAATGCTGAAGGAATGGGAAATGTCAATGTCAGAGTGAAGAATGGAAAAATTGTTCTGATCAAGGATGTTTGGTATGCTCATGGCATGAAGAGCAATCCAATGAGTGTAGGTCGGTTAATTGAGAAAGGTTTCTTAGTTACTATGAAGGACAATCTATTGAAGTTGTATGATTCTGATCAGAAGCTGATTATGCAATCTGAACAGGGAAGTAATAAAACATTCAAAGTGAATGTGGAAACAACTGAAACTAAATTCCTTAGTGAAGAAGGTGCTAAAGGAGACAGTGAGTTGTGGTACAAGAGATTGGGGCATCTGAACTTCATAAGCTTAGGGCGTTTGAGTTCTAAAAAGCTAGTATATGGCATTCCTAAGATTGTGAAGCTTGAGAAGTCATGTGAGATATGCATGAAAGTAAAACAACCTAGATTGCCACTTGCATCAGAAGTGTCCATAAGAGCAAAACATGCTTTAGAAGTAGTTCATTCTGATGTATGTGGACCATTTGAAGTACCTTCACTTGGAGGAAACAAATACTTTGTGTCATTTGTGGATGAGTTTACAAGAATCACATGGGTAACATTCATCAAGTTTAAGCATGAAGTGTTTCCTGAATTTCAGAAGGTCAAGGTGAAGGCTAAAAATAGAGTGGTCAGAAGCTGAAGTTTCTCAGAACTGATGGTGGAAGTGAGTACAAATCATCAGAGTTCAGAAGGTTCTATGAAGAGAATGGAGTTGAACAAGAGGTGATTAATCCATATACTTCACAACACAATGGTCTTGATGGAAGAAGAAACAAGACTTTGTTTGATATAACATGGAGCATGATGAAGGAGAAAGAGCTCCCTCGCACCTTGTGGGGAGAAGTTGTTGCCACTGTAGCATATGTGCTCAACAGGTGTCCAACCAAGAAGCTGAAGGAAACAATTCCTTTTAAGAAGTGGGCTAGAGATAAGCAAAGTGTGAGTCATTTTAGAGTATTTGGTTTTGTTTGTTACAAACATGTTCCAGGTGCTACTAGAAAGAATTTGGATGATAGACGCAAAGAAATGTTACTGATTGGGTACCACAGTACAGGTGCTTATAAGCTTTAATGTCGTGTCACTAACAAGGTGGAAGTCAGAAGAGATGTCATTCTGAAGGAAATAGAAGCATGGGATTGGAACAAGTCTCCATCCAACTCTACTGCAGTGTTAACATCTGAGTTAACTTATGAATATATTTCGGACTCTCAAGGAGATTCTGCCTTTGAAGATGAGTTTGAAGAAGACTCTAAAGGAGATTCTGCCTCTGAAGATGAGTCTGAAGAAGACTTTGAAGGTGAATCTGATTCTAATACATATTTTGATGATGATCTAAACATTAGTGGTAATCATGCCCTTTGAAGGTGGTCATGCTTCTGAAGGTGGTCTAGCCTGTGAAGGTACTCCAACATGTGATATTGTTCCAGCATCTAAAGAAGATTCAGAACAAGTTCACAAAGAATCATACTGTTGGATGCAGAATAGGGCAAGCAAGCAAAAATATTTATTTTCGGAAGAATTCCCTCCGGGATTTATGTCGTGTCCACAGAGATCGGTTCGAGGGAAAGAATGTCGTTCGACAGTATCTCGCGTTAATGAGTTTGGGTTTGAATGATTTAAAACATGAAAACAGAAAAGTAAACATTAAAACATAAAAACAAATCATTCTTCAGAGAGAAAAACTCGTCCGGCAATGCATATAAATCACTCCACACAAACTTAAACTTACCGACCAGTTATACTCCACCTACAATACTCCTCAATATCACCCAGCATCGCTCACAACACAGGTTATGTCTAACGCAAAGTTGAGAGAACAACCGTGTTACCATTGCCGATACTTTCGTACGCTAGCTCAAGGCACGGAGGCATTAAGTTTCAACGCCTATTGAAGATTGCTAGCCCTAAATCTATCTCTAGAATCCAGAAACTAACAGACAATCATCCCTAATCGAAGTTTGCGACGGTTATCTCTAACGCAACCCAAACCCCGCGCATAAAGCAAAAATCAGAGACAATCACCAATAAAGATTTGTAACGCAAGTTTTATACAGCGCCATGGGTGAAAAATATACATGAGATCACAACAAATACATATACACAACCCAACCATAAAGAAAAACACAAAGAAGAAGAGAAATGAACCAAACATCTCGCGGTTTGTCGGAGCCGGTCGACGATCAATCCACTCCGGATCATCCGTATGCATGCTCCACAGTTGTTTTCTAAGCTAATCCTATGAAGAAATGAAGTTTGATGGAGTTGGAGCAAAAAACCCCAAAACCATAACCTAAAAAATGCTGAAAAATGAAGTTTATAGGCAAAAGTTACTGCCCAGGTTCGCACTGCGAACCCCCGTTCGCACTGCGAACATAAACCGCCTTTTGGGCTGCAAAAATTGTGTTTTTCAAGCATTCAGGCACTATTCATTCGCCCCCGGGTTCGCAGTGCGAACTCGCCAGCGAGTGCTCGCCACGGGCATTCGCAGTGCGAACATGACAGCAAACTCGAACTTGTTTTGATCATAACTCTTGAACCGTAACTCCGATTGACGCACGGTTTGAAGCACTGGAAAGCTTATTCAATGCTATTTATGATTATGGAAAAATCCCATTGCTGGAACACCTGTAAAAATAAATGAAAATCAATTACTCTCAATGATATTTACACGATACGCAATATACACACCAAAACGTAAAGTAAACGTAATTACGAACAAAGCGGAGTTTATTCAACCAATTTTAACACAAAGTAATGATAAGTGCAACAAAACTTATTTACAAAAATAGGTACATTTTGCACTTATCAAACTCTCCCCAACTTACATAATTGTTTGTCCACGAACAAAGATCAAACAACTCAACGAAACAGAGTGATAACCAAAAAATCACGAACAACAAGTTTTGAAAAACGGAAGACAAATGTATGGTTCAAATGAAAAATAGTACACACAAAGTAAATACTTACCACTAAACTACGACGATAACATAGTCACGAAACAAATGCAAAATACAAAAATTCATGCCGAACATTCTAAAACAACACAAGTTCCAAAGTGAATCACACCTAGTAAAAACAATCATCGATTGATGAAAAACACAAAATGAGGTTCTTTTCACTCACACAACAATCTTGCAAACAAAAGACTAAATTATGCATTCATCCAATAATTCACATTGAAAACATAAAAGCAAGAATCACAAGGACTTTCAAGGTTGTAGCGTGGTCGGGTAAACAAACAAGGGGCAATTTCTAAAGGTAATTGAAACAAAAACTTGCCTAAACCAAAGGGAGTGAAAACTCACAAAGATTCACACACAAAATTTCAACCAACTTCTTCCAAAATCCCAAGTGCTACCCAACACACAATACTTATTTAGCACAATTATTGAAACTCTTTTTGTTTCCTTTTTCAAGGATTTTTCTTTTTCTTCTTTTTTCTTTCTTTTTCTCTTTCACAAATTTTTCTCTTTTTTCTTTTCTTTTTCAATCCGCATAGGATCCAACCAATGAGTATACAATCATCCTCTCCCCAACTTGAATTCAACCGCACCATCATGTGAATACTCCATACTTTCTAAGGCAAGGAAAAAAAATCCATACAACAACACAAAGTTGAGGTCCAAGAAAAAAACAAAATCCATTCAAAAATAAGTGAACTAAATACTCATAGACAAGCATTAAGTTCAAATAGAAACATGGATCAAAAAGCTCAAAGGGGTTACAAATTCTCACACACTCATAAGGTGAATTGACTATTTGGCTAAGGTGGTTGTGCTCAAAATGAAACAATTGCCTTGATCCTTTTCATGCATTCATATAATCAACACAAACAAAAGATTCAACATAATAAAATCCAGTTAAAACAAGAGAGTTGGTACTCCACGCATATATGAACAATGGAAAGCCACCTCACAAAAAGGCTGGGAACTAAAGTGATTCACAATAGAACAAGTATACAAAAGAATGGATGGCATGGAAGTTTGTAAAATGCCTAAGTATCATGAATATGCTAAAGTATAGAAAGCGATAAATACATACCTCATACATGTACAAAACTTAACAAGATCATTACCACGCATTCGCAAGTTGAAACGAACCAACTTGGAAAATCACAAAAGCATCCTCAAGTAAGTCAATCAAAATCTGTGAGCAAACAACAACCAAAAACATTCGAAAAGAAAAAATATAAAACATGCTTGTTTTACGTCGTAAGCTCGACGCCTTTACAGTGCTTAATTAGAAACTTCCTTCATTCATGCCATGGTGATGCCTCACCGCGCAAACCAAAAGCAAGCGCCCTAACCAAACACTTGAACAAACATTACGGGAACAAAACGTATATAACACTTGAACAAACATAATGGAAATAGACAATATATACGATATATACAAAACTCAAAAACAAAGAAACTATCGCAATGCGATTCAATATCAAAACCAATCCCCGGCAACGACGCCATTTTGTTGGATGCAGAATAGGGCAAGCAAGCAAAAATATTTATTTTCGAAAGAATTCCCTCTGGGATTTATGTCGTGTCCACAGAGATCGGTTCGAGGGAAAGAATGCCGTTCGGCAGTCTCTCGCGTTAATGAGTTTGGGTTTGAATGGTTTAAAACATGAAAACAGAAAAGTAAACATTAAAACATTAAAACAAATCATTCTTCAGAGAGAAAAACTCGTCCGGCAATGCATATAAATCACTCCTCACAAACTTAAACTTACCGATACTCCACCTACAATACTCCTCAATATCACCCAGCATCACTCACAACACAGGTTATGTCTAACGCAAAGTTGAGAGAACAACCGTGTTACCATTGCCGATACATTCGTACGCTAGCTCAAGGCACGGAGGCATTAAGTTTCGACGCCTATTGAAGATTGCTAGCCCTAAATCTATCTCTAGAATCCAGAAACTAACAGACAATCATCCCTAATCGAAGTTTGCGACGGTTATCTCTAACGCAACCCAAACCCCGCGCATAAAGCAAAAATCAGAGACAATCACCAATAAAGATTTGTAACGCAAGTTTTATACAACGCCATGGGCGACAAATATACATGAGATCACATCAAATACATATACACAACCCAACCATAAAGAAAAACACAAAGAAGAGAGAAATGAACCAAACATCTCGCGGTTTGTCGGAGCCGGTCGACGATCAATCCACTCCGGATCATCCGTATGCATGCTCCACAATTGTTTTCTAAGCTAATCCTATAAAGAAATGAAGTTTGATGGAGTTGGAGCAAAAACCCCCAAAACCATAACCTAAAAAATGCTGAAAAATGAAGTTTATAGGCAAAAGTTACTGCCCAGGTTCGCACTGCGAACCCCCGTTCGCACTGCGAACATAAACTGCCTTTTGGGCTGCAAAAATTGTGTTTTTCAAGCATTCAGGCACTATTCATTCGCCCCCGGGTTCGCAGTGCGAACTCGCCAGCGAGTGCTCGGCACGAGCATTCGCAGTGCGAACATGACAGCAAACCCGAACTTGTTTTGATCATAACTCTTGAACCGTAACTCCGATTGACGCACGGTTTGAAGCGCTGGAAAGCTTATTCAATGCTCTTTATGAATATGGAAAAATCTCATTGCTGAAACACCTGTAAAAATAAATTAAAATCAATTACTCTCAATGATATTTACACGATACGCAATATACACACAAAAACGTAAAGTAAACGTAATTACGAACAAAGCGGGGTTTATTCAACCAATTTTAACACAAAGTAATGATAAGTGCAACAAAACTTATTTACAAAAATAGGTACATTTTGCACTTATCACATACAAATGCCAAAAAGATTTGCAGAGTCTGACATGTTACCAGATACTGAGATAAACTCTAAAGGGGAAGTTATTCACCGTGCTATGTTGGCAGACTCTGAACCAGTTAGTACTGAAGAATGTTAGATAAGGGCAATGATCTAGAAGGGGGGTTGAATAGATCGTTAATAAAATTTTCTTCAATTAAAAATTCTATTTTAAAAATGATTTACTATAGAAAGCGAACACAATTTTGGATCGACACTCGTCTATCCTGAACCGTTATTTGATTACAACAATCCTAGATTGAAACTTATCAATCTTATCTAGATGACACTCAACAAAAATGATTATGTGTAATTGTTGAATGTATGAAGAGAAAAGGTTGAAGATGATGAGAAAATTCTTTATATGTTCTTGGTTTCAAAGTTTGAGAAATGATGCATGGATGCATATTTGTGTTTGTGTGTGTGTGTGTGTTTGTGTCTGTATGTGTGTGTGTGTGTGTGTGTGTGTGTGAAAAAGAAATAACAAGCAAAACAATATTTTAGCAAAAATTACAAGTTTTGAAAAATTAGAACATAATGTATTGACTCTAAATACATATGAGTCAATACATAAAGCCTATGAGTCGATACATAAACTCAAGGAGTCGATACAAACAAGACAGAGCCATTTTGCTTACCAAACCTTCAGTTGTAGTCGACTTCAGCTCAGTGATGAGTCGGCTCACTCAGATGATGTATCGACCCACGACAATATTGTATCGATACATTGAAGGCATAATTTTTTATTTCAAAAAACCATCAGTATGTATTGACTAATAAATGGGATGTATCGACTCACAACCCTATTTTTCATGAAAAATCATAATTTTGACTTGTAATAGCCTATCTAACTTGATTTTAAGTTCCCTAATATGAAATTGTACATCTAGACATATAAGATAAGATCCTAAGTACAAAAATTACTAAGTGACCTAGTTTTGACCTCATTAAAAACATTTCTTAAGAGGATAGTGCACTCATATACTCCCCTTTTTATGATTACAAAACTTACGAATTATATGTCGTCTTGATCATAGCTCCTCATAAATATGTGCATCTCAAGACCTTGTTCATGCATGAACTTCTCCCCATTTGACAACATCAAAAAGAGACAAAGTGAAAAAAATGTGAGAAGTATCATGGAAAATTCACAACATATAAATCACTCAGAGGCGTTGTAAAGATAAAAGGTTCCATGATAACGTGCACTCACATAGAATTGCGTTAAGGTGAAGAATGCATAAACATAAATAAGCATTCAATTCAGACAAACATATAAAATGCATTAGAAATTCAACATAATAAAGTGAGAATAGAATAACAAAATGATAAAATAAAAGAACATGAAACTAGATGCGTTCAAAATAGACTTTGTCCACAATGAAACTTAACTAATGCCCACGACCTATACAACCCCTAGTTTCTGGTCTCCTACTCCTGTACTAAGTCACACCGCCGTTGCCATACTCAGCATCCAATAAATCACACATCTCTCTGTAAAATTGTTGATAATGATGGTGATTGTCATTTTGATGATGAATTATGTTATTGATGTCGGTTTGAGTGGCACCATGGTTGAAAGCCACGTTTTGACGAATTTCATTAAATTTCTACGTAGCATACATGGAAAAATTGTTAAAATTGTTGTCTCGGGAAGTCATATGTTCATGAACCAATCTAAAGCGCTCCTCTCGAGAAGCTTCAAATGTGTCACACCTACGTGACTCCTCTTCGTATCACTCCCATTGCTTAATGCGTGTGTTTTCTAGCAAGGTGATAGTAGACTATTCTTCACTACTTGAGCCAACACCAGAGTAGTTACCATAAGTCGTGCCATGTTAGTTCCAAGAATTCTATTGCCACTGATCCTACCCTTGTAGGTTTTCATGTTGCTCTTCATCATGTAGCCAATCATAATCATCATCATGGTGACTATCAACCATGTCTGCATCCACATGGTGAACTTGTTCTTCCACCTGTTATTCATCAGCATTAACTGCACCAAATTTAGCAGGATCATCATAATTATAGATGACCTTACCGGATCCCTTCATCTTATAGAAATAAACCTTGATATCATTATCCCAATGGTACCCCATGTGTGTCATAGTTCTCTTCTTAAACTCATGAGTTTGACCGAGTGAGATGCAGGGAAGAATTGGCACACCAATACGAAAGTGCTTAAGAATCTTTGAAATCATTAAAGCATAACATAAGGAGGACCCTCTGTTGCAATCTCTAACAACAAACATTCTAGACACAAAATAGTTTGGCCAATTTATCTTAAATTTATTCTGAAGAATGTACATGAGATATACCTTAGCTTGGTTAATTCGAGAATGGTCTCCTTTCATAGGACGCAACACATGAGTTACAATCCAATGAATAATACGAGGATCTCTCTTCAAAGAGCCCGTTCACACTATATCCACACAGTCATCTGGCCTTGGAGATTTTAGACATGAGTTCAAATAACTTTTCAAATCGAAAGCAGGATGAAATGCATCATTAGACAAAGTTGCTTCAAGAGAAAGCACAGAAATTCCAAACACTTCCTTCCATGATTCTTGCACAAAGTGGTAAGAATTCTTTCCCATCTTAAATTGAAAAGAGCATCGTTTCCTTGATTCCAACCCAACATAAAATACTCTTATTAGATATTCATTGTAGTTGGTTGAGAGTTTCAAAAAAGTGTTAATTTCTTGATGCTCAACCATATTTACAATTTTTGGAATGTGTAACTGAGCCACAACCTTAGGATCATAGACAAGTTGTTTCACAACAATCCTATTTCTAAAAAATTTCTCAAACTCGTCAACACAAGTAGGATGCAGGAGAGAAAGAACACTTACTGTTTGGATGAGGATGTACCCACAACATTCTTGCCTCTGTTTACCTTGGGAGCCATGGAATTCTTATTCAAGGGTATACACACAAGGTGTTTGATAAAATGTGTGAAAGAAAATGGTAGGATTTTGAATTATATAAGAGAAACCCATTATCCCAATTTATGAGAATTGGTTTCTAATCACACAAATTTGAAGAGATTAGATGAATACAAGTGATTTTTGGAAATGAGAAATGGTGAGATTTTATGGAGATTTTGAAATGGGAATGAAGAGGTATTTCTAGGAAAGGGGAAATTTTAACCTAGGTTTACTTGGAAATGAGGAGATGTTTAAAAAAATTAGTAAATGCGTAATTAAAGAGTAAAAAATGCATGGAGAAAGGAAAAAAATTCTAGGTAGCACAGGGGTCAACCCATGGACCTAGATGTCGACTTCAGAGATCAAAAATAAATAAAAAATTGAAAAGGAATCGCGAATGTATCGACCCATACACATTTGGAGTCTATACATACAGAACAGAAAGTTTAAAGATGCATAAACTAAAGTTATGTATCGACCCATTCACATTTGGAGTCAATACATACAGACTATGTATTGACTTAAACACTTTATGTATTGATACATACTGAACCAAAAAAAACTCAAAAAATGAAGATATTTGGTTTGACCAATGAGGTGATTGAGTGGATACATACATTATGGACCAAGAGATATCATACAAAAATGTCATATTTCATGCAAGAGCAAATAAATACTATGCTCAAATACTAATGGCATCAAAAATACTTCAAATGTGAGGAAATAATTTCATGTCATACATATGATGAAAAAAACATGACGTCACTATAAACATATAGATTGAAACACTCAAGGAATATCAATGAAATTTTTGGAAATGAACAAACATGAATTGTATCATTCATCAAATATATCACACAATTTTTAAACATAAACATGCAATCAAATACTAGAGACATAGATAAGGAACACATTATATATAGACTTATGAACAAAAGAGATAACTATAAGTGAAACAATATTACCTCATAGGGCGAAAGATGTAGGATGCACTCACATGAAATAGAACTTTTGAACGAAAGTTTAGAGAAATGTAAAGAGTGCATGCAACAAAATATTTAGGCAAGATTTGAGATATGAAGAATGCCCAATTCCCGTCGAATATTGAAAAATAGCTCAGTCGCAAGAGGTTTTGTGAATATGTCAGCAAGTTGATTTTTACTATCAACATGTTCAATAACGACATCGTCTTTTTCAACATGGTCACATAGGAAATGGTGACGTATCTCAATATGTTTAGTACGAGAGTGTAACACTGGATTTTTGGTTAGATTAATCACATTAGTATTATCGTACATTATCAGAATACGTTGAAGTTTGATATCAAAGTCAAGTAGTTTTTGTTTAAGCCACAAAATTTAAGCACAACAACTATCGGTTGCGACGTATTCCGCCTCAGTATTTGACAAAGCAACAGAGATTTGCTTCTTTCTATGCCAACTAACTAAGGAGTTTGAAAACAGGTGGCAAGTTCCACTAGTACTTTTCCTATCCGATTTGAAACCGATAAATTCAGAATCAGAATAACCAACCAAACTATAGTTGCTACCTTTGGAAAACCAAATCCCATACTTAGGTGTACCATGAAGGTATCTAAGGATGCGCTTTACAACTTTTAAATGTGATTCCTTAGGAGTGGATTGACACCTAGTGCACATGCACACACTAAGCATAATGTCAGGCCTACATTCGATCATACCTTTATAAATTTTGAAATCAACATCCTTACCATTTTTATCTCTGTCCAAGTTCCCATTAGTGGGCATTGGAGTGTCAATTGACTTTGCATATACCATTTTGAAGTATTTAAGCAACTCTTGGCAGTATTTTGTTTGACACACAAACATCCCTTCTTTCAGCTACATGATTTGAAGTCCGAGAAAATAATTCAATTCACCCATTAGACTCATCTCAAATTCGACATACATTAGCTCTTAGAGTGTGTAGTCATGTCTTTAGAAATGTCTCCAAGAATGTTGTCGATTAAATGATCCTTGGAAGTCCTCCATGTCAAGGGAATATCATTCACTTTAGTTGGACTCTGATGACTTCTCGGCAAGTGTACCGATAGTGTCAAAGTAATAATTAAGATCGAATCCACATGGAATGTTGCAATGTAAAGAAAATAGTAAAAGGGGGGTTCAGATTGCATTGCAAAAAAGTAAATAAAGTGTTTAAACATAATTATGAAAGTTGTCAGGTTGTGTATTGAATCCTCTATTTCTATATTGTTGATGTTCGATGCCTTATATGAATGATCTTATCACTATAATCCCACGACACATTAGCAAAGTCATTATAACCAATCCCTTACGAAATAACTCACTAGTCACTACTCAGAGTTTCCTATCCCTAGTCCACCAGCGTAAGCAGGATTATGCAATACACAAAACCTTAATTCCCTATGCCACTACTCAAGGTCTCCTATTCCTATTCAACTAGCGTAAGTACCACAACTTCCCTTGGTCCAACACATAGACTAATGGTCAGTATTTCCTATATGCCCAAAATCAGTTTAAAAGAGTATCTCACATAAAAAGCATTAAAAACAATAAGAAATTGCATAAAATTATAGATCAAAGGATTCTTACAAAGTAAAATCAACATATAACCCAAGAATATTGAAATAGGTTCATCACAAACAACCTAACCTAGAGGAGTTTAGATACTCATATTTCAATAAAGAAGAGTTACATATGATTTCCCTTGAAGGTTTGGCCTCCAATGGCTCCAAATTCTCTCCAAAACACCCTTGATACTGTAAAAGTCACATTTGCAGTGCCAATTTTTGTAACCCTTGAAAAAGTGCACAATCTCCCCTTAAAAATAGCTCAGAATGGATCAAATGCGTCAGAAAAAGCTCAAAAAAAGGGGGTCGTCGCGCGCGTGATAACCGATAACATGCGAGCGATGCAGCTAGTACAAATCTATCGCGTGTCGATGCGACACGTGATTATTCTAGTAGCTGCACGCTTTTGCTCCCTTTCTTTACACTTAGCTATTTTTCCTCATTCTTTGGTCTTTCTTCTTCATTTTGGCTCATCTGTCACTTATTTTGATCAGATTCTTTGACTAAATTCATGCAATGGCGGACTATCATCAGGCTCTTATCCTTCTCCTTTTCAGCATTGTCATTTTCCTCCTCCTCAGGTTTCACCACTTTAGGCTGATCAATTCCTTTTTTGGTGTCTTTGAGTATGTCTTGTGAAGATACACCTGAATCATGAAAATAAATACCTTTCCCGACAATTCTCAGATAAGATTCATCAAAAGTTGTAACGCCCCAGTTTTTGTTAGATTTATTTAATCGAGTCGATTTAATTATTTTTATTATTATATTATTTTATTCTTGACTTTTATTTGATAATATATTATTTTTCATTGCTGTTATGTTTTATCGCGTTTTGAGAGCGTTTGCGAGATATTGGAGTGTAGGGGTATTTTGGTCTTTTGGCTTGGTTAGTTATGTTTTTCATAAAAATAGAAAATAGAGAGAAAAATAGAGAGAAAGAAAAAGAGAAAGAAAGAAGAAAAGAGGGAAAACTTGGAGAGGAAGAAAACATTTCAACCGACTATTGAAAACACGATTAATCGGGTAAGGGTGCGAAACTCGATTATCTTATACTTGTGTATGATTATGTATGTATGTATTTGTTTGTTGTTGGGTTGAAACTGAATATAGAACCAAAACCATAATGTGTTGAGATTGTTGGAAATTGATTCAATTGTGTCTGAAATCATGTTTTAATGATCATAATTGCTGAGACATGTTAGATAGGTGTTGTTGTGCGATCTATTGGTAATTTTCTGGTGTTTAGGTGAAAATTGGAGTGATTTTTGGTTGATTTCGCAGCAGAAAATTCTGCAGAAAAATTCTGGGTTTTCTCTGCCCATACGCGTAACACGCAGGGCAATACGCGTATTGGTTTGGGCAATACGCGTATGGCAAGGGGAATTGAGGGCAATACGCGTATGGCAGTCCATTTTTCTCGGCCCTCTGCTGATTTGCGTAATGGTACGCGTATTTGGCAAGGCAATACGCGTAAAGTGTGAGGCATTACGCGTATGGAGTTTTAAGTGGGATTTTTGGGAGAATTTGGTCTCTGCCCATACGCGTATCACTTTGGACAATACGCGTATGGATGAGCGAGTGAGTTAGGCAATACGCGTATAGCTCAGGGCAATACGCCTAGGACCAGAGAGGGTGTAGAATTGTATCTGATTTTGCGTTCGATGCCGTAACTTTTGATCTGTAACTCGGATCGAGGCGTTCTTGGTACCGTTAGAAAGCTATTGAGATGTTCTTTTTTTTAAAATGGTTTTGAGATTGTTGGCCGATTTAATTATGTCGTTAATTTGGCATAGTGTCATTTTGTCGACTTTTACCGTCGTAATTGTGTGTAATTGATGTGTATCATGCAATGTGCTTTTGATATGGACATCGTATGACTTGTGTGATGTTATATGATGTGAATGTATGATTATGGATGTGTATATGTGTGCATTTGAATGTCATGAGTCATTGTATGCCAAGCATCATGATATGCATTCTTGTGATGTCGTGTGCCCTAGTGGGTGTGAGCGACGAAACGATTCCAGAGGGAATCCGCTATAACATCGTGTGCCTTATACAAAGAGGTGTGAGCGGTGATTATAGACGATCGTGTGCCTTATACAAAGAGGTGTGAGCGATCGGGTCATGTGCCTTATACAAAGAGGTGTGAGCGATCCATAAACATCGTGTGCCTTGTACAAAGAGGTGTGAGCGACGGGCAACATCGTTTGCCCGACGGGGAGTTACACTAAGTAACAAGCAATGATTCCAATAGTTCCTGAGTGAACTAGTGATGAGAATGATGGATGGAACGGTACCGCATTGCATTGCATAGAGTCGTTGTGTCGGTCTCTGTGCATTTGCATAAATTATGAATGGATTGATTTTGTGTGGAATTGTGAATGGAATTGATGTTGTTGATATACATATATGTTGGTGATAAATGTATTGTGCATGGTTGATATGCCTTTGTAATGGATATATGAGTTATGCATTGTGTTGTTTCGTATTTGATCTATGGTGTAAATTGTGGTGAGAACGTTTTGTATGTGTATTTTGGTGTTATTATATAATTATATGCAATTATATTATGATTGTGTTTCTCACCCTTCTGTTGTTTTGAATGCTCTATAAGGCATTGCAGATTAGATGCTGGAGGTTTTTTTGTGAAGCTTAGGTCTTCATTCTTTTGTCGGTCGGCTCTGATATGTAGCACCGGGTAGTCGGGGAGATCGTGTGTGATTATGTGTATATGTATATGTTCTTTTTGGATTGTACATGTATGCCTCTGTATATGACAGACAAAATTTTTATGTTATATATATATATATGAGATTTCAGTTGCAGATTTTCCGCTTTTATTCTGTACCTGAATAGTGGGTGTTAGGAACTGAGTTCCTCTGTTTGTATTACTACCTGATTATTGCATATCTTTATGAGCAGGTTGTTTTATTTCATTTCAATTAATGTGACGCCTCAGTCTATGCCACGAATGTTTTATTATACTCTGATTATTTGTTATCGTTTTATTTAATTGGGGGTATAGATTGAGGGTGTTACATTAAGTGGTATCAGAGCCAGTCCGTGTCAGTTTGTGTTAGTCCGTGTCAGTCCTTGCCGGTCGTTGTGTTTGGGTGAGATGTTTGTTTAACCATAGTTGTTGTTATTGGATATGAACAGAATATGGCTGGTAGGAATGATGATGCTTTGGCTGCTGTTATGCAAGCTATGGCTTAGGCTGTATAGGGTGCGCCTAATGCTGGTGGGAATGATGAGTTTAGGAAAAACAAACCGCCTGTCTTCAAAGGGAGACATGATCCTGATCGTGCTCAGATTTGGCTTAAGGAGATTGAAAGAATCTTTCGAGTGATGGACTGTGCTGAGGAACATAAGGTGAGACTAGGTACTCACATGTTGCAGGAGGAAGCTGATGATTGGTGGGTTAGTACGCGTCATGTGTTGAAAGCTGCAGATGAGGTGGTCACTTGGGCTTTGTTTAGCAGGGAGTTTTTGAGGAAGTATTTTCCCGAAGATGTAAGAGAAAAGAAAGAGATAGAGTTCTTGGAATTGAAACAAGGTAACATGTCTGTTATTGATTACACTGCTAAGTTTGTGGAGCTTGTTCAGTTTTATCCACATTATGCTGAAGTAACTGCGGATTTTTCCAAGTGTGTGAAGTTTGAGAACGGATTGCGTCCTGAGATCAAGCAGGCAATCAGTTATCAAAGGATTAGGAGGTTTTCAGATTTGGTGGATTGTTGTAGAATTTATAAGGAGGATAGCAAAGCTTGTTCTACTCACTATAAGAGTGTGAACGAAAGGAAAGGAAAGCAACTGTTTTGTGGTGGTCCTTATGTGTCACCAGCTGATAAGGGTAAGCAAAGGGGTAATTTTGATAAAAGGCCTAGTGGGGGAGGTATGTCTAATCCTCTGAGATGTTATAGGTGTGGTGACTTAGGACATCGTCAGTTTGAATGTAGAAAAGATATGAGGAAGTGTTCCAATTGTGGAGGTTTAGGACATGTTGCAGCTGATTGTAAGAAGAATGTGGTGAAGTGTTTCAACTGTGGTGAACCTGGTCATGTTAGTACGAAGTGTCCAAAACCAAAGCAAGCTCAAGATGGGGGGGAAGTGTTTGCATTGGCAGGAACTCAGACTACTAGTGCAGACCGTCTGATTAGAGGTATTTGTTTTATTAATAGTACGCCTTTAGTTGCTATTATTGATACCGGAGCGACTCATTCATTTATTTCGTCTGAGTGGGCGAAGCGTTTGAATCTTTCGTTGTCTTTGATGGGTGGAGAGATGGTTATTGATACTCCAGCAATGGGGTCAGCAACTACTTCTTTGGTTTGTTTAAGTTGTCCTTTGACCATTTATGGTAAAGAATTTGAGATGGATTTGGTGTGTTTGCCGTTGGAGGGTTTAGATGTGGTTCTGGGTATGAATTGGTTGCAGTTTAATCGGGTTCATATTGATTGTTATCATAAGTTGGTAAGATTTCCTTCTCTTGAAGAAGATGAGGAATCGAGTTTCTTATCTACCAAAGAGTTGAAGAAACTTTTGGCGGATGAAGCTCAAATGTTTGGGTTATTTGCGTCGTTGACAGTGGATAGTCAAGTTTCAATTGATGTGTTTCCTGTTGTGTGTGAATTTCCAGAGGTGTTTCCAAAGGATATTTCAGATGTACCGCCAGAGAGAGAGGTGGAGTTTTCTATTGATCTAGTTCCTGGTACTAGATCTGTATCTATGGCACCTTATCGTATGTCGGCATCCGAGTTGGTTGAGTTAAAGAAGAAGTTGAATGAATTGTTAGAGAAGAGGTTTGTGAGGCCAAGTGTATCGCCTTGGGGTGCTCCAGTTTTGTTGGTGAAAAAGAAAGATGGAAGTATGCGATTGTGTATTGATTATCACCAGCTGAATAAGGTGACGATTAAGAATAAGTATCCTCTTCCCAGAATTGATGATCTGATGGACCAGTTGGTAGGTGCTTGTGTGTTTAGTAAGATTGATTTGAGGTCAGGTTATCATCAGATTAGAGTGAAAGAGGAAGATATTCAGAAGACGGCTTTTAGGACACGATACGGTCATTACAAATATTCTGTGATACCGTTCGGGGTTTCTAATGCATCGGGTGTGTTTATGGAGTATATGAATCGTATTTTCCATGATCATTTG
The DNA here is from genome assembly GCA_022829125.1 of Lathyrus tuberosus. Classification (NCBI taxonomy): domain Eukaryota; kingdom Viridiplantae; phylum Streptophyta; class Magnoliopsida; order Fabales; family Fabaceae; genus Lathyrus; species Lathyrus tuberosus. The sequence continues at coordinate 8,374,589 of JALAZF010000147.1, forward strand.
GATCGATTTGTTGTTATGTTTATTGATGACATCTTGATTTATTCTAAGTCCCGGGAGGAACATGCGGAGCATTTACGTGTTGTGTTGCAAATTTTGAAGGAAAGGAGACTTTTTACCAAGTTGTCCAAGTGTGAGTTCTGGTTGTCAGAAGTGAGTTTTCTTGGGCATGTGATTTCAGGTAATGGTATCACTGTGGATCCATCTAAAGTAGATGCAGTTCTGCAATGGGAGGCTCCTAGATCTATTACTAAAATTATAAGCTTTTTGGGTTTAGCTGGTTATTATCAAAGATTCATTGAAGGTTTTTCTAAGCTAGCACTTCCTTTGACCCAATTGACTTGTAAAGGTAAAGCGTTCATTTGGGATATTCAGTGTGAGGAAAGTTTTAATGAGCTGAAGAGAAGATTGACTACAACTCCGATTTTGATCTTACCGAATCCTAGTGAACCGTTTGTGGTGTATTGCGATGCGTCTTTGATTGGTTTAGGTGGAGTGTTGATGCAAGAAGGTAAGGTTGTGGCTTATGCTTCGAGGCAATTGAGGATTCATGAGAAAAATTACCCTACTCACGATTTGGAATTAGTGGCGGTGGTTTTTGTATTGAAAATTTGGAGGCATTATCTCTATGGTGCAAGATTCAAAGTCTTTAGTGATCATAAAAGTTTGAAATACTTGTTTGATCAGAAAGAGTTGAGTATGAGGCAACGGAGATGGTTGGAATTTTTGAAGGACTACGATTTTGGCTTGAATTACCATCCTGGTAAAGGTAATGTGGTAGCCGATGCGTTAAGCCGGAAATCTTTGCATATGTCCGCTTTGATGGTTAAAGAGTGGGAACTTTTGGAAGCGTTTAGAGATTTGAGTTTGGTGTGTGAATTGACATCTGACAGCGTGAGGCTTGGTATGTTAAAAGTCACTAATGATTTTCTGTTAACCGTTAGCGAGAAATAGAAGTTGAATGTGAAATTTGTTGATTTGATGACGGTTGGAGATCAAAGTGTGAATGGTGACTTTAAAGTGGACGATAAGGGTGTTTTGAGATTTCGTGCTAGGATTTGTATTCCTGATGATTCGGACTTGAAAAAGATGATTTTGGAGGAAGGACACCGGAATAGTTTGAGTATACATCCGGGAGCTAATAAGATGTATCAAGATTTGAAGAAGATCTTTTGGTGGTCTGGATTGAAGAGGGATATGGCTCAGTTTGTCTATGCGTGTTTGACGTGTCAGAAGTCAAAAGTAGAACATCAGAAGCCTAGTGGATTGTTGCAACCGTTGGATATTCCCAAGTGGAAATGGGACAGCATTTCTATGGATTTTGTGACAGGGTTTCCGAATACACAGAGGGACATAATGCCATTTGGGTAGTTGTGGATAGACTGACTAAATCGGTGCATTTCATTCTGATTGACATCAGTTTTTCTTTGGAGAGGTTGGCTGAGATTTATATCAGTGTGATTGGGAAATTACATGGTGTTCCGTTGTGTATTATTTCAGATCCAGATCTGAGGTTTACTTCCAGATTTTGGGAAAGTTTGCAAATGGCGTTAGGTTCCAAGTTGAGGTTGAGTTCGGCTTATCATCCACAGACGGATGGACAGACCGAGAGAACTATTCAGTCGTTGGAAGATCTGCTGAGAGCTTGTGTTCTTGAGCAAGGTGGTGCTTGGGATAGTTATCTTTCGTTGGTTAAATTCACGTATAACAACAGTTTCCATTCAAGTATTGGAATGGCACCTTTTTAAGCGTTGTATGGAAGAAGATGTCGAACACCATTGTGTTGGCATGAATCTGGTGAGAGTTCAGTGGTTGGACCGGAGTTAGTGCAACAGACTACGGAAAAGGTGAAACTTATTCGTGAGAAAATGAAGGCTTCTTAGAGTAGGCAAAAGAGTTATCATGATCGAAGGAGGAAAGATCTTGAGTTTCAAGAGGGCGGTCATGTATTTTTTAGAGTTACACTAGTGACGGGTGTTGGTCGTGCATTGAAGTCGAAGAAGCTTACTTCTCGGTTTATTGGTCCTTACCAGATATCCGCGAGAGTGGGTGCTGTGGCTTATCGGGTGGCGTTGCCGCCGAATCTTTCGAATTTGCACGATGTGTTCCATGTTTCACAGCTTCGGAAGTATGTTCTGAATCCGTCGCATGTGATTCCGATGGATGAGGTAGAGGTAAGGGAGAACCTTACGGTTGAGGCATTACCGGTGAGAACTTTGGATCGCGAGTTGAAGCGGTTAAGAGGCAAGGATATTGCACTTGTGAAAGTAGCGTGGGGAGGCGCTGCTGCGGGAAATTTGACTTGGGAGTTGGAGAGTCGGATGCGGGAGTCGTATCCGGAGTTGTTCGTCTCAGGTAATATTTTCGAGGACGAAAATTTCTAAGTGGGGGAGAGTTGTAACGCCCCAGTTTTTGTTAGATTTATTTAATCGAGTCGATTTAATTATTTTTATTATTATATTATTTTATTCTTGACTTTTATTTGATAATATATTATTTTTCATTGTTGTTATGTTTTATCGCGTTTTGAGAGCGTTTGCGAGATATTGGAGTGTAGGGGTATTTTGGTCTTTTGGCTTGGTTAGTTATGTTTTTCATAAAAATAGAAAATAGAGAGAAGGGAAAAGAGAAAGAAAGAAGAAAAGAGGGAAAACTTGGAGAGGAAGAAAACGTTTCAACCGACTATTGAAAACACGATTAATCGGGTAAGGGTGCGAAACTCGATTATCTTATACTTGTGTATGATTATGTATGTATGTATTTGTTTGTTGTTGGGTTGAAATTGAATATAGAACCAAAACCATAATGTGTTGAGATTGTTGGAAATTGATTCAATTGTGTCTGAAATCATGTTTTAATGATCATAATTGCTGAGACATGTTAGATAGGTGTTGTTGTGCAATCTATTGGTAATTTTCTGGTGTTTAGGTGAAAATTGGAGTGATTTTTGGTTGATTTCGCAGCAGAAAATTCTGCAGAAAAATTCTGGGTTTTCTCTGCCCATACGCGTAACACGCAGGGCAATACGCGTATTGGTTTGGGCAATATGTGTATGGCAAGGGGAATTGAGGGCAATACGCGTATGGCAGTCCATTTTTCTCGGCCCTCTGCTGATTTGCGTAATGGTACGCGTATTTGGCAAGGCAATACGCGTAAAGTGTGAGGCATTACGCATATGGAGTTTTAAGTGGGATTTTTGGGATAATTTGGTCTCTGCCCATACGCGTATCACTTTGGAAAATACGCGTATGGATGGGCGAGTGAGCTGGGAAATACGCGTATGGCTCAGGGCAATATGTGTAGGACCAGAGAGGGTGTAGAATTGTATCTGATTTTGCGTTCGATGCCGTAACTTTTGATCCGTAACTCGGATCGAGGCGTTCTTGGTACCGTTAGAAAGCTATTGAGATGTACTTTTTTTTAAAATGGGTTTGAGATTGTTGGCCGATTTAATTATGTCGGGAATTTGGAATAGTGTCGTTTTGTCGACTTTTACCGTCGTAATTGTGTGTAATTGATGTGTATCATGCAATGTGCTTTTGATATGGATATCGTATGACTTGTGTGATGTTATATGATGTGAATGCATGATTATGGATGTGTATATGTGTGCATTTGAATGTCATGATTCATTGTATTCCAAGCATCATGATACGCAATCTTGTGATGTCGTGTGCCCTAGTGGGTGTGAGCGACGAAACGATTCCAGAGGGAATCTGCTATAACATCGTGTGCCTTATACAAAGAGGTGTGAGCGATCGGGTCGTGTGCCTTATACAAAGAGGTGTGAGCGATCCATAAACGTCGTGTGCCTTGTACAAAGAGGTGTGAGCGACGGGGAACATCGTTTGCCCGACGGGGAGTTACACTAAGTAACAAGCGATGATTCCAATAGTTCCTGAGTGAACTAGTGATGAGAATGATGGATGGAACGGTACCGCATTGCATTGCATAGAGTCGTTGTGTCGGTCTCTATGCATTTGCATAAATCATGAATGGATTGATTTTGTGTGGAATTATGAATGGAATTGATGCTGTTGATATACATATATGTTGGTGATAAATGTATTGTGCATGGTTGATATGCCTTTGTGATGGATATATGAGTTATGCATTGTGTTGTTTCGTATTTGATCTATGGTGTAAATTGTGGTGAGAACGTTTTGTATGTGTCTTTTGGTGTTATTATATAATTGTATGCAATTATATTATGATTGTGTTTCTCACCCTTCTGCTGTTTTGAATGCTCTATAAGGCATTGCAGATTAGATGTTGTAGGTCTTTTTGTGAAGCTTAGGTCTTCATTCTTTTGCCGGTCGGCTCTGATATGTAGCACCGGGTAGTCGGGGAGATCATGTGTGATTATGTGTATATGTATATGTTCTTTTTGGATTGTACATGTATGCCTCTGTATATGACAGACAAACTTTTATGTTATATATATATATATATATATATATATATATATATGAGATTTCTGTTGCAGATTTTCCGCTTTTATTTTGTACCTGTATAGTGGGTGTTAGGAACTGAATTCCTCTGTTTTTATTACTACCTGATTGTTGCATATCTTTATGAGCAGGTTGTTGTATTTCGTTTCAATTTATGTGACACCTCAGTCTATGCCACGAATGTTTTATTATACTCTGATTATTTGTTATCGCTTTATTTAATTGGAGGTATAGATTGGGGGTGTTACAAAAGTGACATGCAAAGACTCCTCAACAGTAAGTAATCTCTTATTATACACTCTATAGGCTTTGTTTGACTGAGAGTATCCAAGAAAGATACCTTCGTCAACTTTTGCATCAAGTATCTTGAGGTTGTCCTTACCATTATTTAATATAAAACGCTTACAACCGATGACATGAAGATGAGATAAATTTGTATTTCTACCATTGAGAAGTTCATAAGGCGTTTTGTTTAAGATATGACAAATAAATATCCTATTTAAAACATAACACATCGTACTTATTGCATCTACCCAAAAATATTTAGATAGATTACTCTCATTGATCATAGTTCTTACCAACTCCTCTAAAATTCTGTTTTTGCACTCTACAACACCATTTTATTGTGGAGTTTTAGGAACGGAAAAGTTATGTTCAATACCATATTTATCATAATAATCATCAAAGAGGTGGTTTTCAAATTCATCTCCATGATCGCTTCAAATTGCAACTATCTTTAAACTCATTTTATTTTGGGACAACTTGGCAAACTTTGTAAAAGCGGAAAAAGTCTCATATTTACCTTGAAAAAAAATGGTCTAACAAAATCTAGAATAATCGTCTGCTATTACAAAACCATAGTAATTACCACCCAAGATTTTTATCCTTGAAGGACCAAAAAGATCCATATGGAGTAGCTCAAAAGGTCAAGAAGTTGAAACAACATTTTTAGATTTAAAACAGTCTCGTGTTTGCTTTCCCATTTGGCATGCATCACATATGTGGTCTTTTGAAAAATTATTTTTAGGTAGACTAATAAATAGATCCTTTGAGACCACTTTGTTTTGTAAATCAAAATTGACATGAGCTAAGCATCTATGCAATAACCAACAATATTTACTCATGGTTACTAAACACTTAGTACTTGTCAATGATACATCATTCAAGTTAAGCATATAGATGCTTTTTACCCTCAAGCCCTTAAACTAATGATTTTTCTTCTCATTATGTTCAATAATGCAACAACTATTTGTAAAAGTTATTTTATTGCATTTGTCGCATAGTTGACTAATGCTAAGAAGATTATGTTTAAGACCTTCAACTAGTATAACATCTGAGATAGTAGTAGAAGAGTGATTACCTACACTACCTTTACCAAGTATATCACCTTTATTGTTGTCTCTGTAGGTTACATAGCCCTTCTTCTTTACTGTGAAGTCAATGAATAGAGAAATCTCACCCGTCATATGTCTTGAGTATCCACTATCAAGAAACCACACTCTCTCTATAGAGCCAAAACATTTGACCTACAAGATTAAACAAAGGTGGTAGGTACCCAATTTTCATTGGGTCCTTGAGTGTGAGTAGAAATAATGTTTCACTTGGAAAACCATTGAAACGCACCTTTAGGAATCAAGTATCTTTGAAGTTTGCATTTAGTAATGGTATGGACTTTCTTGCAACAATAGTGACAAGTCAAATGATTATAAGAATAACTCTTGCTATTAGATTCCTTTTCAACAAATTTGTACCTTTATATGGAACGTTTAAAGATCTTTTTGAATTTTATGGGATTAATAGCAAAGGAAAATTTTGGTTCTAAAGCCTTGTTCAATTTGGCTTTTAGAGTTATAACCTCTTTTTGCCAAATGTGACAAGTTTCACAACCAAACCAAGAAGATTTCTCATCCTCATCCTCAACTTTTGAAGCCTCTAACATGGTTTGCTTAAGAGCTTCCATTTAATTTTCATTTTATAAAACTTTTGCTTCTAAGTATGAAAATATTATTTTATATGAATCCAACCTTTTAAAATCTTCTACGGCTTCACCATATAGATTTTCAAAAGCAATTTGTAACTCAGAATAAGACATTTTATCAATAGGTTCATGTTTATAATGACTTACATTCTTCTTCTTATTTTGATGGGCCATGAGGCAAAAATTTACCGTTTCACCACTTTTACTTTAGCTATCTTCACTTAAGGATTCACTATTGTCGCGGTGAGAAGTGGATGTCAGGCTATTGATTAACTTGAATCTCAAATCATTTATTTCACCACCGGTCTTTGATTTATCCAAGGGAAGGGAGAAAGATCGAATGTCCCACAGTATGCAATGCATATGCAAAGCTAAGAGTCTAAGGTTCGGGGGTTGGTTATACCTAGGGAATGTGTTAGCACCCTAGATATCTGTAGTACTCTACATGAACCTCTTGTTTTATTATGTTATTTGTTATCTGTTTGCTAAAGGTTAAGGGGTAGGAAAACCTAAAGTTCCATTCCTAAGTGTGCTCGACAAGATTTCGCATCTTGTGCCTACATATCCTGCCGGAAAGTGGAATCAGAGCACTTGTAGTTCCTCTCTGAGGGATACTAAAGGTTTGTTTGAAAAGTCCAGGAGAAAAGATGAGTCATCATCTTAAGAACCACCACAGTTTTGAGAATGGTCCTTTGCTTCATCTTAGGAGAAGGGCTCCAACTCGGATATAGAATCGACGAGTATGCCTCATACCTCTCCTAAGTGGAAAAGGAATCCACATCTTGTTTGTATTGTGGGGTATGAGATTGTATGTCTCTTCTTTAAGATGATTCACATCTAATCCTCTTATAGGGAGAATCAGGTGAGCTATAGTTTGATTGTCTAATCAAGATTTAAAGGGGACTAACTTAGGAGAATCTATCCTAAAGTTGTCTAAGAAACTTATCTTAAAGGGTATAAAAGCCTATGAGGAGGATGAAATGCAAATGAAATGCACCATGTATGATAAATGATTATCATACATGGGATTTTCCCTTGGATATAATGCAAGCAGCTATAATATTAATATGCATAAAAAGCAATAAAGCATAAAGTATAAAGCATAAAGGTTAAAATTAATAGACGTCATCGATTAATCAAAGCAAAGAGTTGAGTTTTAATCGTGTACACTTGCAAAGTGGGCTAGTCTTGTGTATAGTTACCAAAGGGTTGATAGTGATGCTTAAAAGCAATCGACTTACATGGGTAGAAAAGATGGCTCGACGTTGAATCGAGAATTTTATATTTTTTAAAAAAGGTTTAGAATACAATTAAGATGATTAAGTAGGGTGCATACATCAAGTAAAAAAGATGATTATTAAACTACTAAGAGAAAGGTTTGGAGAACCTACTTAAAGGGTCTATCAAGTTGAAAGATTTACAAAAGGTTTTAACATCTTATCAAAAGAGTTTTATATTTTTATTATCTTTACAAAAGATCACATCTGTTATTAAAAAAAAAAAGAAAAGGAGTTTAAAATGGTTTTATTTTGTTATTATTTAAAAAAAAGGCTTATCAAATTATTTTAGGAAAAGTTATATTAAAAAAGGGAGTGATATTTTAAATATAAAAAAGGGGTTATATTTTAAAAAGGTTATAAAAAAAGTTCTATATACTTATTATTTTTTTAAAAGGATTGGTTATGTTTTACAAAAAACCAAATTAATTATTTTAGAAAATATTAAACATTTTAAAACATTATGAATTTGATTATTTATTAAGAAAATGTTATAAAGAAAAGGGATAAATTAAATTAATTAAGAAAACAAATTGCCTTAAATAAACGGAGGGATTGTCATACCCCAAATTTTGACCACCAAGATTTCCCATCATTGTGCAAATCATCACCACAATATGGATGTAATTTCATGCCTCATCAATCTCCTCAAGGATTGTCGAGCATCCACTATAATTAAGAATTAGGGTTTCAAGCCCTCTTAGAGCACTTAGACAAATGATCAATCAAGAATTGACATGATATAAAACTTGTCAAGTCTCTCAAACATCCATAAGAGATCAAGAGGACTCCCACATCAAGAATCAAGCACAAAGTTGCAACATTCTAAGTGGATCAAGCCTCGAGAGCTCCAGTGTCACCAAATTAGGGTTTTGGTCGACCAAGGCCTCCAGATGAAAGTTTTCATCTGGGCATGAGCCAATGCTTCAAAGCACAACCCAAGATACTCCAAGGGACCTCATGAACCCAATCATCAAGTCAATTTAGCCTCAGGGGATGCATTCCTAAAAAATCATGAATTAGGGTTTCTTGACCTAATTCACCCCTAAGTTGACTTTTGAGGCAAGACATGGGCCAAGAACTCAAGACATGATTTGAGGGCCACAAATACACCACATTGATCCATTTACAACAATGGATTTACCCAAGAAACTTGATTCACAAGTTTCAATTTCATCTGGATCACAATTAGGGTTTTAAAGGAAAAATCAACTGTATCTTTGACTTTTGACCAAGACATGCTCCCAAACCTTGGGACATGATTCAAGACACCCTAAAACACCTATGGAATCCATCCATCTGGTTTGAATTAGGTCAAGAACTTGATTGCACAAAGAATCTCACATTTTGGATTTCATTTGACAAAAAGTCAACTGTGCACAAAATCAAGTTTGACTTTTTGGAATTTTTCACAAATATGGTTCCCCTAAGTCAAAAACAATATTGATGTATGATATTGATCATCATCCATCAATAAAAATCAAGAAAAGTGAGGTTTCTTGCAAAAGGAGAAACCATGAGAAACCAAAATTTTTCTAAGTTATGGAACAAAAGTGATTTTGTACCGAATTTGCAAGGTCATAACTCCTAAACCACCAGGCATTTTTCTCCCATTCAAAGCTCAAATGAAAGTCCATCTGACATACTTCAAATATGTCAACTACAACAGATTCCAAATCCTCATGGATTTTGAGTTATAGATTGATCAAAATCACAAAAACATGAAAATGACCACTTTTCCAACACTTAGTGAAATTTTCAATAAGTCAGAATCTGCCTTACTTTTTCCAAAATGTAGGGACATTTTTCACCTTGATCCAAGTTAAACCAGGTCCATTGGTGAACATCAAAGTTGAAGTATGCCATGAGGGCTTTCCAACAAGTACCAGATCATCTCCAAATTCAATTTGAGTAGGGAGATACAACACCTTGGAACATGGCATCATGGACTGATTTTGTTCAAGGTAGAGATTATAGGACATTTGCTTGATTTGGCCAAATCAGATAATTCCAAGCCTTGTCATCCATTTGGACACCTCAAGGGATAAAATCAAAGAGGAATGATCTGATCCACAAGCCTCTCAAGTCCAAGGAATTACATGTAGCCATAAGTGCCCTAAAAACGCTAAAAAGCTCAAAGACTCCAATTTTGTTTCCAAGCATTCAATGGATGCATCAAGGTGGCATGGACTGAGACATTGCTAACTGAATGAGTCAAGATTCTGCTCTGAACCAAAGGACCATAGGCATGTGCCCTAACCTCAAGTCAATGGCTATATGAGACTAAAGATGCCTTTATCCTATAATTGGCCAAGGGACTATCCAAGTTGCCATTCACTATTGCTTGCAAAACAAACTTTCTCTACTATAAATAGAGCTCATTTGTGATCAGTTTGAGTACACTAAAGTACTACAACACTTGCTTTCCTCAAAATCTCTCTCATTAGGCCAAAATACCTTTTTTGCAAGTCACCTCTGAGTTTTTGAGTTAGAGAGCAATTCCACCACAACTCATGATCCAAACACATCCAATGTATCATATCTAAGTTGTTCAAACACTCACCCTTGATCTGAAACACCAAAATCAGAAAGTCAACCTCCAAAACCTCAAAATTTGACTTTTCTGTATTTTTCAAGTCATGTCTTGATTCAGTCACTTCCAAAACCAAACAAGGCCTCAAACACACTCCAAATATCATCCTCAAACTATGCCAATTGGTTTCCCTCATCTGGAACACCATTTGAGAGGGTCACCATTTGAAATCACTATCGAATTTTAAAATAGAAATATTTTCTGAAAATTCCAAAGGCATCATTGGATTCCTCATGAAATTCTAGGCAGGATACACCTAAATTTTGTCCAAATCCATGGAGAAATGAGGAAGTTAGAACCTTCATGCAAGAGGCACAAAATCAGGTCTTGCCTTGGGCAAGGGCCAGGCCATGGCGCCTTTGCCAGGCCTAAAAACAAGGCCCCCATATATATTCATGGGGGTGGTTTTGATACACGGATGTATCACCATCCCAGTGGTAGCACGCATGTGTGTTTGGATGGAAGGTCGTGAATTCAACACCTACCCAGACCATATTTCCATTTTCTCTATTTTTGCTATTTTTTCACATTTTCATGGTTTTTGTTAATTAATTCCAAAATTAATTTCTCTCTCAATTTTAATTATTTTTTATTGGTTTTTTTTTTTTTAAATTCCCAAAAATGTTAAAATATTTTATTCTACAAAAATTTCACAAAAATATTATTTATTTCATATATTTGGTATTTTTGTAAAGAATTATGTTTTATTTGTTTTTAAACATTTAAAAATATTTCTTTCTCTTGATTTTGCAAATTCAAATGATTTTCAAAGCATCCTATGAATGAAACACGATTTTTAAAACATTAATCCAAGATCACAACGTGTTTTTTCACATATGTTTGGTAATTTTGATCATTTTAATTGAATTTTATTCAATTAAAATACATTTTTAGAATCAAATTAGGGTTTTCGTTGATTTTCACCCTCACAAATCTTTTTTCATACATTTTAGGCCTCTAATAGAGTGTAAGACCCAACCCTCTTTTGTAAATAAATAATTTTGGGCCTCATTCATTGTATAAGTCCCAGTACGTTAAAAAACCACGGTGCGGTCGTCGTTTTCAAAAAACATTTTCATCTGGGCCTCTCCTTGAGTTGTAAGCCCCATCTGTTGTATAAAATAAACTCGTGGGCCTCTAATAGAGTGTAAGACCCATCCCTTGTTGTGCAAAATATTTTTTGGGCCTCAGTCATTGTATAAGTCCCAGTACGTTAAAAAATCTCGGCGCGATCGTCGTTTTCAAAACATTTTCATCTGGGCCTTCCCTTGTGTTGTAAGTCCCACTTTTCTTCTTTTTTCAAACATTATTTGGGCCTCTAATAGAGTGTAAGACCCATCTTTTTGTACATAAAACATTTTTGGGCCTCAGTCATTGTATAAGTCCCAATACAAATTTCAGAACAACGGTACGATCACTGTTATAATTCATCCTCTCCTTGAGTATAAGCCCCAATCTTCTTTTCAAAACAACTTTCCCTTTGATTTAGATTCAAGTCCATAGTTGTTATCAAAACTTTCTTTAATTTCTTGAACAACTAACCATACAGCTGTTACAATGGAAGCTTGCTCACCTGTAAGTTTTAAAAATCTTTCTTTTACAAACTTGTATATATATATATAGGGTTTTGCTAGGATACACCCACCTATTGTATGAAGGTGTATACAACTATTACAATGGAAGCTTGCTCACCTGTAAGTTTTAAACAACTTTCTTTTACAAACTTGTATATATATATATATAGGGTTTTGCTAGGATACAAACTTGTTCACTTGTAAGTCCTCCTACCCTCTTTTACATACAGTATATATTTCATCTGTATATATATGCATGTATATCTTACTTAGAGTTTTCCCCGACAATTAGGTCTAGGATTAGAAAAAGCCAGTGGTCACTCTTTCAACACAGTCAAAACTAGTTCCCCATAGGAATTTCCAGATACAGTCTTGCCTTCTCTTGGGCTTATACAATATGGAACAGAGAAAGGCATTATTCCCGGTGAAACTTTTCTCAAGACTGTCACTACTAGAAATTTGTCTAAGAAATTCATTTTCCCCAGAGAGGATTAATTCCCGGTGAAACCTCTCTTGATTTTCTTCAAACCCTAGAACTGTTCACTAAAGAAAAGATTATTCTCGGTGAAACTTTTCTTAAGTTTTCACCCACGGGCTTCCTAAAAGCATCCCAGCCTCCTCTTGGGCTTTGTACAAGGACCCTCATGCTTCTTAGAAGGTCTCATGCCTTCTCTTGGGCTTAGTACAAGGACCCAAAGACCTCTTACAGGTATATGACAGAACTTAGTCAGCCTTTGTTAGAGCAGTCTTTCCAAAGAGTCAAAACCTTGAACAATTTAGGGTTGATTCTCATCCCTTAAAACACCTGCCTCCTCTTGGGCATCATACAAAGATAAACCTTTTCATGCCAGTAGACTCGGATAGTCTCATCTCCTCTTGGATCTCAAAGAAACCCTCAAGTTTCCCAAAATCTCAGAATAAACCCTGATCATCTCATCAATCACCAGCAGAGTTAAAACCTCATAGGTTTTAAAACTCAATCTTTAAACTCTCACTTTGATTTTCCCCAGCTAGGGTCAAATCACTATCAATAAACCTTTATCAGAACCTCAAGGCATCTGATATCTCAAATCTTCCATAAATCCTCAGCAAGAGTTGATTCCTTAATCTGGACCTGCCTCTGGATCTTAATAATCCTCAGCAGAAGATAGCCTCCTCTTAGGCTATGTATAAAGATCTTTCCTCACTCTCTTGTTGAGTCAATCACTTTTAGCCTCCTCTTAGGCTTTGTATAAAGATCTTTCCTCACTCTCTTGTTGAGTCAATCACTTTTTTAGCCTCCTCTTAGGCTTTATATAAAGATCTTTCCTCACTCTCTTGTTGAGTCTATCACTTTTAGCCTCCTCTTAGGCTTTGTATAATGATCTTTCCTCACTCTCTTGTTGAGTCAATCACTTTAGCCTCCTCTTAGGCTTTGTATAATGATCTTTCCTCACTCTCTTGTTGAGTCAGTCTCTTTTAGCCTCAATCTTGGGCTTTGTACAAGACAGATAAAAACACTCTCTTGTTGAGTCAGTCTCTCTTTCTGCCTCAATCTTGGGCTTTGTACAAGACACCCATAAATATCTTCAACTAAGTCAGTCAAATATCCTTCAGCCTCAATCTTGGACTTTGTACAAGACACATATAAATCTCCCTAAGCAGAGTCAATCCTCTTTCCAGCTTCTAATCTTGGGCTTTGTAAAAGACAAATCATACTCTCCAGCAGAGTCAATTTTCTTTTAGCCACAATCTTGGGCTTTGTGCAAGACAAATAAAACCTCTCACCAGTAGAGTCAGTTTCCCTTTTCAGCCTCAATCTTGGGCTTTGTACAAGACACATAATAATATTCCCCAGTGGAGTCAATAAACCCTTTTTAGCCTCAATCTTGGGCTTTGTACAAGACAGACAAAATATTCCCCAGAAAAGTCAATTCCTTTTAGCCTCCTCTTAGGCTTTGTATAATGATATCCCCTAAAGAGTCAGTCTCTCCTTTTGCCTCAATCTTGGGCTTTGTACAAGACAAATAATAATCTCCCCACTGGAGTCAATCAAACTCTTAGCTTCAACCTTGGGCTTTGATCAAGGCACACAAAAAATCAACATCCCCTCAGAGGAAATCAAAATCTCTCTGTAGGAAGATACTTCTCTGTATATCACACATCAAAACAAACATTCAAAACAAACATTAATCCCAGATAACCGCTATAAGAGGCAAACTTGTTGATTCAAAAATCCAAGCTGTCGTCAATCTCTTATCCGGGTAAATCCCCTTTTTTCATCTAATTACTGTAAGTGGTAAGCCTCTGGATTATTTACAACCACACCACTGTCCCTTTCTTAGCATGAAAGATTCCTAAGGAAAAATGGCATTGCTCAACACTGAGTTAAAGTTTTATCCTTCAGGACAAATATCTCATAAAGGAAATTATGGCATTGCTGGATTCTCATATCCCATCTAAAGTAATCCTCCTTTATAATCAGTCACCCAACAGTTGTGATAAACAGACGAGATGTCTCCCTTTAGAGATGATAAATTCTCTCTCAGTCAAACCTTTTAACTTCAATCTTGGGCTTTGAACAAGACACAAATACTCAAACTTTTAGCTTCAATCTTGGGCTTTGAACAAGACACCAAACATCTTTTCCTCCCATAGAATAGGAGGAACTAAAATTTCTCTGATTTCCCTGTTTTCTTTACCAGGAATACGTAGGCATAAGATTGCGAAATCTTAGCGAGCATACCAATCAAAAACTTTAGGTCCAGTACCTTCACATACCAATAAAAAACTTTAGGTCCAGTACCTTCACTCATCAAAAACCTCGGAAAACCCGAAATCAAACAAAAACTCTCTCTCTCTCAAACACTCCCAAAGGAGAAACTTTCCCAACCCACAACAGACAAACACCAGTAAGTAGAAATCAGTAAGGAAAGTTACTAACAACCTATGGATAACCACATATAGGATGGTTAATTGACAACTCCCTATTGTATAACCTGACCCCGAACTCCCCAATCTCTTTAAGCATTTGTTCAGTTAAACATTTGCGTGCAAGGTTAGTTTTAGATAGCTTCTCTTTCCTTTCCAGCTTCACAGGATAAATTAGAAATCAGAAAGTAGCACCCCACTCCTACCATTGCGGTGAGGAGAAACCCATGGCGATAAGGTGGTCGCGTCACCGAAAAAAATCGCACGCCACAGTAAAATGGCGACTCTGCTGGGGAGTATGATTTTATCTGTTCAGGACTAGGATTAGAATTCCTAAGAGGTCTAGGTTGTTAGAAATTTTCTATATACTATATTATATATATATATATATATATATTGCTTTTTCTACTTGATATCCGTGTTTATTTTTTTGTCAATGGGAATGCGATTGATACGCATGTGGAAAGTTTGAGAGAACCCTAAGATAAGTGATGGCATAGGAGGGTGGACTTATAGGGAGTGATTCCCGAATAAGCGATTCTGGTAGACCATCAAATCAGGCGAGGGCCCATATGGATACTATGTTGAACGACCGATCGTCGTGAAAATAGACGATATCCCAGTGCGGCACCCGTGAACTTGAGGATTTAGTAGAATTAACCATATGGTTATTTGGCAGTGCGGTAACTATCGGGAATAGTCGATACACGATGCTACTCTCAAATGAGATTACCCTAGTATGCTACAGCTCACTCGGGTGAACCAGCTTGCTGTTGATATCCCTAGGGGGGTCAATGATTTTGGGAACCTGTAACCCATTCTACAGGTACAAAAATTGACCAGAATACAACCTTTGGGGATGGGTAGAGCCATGACTCCATGCTCGTGACGTTGAACCCTTGAACCATGTTTTTTCAATGTTTTTATGTGCTGCATTCATTTAAAAAAAACTCTTAAATAAAGAAAAAATATCCTTCTTCTTCCTCTCTTCTTTTTCAAAATAAACTAAAACAATAATTGTAAATATCAGAAAGATTACGTTATGGATTTCGGTAGAAGAAAGACGCACAAGTACACCTTCAAGGTTCCAAAACTAGAGGATTTAAGAAGGTTGGCAAGGATGATTACCAACCCTGATGCTTTCAGAGCTAAGCACGGAGGGTTGTTGTCTCTGTTAAGGGTCCACGTAGTTGAAGGAATCATGTCTACGTTAATTCAGTTTTACGATCCGGTTTATCACTGTTTCACATTCTCGGATTATCAACTTGCACCAACATTGGGGGAATACTCTCACCTGACTGATTTACCTATCACTGACCAAGTTCCCTTTTCTGGACTGGAAGAAATTCTAAAGGAACAAACCATTGTAAGAGCAGTCTATTTGGACGAGTCAGAAGTCAGGACTTACATGACCACTAAGGAAGAATCCAGGGTTTACCAGCTAAATTCCTGATGGAGAAAGCTCTATACTTTGCCAGTGTAGAAAACATAATTGCTTTCGAAGATATCTTTCTTCTGCTCACATATGGGTTATTCCTTTTTCTCAACATCGATAACTTCGTCGATACTAACGCTATAAAGATATTTTTGATTGGGAACCCCGTACCAACCTTGCTCGCAGATGCTTATCATTCTGTACACTTAAGGAATTTGTACAACGGAGGAATGATCACATGTTATGTACCCTTACTTTAAAAATAGTTCATTTCCCATTTACACAAGTCTACTGCTTTTTGGGACCATAAGAGTACTCTACGTTGGTCACAGAGAATCATGTCTCTTACCAACTCTGACATAGATTGGTATAATAGGATTTACGAGAGGATAGAGATCATCGACAGATGTGGAAACTTCCCTAATGTACCCCTCATAGGAACTAAAGGAGGAATCAACTATCATCCAATTTTAGTTCGCCGTCAACTCAGATACCCGATAAAGAATATCCCGCATAATGTTCATCTGGGAGGTCTTTTCTTCAAGGAAGGGGAAAATGACAGGGCACTAAAGAAAGAAATAGTGCATGTCTGGCAACATATTTACAGGAAAGGAAGAGAGTCTCTAGGAAGACCAGACTGTATCTCCATGGAGCCTTATCTCCATTGGGTACAAACTAGAGCCTTCAAGCTTAGGATGCCTTACCCTCGTCAAGAAGTTCTTCCGTTAAAGGAATTTGTCCTCTATTTTATGTCTGATACGGAAAAACTCCAGGTCGCTCTCAACAAAGTTCAACGGGAGAAAAGCTCTTGGAAAAATAAGTACCAAATCCTCAATGTAGAGTGTACCAAAATTCAGGAACTATTAAAAGAAAAGGATGCTCTGATTGAGATTCTAGAACAGCATGCTATGTAAGATCAAAGGAACTTGCTCACTCCTTCCACTTGGCAAAGGACTGACAACCTGACAACGGCTGAAGAACCCCGATCAAAGAAAAGGAAAATACCAGAACCAGCATCTGAGATCTCCTCAGAGAGGACTCAAGACCCCTGAGCTTAGACATTTTCCTTACAAAACTTTGTAAAATACTGTATTTTCCCTTTCTGCAATCTTTCAAATTCAATAAAAGGGGTCTCCCCACTGTATGATATTTGCAATCTATTTGTTGAAGTTTCTTTTTTATTAAAAACAAATATATATATATATATATATATATATATATATATATATATCATTGCATATCATTCATCATTCTCACATAACGCGTTCTTCTTATCTTTGAGTCTCACGTATGTGTCACGATTCTAGAGTCAAACTGTCTCATTCGTACAATACTCGGGCCAATCGACAAAAGAAAATGGATGATCTCGAGGAAGAGAACAGAGAGCTGAGAGAAGAAGTCGACACACTGAAGGAAAGTTTGGAAAAACTTCACTATGACATGCAATCCCTGGCAGCAGCTCAGAGACAACAACAAAGGACTGTGATCTCAGAGATCACATCTACACCCGTAGAGGAGTCCAATGATCCTCGGTACAACATGCCTAAAGGTCTCCCCTGGTCCATGCCTATCAACTTTGTCCCTGAAGGATATATTATGCCGGTCACTGAAGACCCAGAAACTGCAGCAGGAATCGCTGGGCCTGAAGGTTACAAACTTCGAGAAAGCGAAGACGCAAGAGTTATGACGGCAACTCCTGAAGGTTACAAACTTCAGGGCATGGAAGCACCAAGAGTCACCGCCGTAATAACTATACCACAACCAGTGGTACACACTGTCCCGGAAGGATAGATTTCATAAGTAATTTCAGGTGGAAACAAAGACATATACAAAAGAATGAATGAGTTCCAGGAACAATTCCAGGAGATGCAGAAGGAACTGCATGCCATTCACGGTTAGGATTTATTCGGAAAGGACGCCGCAGACCTTTGTCTGGTCCCTAACGTGAAAATACCGCACAAATTCAAGGTGCCTGATTTTGAAAAATACAAGGCAACTCTTTCCCTCAAAGTCATTTGGTGATGTACGCTCGAAAAATGTCAACTCAGATAGAAAATCAACAGCTATTGATCCATTACTTCCAAGACAGTTTAACCGGTGCCGCACTCAAATGGTACATGAGTTTAAACCGCACCAAGATCAATACTTTCAGAGATCTCGGCGCTGCTTTCGTTCAGCAGTACAAGTATAACCTGGACATGGCACCAGACAGAGATCAACTCAGAGCAATGTCGCAAAAGGACAAGGAAACTTTCAAGGAGTATGCTCAGAGATGGCGTGAAATTGCCACTCAGATCTATCCCCCTCTTGAGCAAAAAGAGATGACTAAGATCTTTTTGAAAACCTTGAGCTCATTCTATTACGACCGAATGGTCGGCAGTGCGCCCAACTACTTCACTAAGATGGTGAACATGGGGGTACGCCTTGAAGAAGCAGTCCAAGAAGGACGATTGGTCAAAGATGCAGAGCCATCTAGCAATACCAAAAGATACGGTAGGGCTTTCCAAAAGAAAAAAGAGCAAGATATTGGTAATATCTCTCTCAGAAAGCAAAGGCGAAGATATCAACTAGTGGCAGCGGTAACTCCCGCTATCAACCCTGCACCGGCTCCAACGTATCAACCTCAGGTTGTTCAGAGCTAACCAAGTCAACAATAGTATCAGTAAAGGACACAACAGCCTCTTCAGCAGGCTCATCCCCAGTACAATAACAACAATCATATGACACGACTATCCGAGTTCGACCCTATACCGATGTTGTATGCAGAACTGTTTCCACTACTACTGGCCAAGGGGCACGTCCAAACTAGGTTTCCTCTTACAGTACCAGAAAATCTGCCTTTTTGGTTCAAAGTGGATCAAACATGCCCTTACCATCAAGGAGGATCGGGGCACAACATCTAGAATTGTATCAGTTTTAAGTCCGATGTGCAGAAGCTTGCCAGGAACGGGGTCTTATCTTTCAAAGATACCAATCCAAATGTTCAGACGAACCCGTTGCCTCAACATGAAAAGACTGCAGTAAATTTAATAAAAGAGGAATCTATCCGCAGTTATCAAATTCACAATGTACTCCTATTATGAACCAATCTGGTCAGGATGCATTGTAGACAAAGCAGGTATGGTCATGTACCACTTCACAATTATCACCAGTGTGATATCTGCGCATAGAATAACCAGAGGTGTTCCGTAGTGCAATCAGCTATACAAGAACAAATGGATCTCGGATGGATTCAAGATCACCGAATTCGGGAAGTCAACATGGCTCACGCAAATCCCAACATTGTCCAGAACCACAACATTCTAGCGATGAACGTCAACTTGGTGGCAATGCACTCGAGGCAAAGTCAATATCATGATCGTCCACGGCATGATTACAATACCTGTCCGATATGCTCTACAAACAATCAGGGATGCTCTTTTGTATAAGAGGCCCTCTAACGTCAGATGAATCTCAGATAGATTCAAGAATATCATGAAAGAAATAACCATCAAGTCAATATGATTCAGATTTTTGACATACGCTTGATGAATACCAGTCTGGTAGAATTACACGCTAAGCAAGTCAGGCTCAGTTTTCTGGCTTCACATGATTATCAAGGCTGTAAAGTGTGTCATAAATACGACCATGGATGTGCACTTATCCAAAGAACACTTCAACACTTGTTGGACCACTGGCGGCTTCCAATCTACTTGGATGAAGCTACATAATAGATTAGTATGACTGACAAGAATTCTGATAGGTATCAAAGTCTGGATGTCCGCTCGATGGAAACAGATCTAGTAAAGTTGCACTGAATACAAAGCGGACGTGGCCGGGTGCCACCACAAAATTATGAGCGCTGTAAAGTTTTCTCAGAGAACAACCAAGGATGCTACCTCGTACGAGCGGCTCTTCAAAATCAGTTGGACCACAAAGAGATCCGACCATGTTCGAGTTCTGGGTCGACCAACGGGATACTCGACTATCTCCCTGGTCAAAGCAAAGACGTTGTCATAATCTCCGATCATGGGAGGACCAAAGACGTTTGTGCCATAATCCCTCTACTCAATGAATCAAGAATTCCTCTTGATAGTAGAAAGATTCTCAACCTCGAACCAATTGAGGCTACCTACGATGGTAAGAAAAATCAAAGAGCTCCTGTGGTTATCTACTTGCTAGGTCCAATACCGAACACCTCCAATAAGACTATCCCTTACAAGTACGGTACAACAACAATCGAAAATGGAAAGAAAACTCCATTACCCTCCGTCGTAAACATTGCCGACATCAGTCGAGTAACACAGAGCGGTCAGATCTTCAACAGAGGAGTAGGAGAACCTACCAAGGAAAAGGAACCTCAAACAGAAGTTCCTAATCAACCAGTCAGTCAATCCAGTAATCCGGAATTAGTAAAGAACCACGATGAGATGATGAAGCTCATCCAGAAAAGCGAGTACAACATTGTAGACCAACTGTTGCAAACTCCTTCGAGAATTTCTGTGTTATCTCTCTTACTCAATTCCGAAGCTCACAGGGAAGCTCTATAGAAAGTCTTAGAGCAAGCCTTTGTGGATCAAGATGTAACGATAAGACAATTTGACAACGTTATTTCCAACATCACTTCCTGCAACAACTTAGGATTCAGTGATGAAGAATTGCTAGAAGAAGGCGAAAATCACAATATGACGCTCAACATTACAGTCAACTGCCAGGACGATGCTTTAGCCAGCGTACTGGTAGATACAGGATCAGCTCTGAATGTTATGCCAAAATCTACTCTGATGCGACTATCATTTTAAGGAGCTCCGATGAAAGGCAGTGAGATTATCGTCAAAGCCTTTGACGGATCCAGAAAAACAGTTATCGACGAAGTCGATCTTCCCATCACCATCGGTCCTCACACTTTCCAGGTCACTTTCCAGGTCATAGACATCCGGGCAGCATACAACTGTTTATTAGGAAGACCTTGGATACACGAAGCTGGGGAAGTCACTTCGACACTTCACCAGAAGCTGAAGTTCGTCAAGAATGACAAGTTAGTCACAGTATGCGGAGAGCAGGCCTTAATCGTGAGCAACTTATCATCGTCCTCCTGTGTAGAACCAGAAGAGGTTATTGGGACACAATTCCAAGCACTATCGGTGAGCAATGAGAATCGATCAGAAAGAGGGACATCGATCTCCTCATACAAAGACATTCTCAAAGTGATCAAGAGTAACAACGCAAAAGGATAGGGACAGCTTGTAATTCCTACGGATAACAAGACAAAGAAAGGTCTTGGTTTCTCCTCAACCTGTGCCCAGACTGCCAAGAAAGATGAAAGTTTTCATCCCATTCAGGACTTCTTCCACAGTAGAGGCTTTCTCCACCCAGTGTCTCAAGAAGTACACACCATCAATGAGGGTGACTCCTCCGATACGGATGAAGAGTGGAAGTCCTATCTCAACAAGGACGGTTATATGTCTCAGGAAAAAACGCACATGCCATTTTGTTTCCCCACGCAGGGTCCGAGATATATACCAAGATCAAACGTTAAGATGATGTACGGAGATTGTGATCCGGAAGGATGCGGTGCTCCTCCCAACTCATTAGAGGAGGAAACTCTGATGAAAGACAACTTTGACTATGACTATTATGACCCACTGGATGACTTGCCTATCTGGCAGCCATACCCAGAAGACTTGGGGCAAAAGAGTCAGCCAAACGATGCCTATCAGCTGAGCAATATTGAAAAGAATACTTGTGTCCCCATCGAGTCATGGGATCGTTATTCAGAACATTCTAAAGATATCCAGCACAACGATGAATCTGCAAAGATTGCAGGACAAGATTTCATCAATTATGCTTTTCCCGAGGTCAACGTCATCGAGAAGGATGACTCCTCTTCTCCCACCGAAGTATGGGATACCTTAGGACAACCGAGTGGCAAGTACGACTTCCTGATCAAGTACACCGCTCCTGAAAGCTCTCGTATCAGGCTCGAAGACATCCAGCCAACTAGATGGGGAGATCCGCCTGAGAGTGAAAACACTATGTAAGATACAACAGAAGAGTTCGTCTACAACAACTCTGCCTAGGAGGAAGACTCCAACGATCCTGCTCTGCCAGAAATCAGTTTCATTTCTGAGGACAACCCAAGAAAGAAGGTACCAGAATTTGTGATTCACCAAGGAGTTCGTCGCCAATAGGTTGTTGTCGATGTCCCGAAAGTCGTCCATAAGTCTAAGTAATTGCTGTCTTTGTTTTAACCTTTCACCCTGCCCAGGTGAAACGGATGTTTTTAGAGGGCTCACCTTTCTGTAAATGTCCCTCTTCGCTTTGCCCGAAGCGACAGAGTTTTGTTTTATAGGGCTGTAGTTTCAAGAATCGACAAATCATAAATAAATAAACGTCGTTCTGTAATTTCCGCATTTACTGCTGTTTTCACTTTTCGTTTTTCGGAAAATGGTAATCCTAAAACAACCCAAAATAAAAACAAGCATTTTTTAGAAAATACGTTGTACACATTCTTGCATTCTCTCTGTCTTTTCTAAAAAAACGAATCATCACGTCATGCAGATTGCTTGTTTTAAACCCCATTGAAACATACGATCCAATGCCTTCTCCCAACTTTGAATTCCCGGTATTTGAAGCTAAATAAGAAGAGAACACTGAAATTCCAGAGGAGATCTCCCGACTGCTCAGACAAGAGGAAACGGTCAATTTGGGTTCAGAGGAAGAAAGGAAAGAAGTCAAGATTGGAGCACTGCTCAGTCCGACTGTCAAAGAAGGCTTGATAAAACTTCTCAAAGAGTTTCCCGATGTGTTTGCTTGGTCCTATCAGGACATGTCAGGGTTTGATACCAGCATCGTGGAGCATCATTTATCGTTGAAATCAGAATGTCTGCCAGTGAAACAAAGGCTAAGACGGACTCACCCGGATATGGCTATCAAAATCTAGGAGGAAGTGCAGAAACAAATTGACGCGGGTTTCCTCGCCACCTCCGAAAATCCTCAATGGCTAGCCAACATAGTGCCAGTTCTGAAAAAGGACAGAAAAGTCAGAATGTGTGTAGACTACAGGGATCTAAACAAAGCTAGTCCAAAGGATGACTTTCCCTTACCACACATAGACATGCTGGTAGACAGTACTACAAAGTTTAAAGTCTTCTCCTTCATGGATGGATTCTCGGGCTATAATCAAATCAAAATAGCACCGGAGGATATGGAGAAAACTTCATTCATCACTATAGCACCCCAAAATTTGCCCTCTATTTTTCTAACCTTAGCTGGCTTATGTTTCTATTTCATCTGTATATCCATTAGGTCATAACTCATAATCATTCATTTGCACTGTCTCCTAGAGCATGGGATCAGGGTATCTTTGTTAACCCTCAAGAGGAGGATACGTCTCTCAAGGCCAAAGCAAGTGGATGTACTCAATCTTGTGGTAGTCTCAAACTACAAGGGTTCATATTCATCGAAGTGTCTCAACGAGTTTGCATAATCATCAGAGGCATCAAGCATTTATTTTTCTCAGCAGATGGGTTGATTATTTCAGAATTAATAGCATAAAGCAAGATCTAGGGGTCCACTCTAATTCCACATTCCCTTTCCAAATTCAATTTCCACTTTCCATTCCACTCACTAAACCTCATTCCAAACCCAAACTTAACTCCTAACCTAGAGGTTATTTAACCAAATTAATTCCAAACCTCAATGGAGGATCATTATTCACACTCATAATTGACGCTCAATTTTTAGAATTCTCTCTCACATTTTCACTCTCAACCTCCATTTTCAACCTCACTTAGAGCTCTTCCATAGAGGTTAACAAGTTCTTCATTGGAACTTGTTAATTCTTGAGCTAAAGCCTCTCATTACCACTCCATTACTTGATTTCATTGGTGATTTTCGTTTGGATCCAGATCTGAAATTTTGGAAGTGTTTTTTGGAAGTGATTTTGAAGCATTTCTATCTTATTGTTTGGATTTTCAGCTTTTGTTGCAAGGAGATCTTGGATTTCTGGTTCTCTAGCTTGGATTCATCGATTGCAGCTTTACAACACTCACCAAAGCAATTCTCAGCTTTGTAGGTTGGTTAATTTCAGATATACACTTGATTTAGCTTAATTTTAACTTATACAATGTAGATCCATGGTTGTTAACTTGTTTTGATCTATTTGATTGCTTTCATTATTGATCCATTGATTTAAGTGTTAATGTTGTTGATGTTTGATTAATTCAATGCATGTTCATTTGATGTTAATTGATGTGAATTTTATGCACAATTACATGTTATTACATGTTGCATTTGAACCTTGAGTTGGTGCTGAAAAAGTGATTGTGAAAAGTGATTTTTCCTGTCCTGGAGCTGTGCAATAGATTTGAATCCTGATGCAATCGATTGCACCTGTTTAATTTTCCTAGAAATTTGATTTTGGAGTTGTGCAATCGATTTGCATCCTGTTGCAATCGATTTGTACCTGTAGCTTTTGTGTTTTTGGCTTGTTTGGAAGCATGTATTGATACCTATTCCACCTCTAATCTTCATGGATTGATATAATGCACATATGTGGACTGTTCTTGAGTTGTTACATCATATGTGATAGCATGCTTGTGATTCTTCGACACGCGACTTTTGGTTTTGTTGATGAACATCTATGATTGTGGTGTTGCTTTCTTGATGTGATGAACATGTTGCACAAACATTTGAATCATGTTGATTGTTGATTAAAGCTTAACTTGTTGGACTTGTGATGCATGATCGTTGCTTGTGTCCGATTTCACTTATGCATGATGTTTTGGTGAACGATTAAGTTGTGCAACTTTGTTGAGCATACTTGTTCTTGAATTGCTAATATGACCTTTGTTGCTCATTCTTGATGATTGCAATCTCTATGCTTGATTTGCCCTGCTATGCTTGCTCATTTGCAATTGTTGCTTGGTTGGTGTATTATTTGAGTGTTCATGAACACGTGCTGCCTGACTTTTCACACATGCTGCTCTGGATTTTAACATGTTGTTCGTTATGCATTCATGCTTGCCTGTTGTCTTTTACACCTGTTTTGTGCTGGAAACTTGAGCTGTTGAATGTTGTTTGGTATATTTGCTGGATTTTACCGTTGTGCAGGTGTCGGAGCACTGTTGTAGCTGTTGTTTTTGGTTTATTTTCTTGGTTTTGATTTGTTTTTGTGTGCTAGCGTTAGGATATAATTTCCTTTCTCATCCTCCACCTTAGAGCCATATTGCATGACAACATTTAGGTGAGTCCCCCTTAGATTTTCTTTTGCCCTTTGAGTCTTCTTTCTCACCTCAAAACAAAAGTAAAAAAAACACTTAATAAAGGCGATGTGCATTGTGCGCCACGAGCCTTAAGTACATGGGAAATGAAGAATGAGGGGTCTCCCCTCACTTTTCTAGAGTGTTTAGCATACGTCCCATTGGGGCGACCATGCGACGCATTCGCTCCTATGTCATAGACTTTAGTGCAATGCGCATCACAAACAAATTCAATTCACTTCTTCGATAAGTTCAGAACCTCTTCTCTCGCACCCGCGCGATCGAGACCGTTCTAGTTTTTCCGTAGTAGCGTGAACTACGGATGCTCTGATTCCTCTTTCCTGTCTGGTTGAGGATACGTAGGCACGAGATGCGATATCTCGGCGAGCACACTAACAACTAACTTCCCCTTTTTTCTCTCACCTCAGTGTGATCGAGACTTATTAACCGAGCCTTTTCTCTCGCCCCAGTGCGATCGAGGCCTTTTCGACCCGTAGGTCGAACTACGACTGCTCTGACTTCCTCCTTCTGGTTAGATTGAGGATATGTAGGCACAAGACTTCGATGTCTTGGCGAGCAACCTCCCCTTTTAGTGCATAGTCCATCGAACTACGTCGACTCTGATGCTTCGTTCGTCCACGACGATACGTAGGCATAGGATTGCGATGATCCTTGCGAGTCCATTTTTGTTTTTCTCTTTCCCATTTTTGTTTAGCAGTAGGCTTTAGATAACTCACCCTTTGATTAGGATAACAAGCGTGGATCCCATCGAGTAAGATGGACACATGGGGGTGCTAATACCTTCCCCTTGCGTAACCGACTCCCGAACCCGAACTATGGCTGCGATGACCATGTCTTCTCCCTTTTGAGGTTTCTTCGATCGTTTCTTTTCCCTGAGTTTGGATAAATAACATTCGGTGGCGACTCTTCTGTTCTGTTTCCGCCGGTTGTTTTTTTCGCAGTTGCGACATCTGGCGACTCTGGTTCCCTGTGCGAGTCAATCCTAGCGCTTGTCTGTTTATTTCATTGGGTGTTTATTTCTGTGCATTATTTGTTGTATATTACTGCATTTAATCGCATTTATTGCATTCGATTACTGTTATTATATTGCTCTGCCGCTGTTGTGCTGTTGGGTGGGTTGGATTCATGAGAGATAAGCCCAATACCCAGACTTGAGTATACACCTAGGATTAGAGTGGAAAGTAGTGTGACTTGTGTGGCATTTGGCCAGACTTAGTATAAACGAAAATTCCACATCCAGACGAGGTTTTCTTTGGTAATGTTTTATCCTGCGCATTGGGGCAGATGATAGAATGTAACCTACAGAGCTGTCGACTCTGGCGACCATTCCCCGAGGACTCAGTTGAGGCACTCCTCCCAAGAGGTAATAATGGCAGACCAGAAATTGCAAACCCATTATGCTTCTTGATCCGAGGACCCGAAGCTGGGAACTTATCATAGGAAGACCCTTTTTTAGGGGAATCAGTTGAGGCCTCCTCAATTGATGATGATGCCAAACCAGAAATGGTGAACGTATCATCATTTCTTGACCTGAGAGTCCGTGATGCTGAGGATCCTCTATTTTTAGTACCCACATGTGAGAGGGGCGGGTGTTTACAGGTTTGCAGGAAACCTTGACCTCCAACCTACCTTGTTTCTTGTCTTCTTATCAGTATGGACCTATCAGCTTGGTATTCTGGGTATTCTAGTTTCCTTAATAGAGCAGACCTTTGAACTTATTCAGTCATCAGCACAGCAGTTATTTAGCATTTATGGATACCTTGATCCCGTGTCTTTGCATTTGCATCACATGACATTTGCATTCTCATACTCATATGAATAACAGGTATTCAAAGATGGGAATTCTTATTCTGACTTGGTATTTTCTTCAAAACTGCAAACCTGACTTCTCACCACTACGCAACTCGAAGCAATCAGAGGAGAATCATGGATTAGGTGTGTCATACCCCAAATTTTGACCACTAAGATTTCCCATCATTGTACAAATCATCATCATAATATGGATGAACCATTAGTCTCCCCAAAGATGGGTGAGCATCCACTACAATCAGACTTAGGGTTTCAAGCCCTCTCAGAGCTCTTAGACAAAGGATCAATCAAGGAATTATATGATCTTCAACTTGTCTAGCCTCTCAAACATCCACAATGGATCAAGAGGACTCCCACATCAAGGATTAAGCACAAGGATGCAACATTCCAAGTGGATTAAGCCTCAAGATCGCCAGTGTCACCAAATTAGGGTTTGGTCAACCAGGGCCTCCAGATGGAAATTTTCCTCTGGGAATGAGCCAATGCTTCAAAGCATAACCTATGATACTCCAAGGGACATCATGGACCCAATCATCAAGTCAATTTAACCTCAGGGGATGCATTCACAAAAAATCAGGAATTAGGGTTTCTTGACCTAATTCACCCTTAAGTTGACTTTTGGGGAAAAACATGAGCCAAGACCTCAAGACATGATTTGAGGGTGTCTAATACACCACATTGATCCATTTGCAACAATGGATTGATCCAAGAAGCTTGAGCAACAAGTTTCAAGTTCATCAGAATCACAATTAGGGTTTCGCGAGAAAAGTCAACTGTATCTTTGACTTTTGAGCAGGACATACTCCCAAAACCTAGGACATGATTCAATACACCTTATAACACCTATGAAATCAATCCATCAAGTTTGATTTAGGTCAAGGACTTGATTTCATAGAGGATCGCACAGTTTGGAATTCATCTGATAAAAAGTCAACCGTGCCCAAAAGTCAAAGTTTGACTTTTTGATTTTTTGGTCAATTATGGTTCCTTAACCCTAAAATGATGTTAATGTGTGGTGCGAATCATCATTCATCAAGAAAAATCAAGAAAAGTGGGATAACTTGTAAAAGGGGTAACCATAAAAAACTTAGAAATTTTTCTAAGTTATGGAACAAAGTGGCTAGGGTACCAACTTTGGAGGATCATAACTCCTAAACCATAAGGCCATTTTTTCCCATCCAAAGCTAGATTTGTAGCTCTCATGGCACTCTACAAAAGCTTCAAACATAACTCATTCCAATTCCTCATAGATTTTGAGTTATGGAATGATTAAAATCACAAAAAAGTGAAAATGTCACTTTTTTCCAACACAGTGAAAATTTCACCAAGTCAGAATCTACCTTCACTTTTTTCCAAATGTAGGGGCATTTTTCACTTGGATCCAAAAATTATCAAAACCAATTATGATCAAACAGTTGTTGTATCATATGAGGGCTTTCCAAAATGGCTAAGAACTCCATCAAAGTCCACTTGAGCCATGAGATATGACAATGCCAATATGCCTTGCTGCAAACTGTCATGGCAAGGCAGATTTTGGAGTTTTGCTCGATTTGCTCAAATTTTTCAAAGGGCAAGCAACTCTATCCATCTGAACACCTCAAGGGGGACCAAGGAGGAACCAACTCTGATCCCAAGCCTCCCAAGTCTTTGGAACCAAAAATAGCATGCCAAACCTAAAAATGCCTAAAAGAGGGACAAGACTCCAATTTTGGATTGGAGCATTCAATGGATACACCAAGGTGGCATGGACTGAGCCATTTCTAACTGAATTCAGTCAAGACTTATCCAAGACCAAGGGGACCAGCAGCCTGTTCCCTAACCTCTAGTCAATGGCTAGAGGAGACTTGGATTCTCATTGCTCAACATTGGCCAAACCTCTGCTGCAGTTGCCATTCACTATTGCAGCCAAAACAAACTTTCTCTACTATAAATGAGCTCAATTGTGTTCAGTTTGAGTACACCAAAGCACTACAACACTTGCTTTCCTCAAAATCTCTTTCTCTATGCAAAAATACCTTCTTTAGCAAGGTAACTCTGAGTTTTTGAGTTAGAGAGCAATTCCACCATAGCTTATGATCCAAACACATCCAATATATCATATCTAAGCTGTCCAAACTCTCACGAGTGACCTGTAACACCAAAATCACAAAGTCATCTCTCAAAACCTCAAAATAGGACTTTTGTGCATTTTTCAAGCCATGCCTTGATTCAGTCACTTTCCAAACCAGATAAAACCTCAAACACACTCCAAATATCATCCTTGAACTGTCCCAAATGGTTCCCCCCATCTGGAACACCATTTGAGAGAGTTGATATTTTGGCCACTTTTGCCCCTTTTGCAAGAAAGAGCTCAAACTTGTTCCTGAGGTTTCCAGCTGATTCCAACCATCCTAAAAGCTTATAAGAGATCATTTGAGGTTGTTCAAAGCATCAAATCATTTCTGGAACAAGTGGCTTGGCAGATTGCACAAAAGCTCTCAAAAGAGGTAGGCATCATAACTTGGATTCTTCGAATCATGCTTTCTTTTGATGTCCACTGATCATGCATCTCTTATACATGTTATATGTGTTGTGTTTGCACCAATTTATCATGTAATTCATGCTTGTACTAAGAGATGGCATAGAAAATGCAAATCATGGCCTATTTCAAAACCACTATCGGGTTTTTCAATAGGAGCATGATCTGAAAAAAATACCACCACCATTAGATTCCTTGTAAAATTCTAGGCAGGATAGACCTAAAATTTGTCCCAATCCATGGAGAAATGAGAAAGTTATGGCCTTCACGTTTCAACCAAAATCTTGCCTTGCCTTGCCTTGGGCCAGGCCAAAAACAAGGCAAGCCTTGTATATTTGTGGTTGTGTTTCAATCAACGGATGTATCACCATCCCAGTGGTAAGACACGCGCCCTATACACAAGAGGTCTGGGATTCGAATCCCCCTCGCCCCAGATCCTCTTTTTGCTATTTTCTCCACTTTTTTTATTGTTTTTCTTATTATTTTTAATGATTTGAAAAATTAATAACTCCCTCAATTTTAATTATTTTTTATTGGTTCTTTTTGCAAAAAATCACAAAAATGTTGAAATATTTTATTCCACAAAAAAAATTAAATTTATATTAGTTATTTAATATAATTTGTATTTTTGTGAATAAATTCCTTTTTAATTGTTTTTAAACATTTAAAAGTGAATATTTACTTTGAAAATCAAAACCAAATGAGTTTTAATTTATCTTTTGATTAAAACCTCATTTTTCAAACCTTCAACAAAGATCACAAATGGTTTATTCAAACTTATTTGGTATTTTTATCATTTTATTTGATTTTCTTTAAATATTTCCTTTTAAAAGAAAACAAATTTAGGGTTTCCTTGATTTTCACTCAAATAAAACTTTTAAACACTTTGGGCCTCTAATAGAGTGTAAGACCCAATCCCCTTTTAACCAAAACAATTTTGGGCCTCAGATATTGTATAAGTCCCTCTGCGTTAAAAGAAAATCTCGGCGCGATCGCCAGTTCAAAAATCAAACCCTTGGGCCTACCCTCGTGTTATAAGCCCCATTCTTACTCTTTAAAAATTATTGGGCCTCTAGTAGAGTGTAAGACCCAACACTTTTTGAAAACCAAAATAATTTGGGCCTCACTTATTGTATAAGTCCCGATACCATCAAAAAGTTCGGCGCGATCGTCGCCTTTTAAAACAAACCCTTGGGCCTTTCCTTGAGCTGTAAGCCCCACCACTTGTACAAAAATAAACCTTTGGGCCTCTTGAGAGAGTATAAGACCCATCCCTTTATACAAAAAACCTTTTTGGGCCTCAGTCACTTGTATAAGTCCCTGTACAATGTACAAAACAACAGTGCAATCACTGATAAAACCTTGGGCCTCTCCTTGAGCTGTAGGCCCCAACAATCTTTTCAAAGTACTTTCTCCTTTGATTTTGAATATAATATTGTTATCAAAGCTTTCTTTGTTGAACAACTAACAAAACAGCATGGAAGCTCTACAACCGAGTAAGTGTTTACCCACTTTCTTTATCCGCTTTCATATATATATATAACTGTATTATGGGGCTGCTCACTGTAAGTCTTCTTTCACAAAATTTTATATACTTGTTAAATATCAACTGTGTAGTACTAGTATAGTTATTTAGAGTTTTCCCCGACAACTACGTCTAGCACTAGGTAAAGCCCTGTTGGTCACTCTTAAATACAACCAGACACAGTATTCCCTCCTCTTGGGGTTAAACAATATGGAGACGTGAAAGGCAGCATTCTTGGTGATCCCTTTCTTAGACTGTCACTCTTAGAAATCGTCAAAGAAACTCTACTCCCCAGAGATGATCTTTTCTCCGTGAATGGCATCTCTTGAGTTTCTTCCAAATTCTCGGACTTTCCTGGCTTGATCTATTCTCGGTGAATGGCATGTCTTGAAATTCTTGGGGTTTGGGGACCCACAGGCATCTTAAAAGCATCCCCGCCTCCTCTTGGGCATTGTACAAGGACCCTTCGGCTTCTTAAAATCTCTCATGCCTTCTCTTGGGCTTAGTACAAGGACCCAGAGACCTCTACAGTTATAGGAACATAACCTAGTCATCAATTTGCTAGAGTTGTCTTTCTGAGTCAAGTGTCAGACCAGTTAATGGGTTGACCTTCATCCCTTAACATACCAGCCTTCTCTTGGGCATCATACAAAGATCACTCACTACATGAGAATCGATTTCTCAAAACACCAGTAGACTTAGACAGTCTCAATACCCTTTGGATTTCCCATTTCCTTAAAGAACAGGAAATAACCCTTATCCTCCGATCAATCCCTGAGCACAACATTACCCATATGAGAACTGCTTTTCTCTTTATCCAACATACTGGACCTGTCACTCAACTGAAACAGTCACCAGCACCCTAGCCTCCTCTTGGGCTTTATACAATGATTCTCCCCAGTGGAGCTAACCTTTTCAGACTCTCTTGTTGAGTCAAAGCCTTTCAGCCTCCATCTCGGGCTTCGTACGAGATAAAAATCACTCTCTTGTTGAGTATAAAAGACTTTCTTGTTGAGTCAAACATTTTCAGCCTCCATCTCGGGCTTCGTACGAGGTACAAAGACTCTCTTGTTGAGTCAAACACCTTTAGCCTCCGTCTTGGGCTTCGTACAAGACATATACAAAAGCACTCTCTTGTTGAGTCAACCCTTTTAGCCTCTCTCTCGGGCTTCGTACGAGACACATAAAAACACCCTCTTGTTGGGCCAATAACCTCTTCTTAGGCTTTGTATAAGGAAACCCCGGTCGAGTCAATCAACCTTTTAGCATCAAAATCTATGTCTCGTCCATAGTATACAAACATCAATAACTCCTTTTCCCCCATCTAATTGCTGTAAACGGCAAGCCTCTGGATTATTTACATCCACGCCATTGTCCCTCTTTTAGCATGAGAAATTCCTAAGGAAAGATGGCATTGCTCTAAACTAAGTTAAAGTCTTCTCCTTCAGGTTAAAAATCCCCTATAAAGGAAATTATGGCATTGCTGGATTCACATATCCCAGTTAAAGTAATTCTCCTTTATAATCAGTCACCCAACAGATGTGACAAACAGACTAAATATCCCCCTTTAGAGATGACAAATTCTCTCTAAAGTCAAAACCGTTTAGCTTCACATCTTGGGCTTCGAACAAGATACAAATAGACCCTTCAGCTTCACATCTTGGGCTTTGAACAAGATAAAAACCACATTTAGCTTCACGTCTTGGGCTTTGAACAAGACACCAAAACAACCTTTTTCCTCCCATAGAATAGGAGGAACTACGATCGCTCTGATTTCCCTGTTTTGTTAAACGGGAATACGTAGGCATAAGATTGCAAAAGAATCTTAGCGAGCACACTAATCAAAAACTCAAACTCCCGTACCTTCATACATCAATCGAAAAGCATCAGTCCTAGTATCCTACCAATAGCCTAAACATTGTGTTCTTAACAAAATAACCTAAGAGAGACCCACA
Organism: Lathyrus tuberosus; assembly: GCA_022829125.1. Lineage (NCBI taxonomy): Eukaryota > Viridiplantae > Streptophyta > Magnoliopsida > Fabales > Fabaceae > Lathyrus > Lathyrus tuberosus. The sequence goes on from JALAZF010000147.1 coordinate 8,407,874, forward strand.
ATCTCAATAGCATCTGTAAACCAACAGTCATCTGTTTAAACTCAGTATGCAAGCAGAGTTAATTGGAGACATCTATTTCCCTTCCTTCATCAGCTTCAATAGGATAAAAAATGAATCGACCTGTAGTACCCCAGAGCGACAGTGCTTAAGAACCACGTCCAAAATCGCTCGCTACAAGGTGCGATCAGAGTTGTCGAAATTCCAGACTCGTATGGCTCAGTTCATGGAGCTGATGCAAGGTATGGCTCAACGTCAAGAGGAATTAAGGGCGGCTATTCACAGGGCTGCTGTTGTTATCCCAGAGGCTGGTAATGGGAATGTTGTCGGTGTTAATACTCTGGGCAGAGATGGGAATCCTCCACGTACTGATATTCCTCCACCCCCTTCTATGAGTCGATCCAGAAGAAGTGCTGCTGAGATTCATGTTCCTCGTCGGGAGGTGGATAATCAGGATGAACAATTTTACGATGCTGAGACGAGTTTCCCTACTGAGGCGGACATGAAGTTTCGTATGCTCGAGGAGAGAATGAAGGCTTTTGAGAGCCAGAATGCTTTGGGTATGGACATGTCTGACTTAGGGCTAGTGCCAGCTATGAAAATTCCTTCGAAGTTCAGGGTGTCTATTTTTGAAAAGTACAATGGAACCACCTGCCCCAAGATTCACATTAGGGCATATTCCAGAAAAATGTCTGCCTATTCGGATGACGAGAAACTCCTGATGCATTTCTTTCAGGACAGCCTAGCTAGGGCATCTTTAGACTGATATATGAGCTTGGAGAGAACGGATATTAAAAGTTGGAGAGATTTGGCAGAAGCTTTCGTTAAGCACTACCAATACAATACAGACATGGCGCCCAATATAATGCAATTGCAGAGTATTTATTAGAGACAAAATGAAAGCTTCAAAGAGTATGTCCAGAGGTGGCGTGAATTGGCTTCCCGAGTTCAACCTCCAATGATGGAGCGGGAACTTATTGACATGTTCATGGCTACGCTTCAGGGGCCTTATTATGAGAAATTGGTGGGATGTTTGTCAGTTGGGTTTTCAGACCTTGTATTGGCAGGAGAAAGAGTCGAAAATGGCATCAAAATGGGAAAAATTCAAATTGCTGTTGGTCCTCTGAAGACGCAAAGAAAACTTATGTCGGGTTCCCTAAGAGAAAAGAAGGAGAAACTAGTGTTGTGTATATTCCTCCTGTTGTTCAACAGCCTGCTCAGTATCAACAACCTTATGCTCCTCAGAAACAGAGACAACAAAGATCACGAAGGCCTGAGAGAAGGTTTGATCCACTCCCTATGCCTCACAGTCATGTTCTTGCCCGTCTACTTGAGAGTTCTCTAGTTCAACTAAGGGATGCCAAGCCTGTTCCAGACCCTATTCCTCCTGGGTATGATCTGGATGCTAGATATGAGTATCACTCGGACACACCAGGCCATTCAATTGAAGATTGCAACGTCTTTAAGCACAAGGTGCAAGATCTGGTCGACTCAGGGGTCATTACATTCACTGCAGACGATCTGCACATCAATTGAAGCCTCCTTTCTCAAGTGAGCACTCAGACCGCAAGTATATCTTCAGAAGCAATAGGTCCAGATGGAGTCAAGCCTCCTCGACAATGGAAATCTTCAGCTTCTTAACTATATTTTCATTTGTAATCTTTCATTTCTTGTTAAAGCATTGTATGCATGTAAAGACTTGTTTGTTTTTAATGATGATCTTAATGCAATGAATATGTTTTTCTTGAAGTAATTCATTCTTATTCATTCATATGATATTTCTGTGCATTGCAATACCAACTTTCATGCTTAAACTCTTGGAGGGAGGATGATGAAGTAAATATGATAAATCTTTGGTTGTATGCTTTTGGATAAAGCCCTGTTGAGGATGTACAGGCATTGCTTCAAATCCCCAAACACCAGAGATATAAGGGAGATAGACCCTTGTCAACCCCTTTGAGCCTCGAAGTAGGAGTTTCTTTTCATTCGAAAAAACCCTCACATTTAACCTGGAGCAGGGTAGTAATCAGTAATTTGACCAAGCATCCAAATTTCAAAAGGAATGTGCATCTGAGGATCCATTCCCTTTTTTTCCCTCACTAATCAGAAGGTCAAGGGATGTGAAACCACAACGGTTATCCCTCATCGACCAAGGAATGAGGCAGTCACCACCCTTTCAAACAAGTCAGACAAGCCAGTGTCACATGATTTGTTCAAAAAAAAAGAAAAAAATAGTAGAAAAAGAAAAAATGAGAAAGAAAGCCCGCTAAGTCAAAGCATAAAAACAAGCGACTTAGGCAAAATTTAGGGCATCCCGCTGGACTTCAAAATTGAAAGATTAAAAAAGAATCTATCCAGGCAAAATCAGGGAAATAAAAAACAAATAGAAAGCAAAAAGAAATGATCAAAAGAAATTCCTCGACAAAGAACAAGTCGTGTGATTACAAACACCAAAGACACAAAAGGGGTGTTTGTCATTTCGAAAACCTCGTGGGTCCATTAACCATCGCTCCTCGCAAAAATCATTTTGGGAGATGAGTGCTTGTGCCGAATTAACTAAACATAGGACTGGAGAACATCAAGGAGAATGCGTGGGTACAAACAAAATTTTGAGCCATAAATCCTTTTTTCTAAAACCGCGAACCATGCCACGTTACAACCCTCAAAAGTCCTAATTGAAACAGGGTTTATTTCGAAGGCATACTTCAATAAGATAGCGTTCCTGACTCCCATGAGTTGTGCTAATAAGATTTTTGTTGGTATTGCATGTGCGTATTGTTTTCCATTCAAAAATCAATATCATAACTAGTGACTCGTTCACAGGGTTTTGGGATATATTTGCAATAAAAACTTTAAGTTTAACATGTTTATTGCATTAGAATCATCATTCTCACAATAAACATTTTTTGCTTGCATACATGTGCCTAAGCATCAAGGAAGGTTACACAGTGAACGTTAGTCGAGAAGCTTGATTCTGCCGAGTTGGGATGCTTGAAAATTCTAAAGGATAGTTGTGCCAAGGGGCGTGTTTCCCAGAGACTTTGTGTAGCATGGGCTTTCCCAGTAAGTCGTGATAAGGGGTAGCCAATCTGGGCCGGTTACGTTGAAAAATCTCTCCAAAGTTCAGATATTCTGGGGCATTCATTCGAAGATCAGTCGGTCAGGGGCAGAAGTCACTTCAAAGCTCATATCGAGGCAGGCCACCTCCGGAGCATGAGAAGTTATTCTCTCCAGAGGACGGTTAATCAGAAGCACCTCTTCAAGGTTCAAAATACTGAGACAGAGTATTTCAAGTCATTACAAGTCCTCTCGAGGCAAATTCCTTCATAGATCATACAATCTAGGGCAGTTATGTCGAGCTCCTATAAATCTCTCCAAGAGTTTGAAGACCCTGGGGAAGTGTGAACGCCCGGTCTTCTATAAAATCCTCTTGAGATGATTTCTTCCATTAGACCCTGTGGTCTGAGGCAAGTCGAGAATTAAAGGAACCGTCATTCACTTTTGATAATCAGTATGCATTTGATCAGTAGAAACTTGAACCGCTAAGTTGACCCCGACGTGAGGCTTTTGAAGTCTCTTCCCCAGCAAGGGGCCAGAAGGTATCTTTTTCTAGCAAGGTGTTGGAATTGCTATTCTTCCCCAAGCAGAGAATCATCCTCGAGACGAAAAGGGTTCTTTATGAGGATTTCTTATCCCCAGTAGTGTAGGCGGATTCCTCATTCTCAGCAGGGTAAAACGATGGAATAGTTTCAAGCAGTTTGAAGATGGTGAGAAGTTAGAGTATTCTCTTCAGATTCGGTATTTCCCCGCAAGTCAAAGTCCAATGATTATTGGCATTCTCAGCAGTTCAAAGTCCAATCTTCATTGGCATCTCCCCAACAGAGTTTGCAATTCAGCTTGCGATTCCCCAATAGGGTTTGCATCACCAGTGGTTATTGGTGGTACATGAGATTAGATAGTGGTGACCCCTTCCTCAGTGAAGTCTGCTTGTTCCGTTTCGCACATTCCTTGGTGGAGTGTCCTCTCATTCTTGCATGTGGTAATCATCATTGCATGGCATGCTCAAAACGCGTAGCATTTCCATTTGATATGGAGCATTATGTTATAGAAAAATTCAAACATGCATCGAAGCATAAGCCAGATTTGGTACCTTGTACGAAAGCCCAGATTAACCCTCAATCAAAACAGTGATTCCAATCCTCCGAAGAGAGCCCCAACCTCAGAGTTGACGCCTATTTTACCCAACCTCAGAGTTGACGCCTATTTTCCCCAACCTCAGAGTTGACGCCTATTTTCCCCAACCTCAGAGTTGACGCCTGTTTTCCCCAACCTCAGAGTTGACGCCTGTTTTGCCTAACCTCAGAGTTGACACCTGTTTTGCCCAACCTCAGAGTTGACGCCTCTTTCCCCAACCTCAGAGTTGATGCCTCTTTCCCCAACCTCAGAGTTGACGCCTTCTTCCCCAACCTCAGAGTTGACGCCTTTCTTCTCCAACCTCAGAGTTGTCGTACATATTTTTCCCCAACCTCAGAGTTATTGCATATTCCCTTTCTAGCCTCAGAGTTGACACCATTCCTTTCCAACCCCAAAGTTGACGCCTTTCCTCCCCAACCTCAGAGTTGACGTCCGTCTCCCCAACCTCAGAGTTGACGTCCGTTTATCCAACCTCAGAGTTGACGCCCCTTTTTACAAACCTCAGAGTTGTCGTATATTGTGGCATGTCTCCAACCTCAGAGTTGAAGTCAATTTTTTCATCTCCGGTCTCAAAATTGATGCCTACCTTTTTACCAACCTCAGGGTTGACGTATATCCTTCTTCTAACCCCAGAGTTAAAGTTATTATTTTTTCTCAACCTCAGAGTTGGTGTCTACCTTTTTCTCAAACATTCAAAGTTGGTGTTTAATCCAGATTTTCCTCAAGCCCAGTGTTGATGTTTACTCCAAACTTTCTCAATCTCAGAGTTGAGGTCTTTTTTTTCCCCAACCTCAGAGTTGATGGTCATCATTTTCTTTCTCAATCTCGGAGTTGGCGTCTAGTCTTTTTCTCAACCTCAGAGTTGATGTTGCACTATAGTTTTCAAGCACCCGGTTAATCGAGTTGACGTCTCAGTCACCGTCTTGATATCATACAATGTATCCCCATCGGAGTCATCTTAGTAGGTCTGTTGATTCTACTAACCTTTGGATATGAGTCCACCTTCGTGTTGGCCTTCCTTTTGAAAATCCATCTGGTGATGGTAACCTCCGATTGTGAGTCCACCTTCGGCTGGCAATCACTATGTCATTTCTCTCCCCACAGTTTGCAAATTTCCAGGTTCTTTTGGTATTCAATCTCCATGTACCTTGAATGTTTGGAAGCCGTTGCTATCACTCCTTCAGGTCCAAGTCGATTGAATAGGGGCAGCTGTAGCACCCCAAAATTTGCCCTCTATTTTTCTAACCTTAGCTGGCTTATGTTTCTTTTTCATCTGCATATCCATTAGGTCATAACTCATAATCATTCATTTGCATTATCTCCTAGAGCATGGGATTAGGGTATCTTTGTTAACCCTCAAGAGAAGGATGTGTCTCTCAAGGCCAAAGCAAGAGGATGTACTCAATCTTGTGGTATTCTCAAACTACAAGGGTTCATGTTCATCGAAGTCTCTCAACGAGTTTGCACAATCATCAGAGGCATCAGGCATTTATTTTTCTCAGCAGATGGGTTGATTATTTCAGAATCAATATGATAAAGCAGGTTTAATTTGATCTTGTTCCAGACAGGTTCTCTATCATGTTTCCGGCAACATTCAAGGGTATTATTAGTGGCTAAGGTTCAAATAAGAAGCAGGACTCAAAACAAGTTGCAACGAGACAATTTTTGCACTTTTGCCTTGGTGCAATTGATTTGCATAAGTGTGCAATCGATTGCACCCCTCCCGGATGCTTCATTTTTGCCTTGTGAAGATGTGAAATCGATTTGCACTGTTGTGCAATCAATTGCACTGTGACAGCTTTGCCCAAAACCTTCATTTTTCAGCACTACATTAGTTTGCAATGCACTACATTCACTTGGGATCAATGCTATATCAGTAGAAGGATCTAGAGAGGGTTCTAATTTGATTTATTTTCTATCCAATTTCCACGCTAATTCCACATTCCCTTTCCAAATTCAATTTCCACTTTCCATTCCACTCACTAAACCTCATTCCAAACCCAAACTTAACTCCTAACCTAGGGATTATTTAACCAAATTAATTCCAAACCTCAAGGGAGGATCATCATTCACACTCATAATTCACTCTCAATTTTTAGAATTCTCTCTCACATTTTCACTCTCAACCTCCATTTTCAACCTCACTTAGAGCTCTTCCATAGAGGTTAACAAGTTCTTCATTGGAACTTGTTAATTCTTGAGCTAAAGCCTCTCATTACCACTCCATTATTTGATTTCATTGGTGATTTTTGTTTGGATCCATATCTGAAATTTTGGAAGTGTTTTTTGGAAGTGATTTTGAAGCATTTCTAGCTTATTGTTTGGATTTTCAGTTTTTTTTGCAAGGAGATCTTGGATTTCTGGTTCTCTAGCTTGGATTCATTGATTGCAGCTTTACAACACTCACCAAAGCAATTCTCAGCTTTGAAGGTTAGTTAATTTCAGATCTACACTTGATTTAGCTTAATTTCAACTTATAGAACGTAGATCCATGGTTGTTAACTTGTTTTGATCCATTTGATTGCTTTCATTATTGATCCATTGATTCAAGTGTTAATGTTGTTAATGTTTGATTAATTCAATGCATGTTCATTTGATGTTAATTGATGTGAATTTCGTGCACAATTACATGTTATTACATGTTGCATTTGAACCTTGAGTTAGTGCTGAAAAAGTGATTGTGAAAAGTGATTTTTGCTGTCTTGGAGCTGTGCAATAGATTTGCATCCTGATGCAATCGATAGCACCTGTTTAATTTGCCTAGAAATTTGATTCTAGAGCTGTGCAATCGATTTGCATCCTGTTGCAATCGATTTTCACCTGTAGCTTTTGTGTTTTTGGCTTGTTTGGAAGCATGCATTGATACCTATTCCACCTCTAATCTTCATGGATTGATATAATGCATATATGTGGATTGTTCTTGAGCTGTTACATCATATGTGATAGCATGCTTGTGATTCTTCGACACGCGACTTTTGGTTTTGTTGATGAACATCTATGATTGTGGTGTTGCTTTCTTGATGTGATGAACATGTTGCACACACATTTGATTCATGTTGATTGTTGATTAAAGCTTAACTTGCTGGACTTGTGATGCATGATCGTTGCTTGTGTCCGATTTCACTTATGCATGATGTTTTGTTGAACGATTAAGTTGTGCAACTTTGTTGAGCATACTTGTTCTTGAATTGCTAATATGACCTTTGTTGCTCATTCTTGATGCTTGCAATCTCTATGCTTGATTTTCCCTGCTATGCTTGCTCATTTGCAATTGTTGCTTGCTTGGTGTATTGTTTGAGTGTTCATGAACACGTGCAACCTGACTTTTCACACCTGCTGCTCTGGATTTTGACATGCTGTCCATTATCCATTCATGCTTGCCTGCTATCTTTTACACCTGTTTTGTGCTGGAAACTTGAGTTGTTGAATGTTGTTTGGTATATTTACTGGATTTTACCGTTGTGCAGGTACTGGAGCGCTGTTGTAGCTGCTGTTTTTGGTTTATTTTCTTGGTTTTGATTTGCTTTTGTGTGCTAGCATTAGGATAGAATTTCCTTTCTCATCCTCCACCTTAGGTCCATATTGCATGACAACATTTAGGTGAGTCCCCCTTAGATTTTCTTTTGCCCTTGGAGTCTTCTTTCTCACCTCAAAAGAAAAGTAAAAAAAAACACTTAATAAAGGCGATGTGCATTGTGCGCCACGAGCCTTAAATACATGGGAAATGAAGAATGAGGGGTCTCCCCTCACTTTTCTAGAGTGTTTAGCATACGTCCCATTGGGGGCGACCATGTGACGTATTCGCTCCTATGTCATAGACTTTAGTGCAATGCGCATCACAAACAAATTCAATTCACTTCTTCGATAAGTTCAGAACCTCTTCTCTCGTACCCGCGCGATCGATACCTTTCTAGTTTTTCCATAGTAGCGTGAACTACGGATGCTCTGATTTCTCTTTCCCGTCTGATTGAGGATACGTAGGCACGAGACGCGATATCTCGGGAGCACACTAACAACTAACTTCCCCTTTTTTCTCTCGCCTGAGTGTGATCGAGACTTATTAGCTAAGCCTTTTCTCTCGCTCCAGTGCGATCGAAGCCTTTTCGACCCATAGGTCGAACTACGACTGCTCTGACTTCCTCCTTCTAGTTAGATTGAGGATATGTAGGCACAAGACGGCGATGTCTTGGCGAGTAACCTCACCTTTTAGTGTGTAGTCCATCGAACTACGTCGACTCTGATTCTTCGTTCGTCCATGAAGATACGTAGGCATAGGATTGCGATGATCCTTGCGAGTCCGTTTTTGTTTTTCTCTTTCCCATTTCCGTTTAGCAGTAGGCTTTAGATAACTCAGCCTTTGATTAGGATAACAAGCGTGAATCCCATCGAGTACGATGGACACGTGGGAGTGCTAATACCTTCTCCTCGCGTAACCGACTCCCGAACCTGGATTATGGTTGCGATGACCATGTCTTCTCCCTTTTGAGGTTTCTTCGATCGTTTCCTTTCCATGCGTTGGAATAAATAACGTTCGGTGGCGACTCTTCTGTTCTGTTTTTGCCAGTTGTTTTTTTCGCAGTTGCAACAATCACCCCATGGGGAACCTTTTGTTACAAGGTAATGCCGTTCGGTTTAAAGAACGTCGAGGCAACCTATCAAAGGGCCATGACTACTCTGTTCCATGACATGTTGCACAAAGAAATCGAAGTGTATGTCGATGATATGATTGCCAAATCTAAAATAGAAGAGGATCATGTAACCCACCTGTGAAAGTTACTTGAGCGTCTGAGAAGATACAAAATCCGCTTGAGTCCTAACAAATGCACGTTCGGTGTCCGCTCAGGGAAACTTTTAGGGTTCATCGTCAGCCAGAAAGGAATTGAGGTTGATCCTGACAAGGTCAAGGCCATTTAAGAAATGCCTTCACCAAAGACTGAGAAACAGGTCCGATGATTTTTGGGACGTCTGAATTACATCTCCAGATTCATATCCTTTATGACCGCGAAATGCGCGCCAATCTTCAAACTACTCAGAAAGAATCAAAGCTGCGTATGGACGGAAGATTGCCAAAAAGCCTTTGACAGTATCAAGGAGTATCTGTTGAATCCACCAATTCTATCTCCTCTAGTGGAGGGAAAACCACTGATCATCTACCTAACAGTCTTGGAAGACTCCATGGGTTATGTACTTGGCCAACAAGACGAAACCAAAAGAAAAGAGTTTGCCATCTACTATTTGAGCAAGAAATTTACCGAATGTGAAACTCGGTACACTATGCTCGAGAAAACTTGCTGCGCTCTGGCTTGGGCAGCCAAACGTCTTCGCCAGTACATGATTTGTCACACTACTTGATTAATCTCCGAAATGAATCCGATCAAGTACGTCTTTGAAAAGCCTGCTTTCACGGGAAGGATTGCCCGTTGGCAGATGTTGTTATCAGAATACGACATTGAGTACCATGCTCAGAAAGCCGTCAAAGGAAATGTTCTAGCCGATCATTTGGCACATCAACCGATTGACGATCAGGAATCAGTCGGATTTGACTTCCCCGACGAAGATGTCATGTACTTGAAAATGAAAGATTGCGATGAAACGCTACCCAGTGAAGGGCCAGAACCGAGTTCTCAATGGGGACTAATTTTTAACAGAGTTGTCAACATTTACGGAAACAGAATTGGGGCAATCATCGTAACACCTCAGGGTACCCACATTCCTTTCACTTCCAGATTAACATTCAAGTGCACAAACAACGAGGCCGAATATGAAGCTTGTATCATGGGTCTCGAAGAAGCAATTGACTTAAGGATTAAGAACTTGGATGTGTATGGAGACCCATCCCTAGTTGTCAATCAAATCAAAGGAGATTGGAACACATACCAATCAGGACTGATTCCTTACAAAGACTACGCGAGAAGGTTGTTACCATTCTTCAACAGAATCGAGTTTCATCATATCCCTCATGAAGAGAATCACATGGCTGATGCATTAGCCACTCTCTCTTCCATGATTAGTGTAGGTCAATGGAACGACATACCTAAGATCGACATAATGCGCCTTGAACGGCCCCGCCTACATCTTCGCGATTGAAGCAGTCCTAGACGACAAACCTTGGTATCACGATATCAAATGCTTCCTTCAGAAACAAGAATACCCACCTGGGGCATCAAGAAAAGATAGGAAGACCCTCAGAAGGTTGGTAGGCAACTTCTTCTTGAGCGGTGATACACTCTATAAGAGAAACTTTGACATGGTCTTGCTCCGATGCGTAGACAGACCAGAAGCAAACATGCTGATAAAAGAAATTCACGAAGGATCCTTTGACACTCATGCCAACGGACACACAATGGCGAGAAAAAGTTTAAGAGTAGAATACTATTTGTTGACAATGGAATCTGATTGCTACAAGTACATGAGGAGGTGTCACAAGTGTCAAATATACGCTGACAAAATCCATGTACCGCCAACGCGTCTCAAAGTTCTCTCTTCCCCATGGCCTTTTTCTAAATGAGGAATCGACATGATCAATATGATCAAACCCAAGGCTTCAAACGGACACTGGTTCATCCTGGTAGCCATTGACTACTTCACCAAGTGGGTTGAAGCAGCGTCATACATCAATGTAACCCGACAAGTGGTGGTCCAATTTATCAAAAACAATATCATCTGCCTTTATGGTATTCCCAGCCAGATCATTACTTATAATGGATCTAACTTGAACAACAAGATGTTGAAAGAGTTATGCGCTGAGTTCAAGATTGAACACCATAACTCATCTCCCTACCGACCTAAGATGAACGGAGCGGTAGAAGCGGCTAACAAGAATATCAAGAAGATTGTTCAAAAGATGGTTGTAACCTACAAATATTGGCACGGAATGCTGCCTTTTGCTCTTCACGGTTATCGTACATCTGTCCGCACTTCAACAGGGGCAACCCCTTTCTCTATAGTATATGGCATGGAAGCAGTGCTTCCCATAGAAGTAGAGATCCCATCAATCAGGGTATTGATGGAAGCTAAGCTAATAGAGGCTGAATGGTGCCAAAGTAGGCACGATGAACTGAACCTAATCGAAGAAAAGCGAATAACAGCTCTGTGCCATGGTTAGTTTTATCAACAAAGAATGAAGAAGGTGTTTGACAAAAAGGTCCGACCCCGTGTCTTCAGGAAAGGAGACCTTGTGCTAAAAAAGATACAATCATTTCTCACTGATTCTCGGGGCAAACGGACTCCGAATTATGACGGCCCCTATGTGGTCACGAAAGCCTTCTCAGGCGGTGCCTTGAGACTCGCAACCACGAATAGAGAGGAGTTTGCCTACCCCACGAATGTTGATGTAGTCAATAAATACTTCGCCTAAATAAAAAATAAAAATAAACGTCTCCCTGGATTGAAAACCCGAAAGGGCGGTCCAGGTAAAAATCATCCTGATGAATTGGAATTCTCAAAGTATAATCCAGGCAAAAATTAGGGATTCATGGCAAGTAACTACGTCCGATAAGGTTAAATCCCCAGCGGTAATACCATCCGTCAAACGACTCCAGTCAAGGTCATCTTCGACAGAGGCTCAGGATGTCCAGAATTCAAAGTTGGTAGAAGGATAACGGTCGTTATGTTTCAATGTAGCCCTTTTCCCTTAAATTACCATTTTCTAAACTTTGTAAATACTCTATGGGATCACGCGCTTGGCTGATTTCTATTCTATCAATAAAATTTGAGCCCTAGTGCTTTTGTTTGCAACTCTCATTTGTTTTAGCTTTACAGAATGACATTTTTAACATGATCAACGATTCTTGAAATAAAACAAAAGTGAATTTACTTGTCAAAATTTTTTAGCTTTTAAAATAAAGATGGCAATTCCTTTTGACTGTGAACTTCAAAAAGAACATCGATAGTTTCTCCAGAGGTGATTGAAGCTCAAAGTGCAGAATCAAAGTACTCATTCTAAACCAGTACACCTGAGCGGAGGATCAACTGTTTCAGATGCCATGTCCCATCTGATATTCTCGGCAGAGTTTGTACCTCTTAAGACCGATTGAACAATTCTTTCTCCCCCACAGGGACCACTTCTCCAAGGCAAAACAAGATTTGAACCAATGATACTTTTCATCCCCCGCAGTGGCCGAGTATCCCTTCGTGTTCATTCACTAGTCTGTATGTCGCGTCAGTTTTGTCAGCATAAATATACATACATCATGCATTATTGATTTATATTCTTATTCATATTGTATTACTATCACTCTAGTCATATTCATTTCCCAAGTGATAAAAGTCCTCTTATCAATCGAGTTGTCAGTTCTTTCCTCGTCAGGAAATGTTTTGTCTGAAAAATCTCTCCCCCAGTTTATTTCTGGAGTGGAGACGGTCCTCGACCACTTTGATAACTTGAACCTCTGAAAGGCAAGGAGACATTCGACAAACGTCACTCTTCACCATTGAAGATGATATTTTCGCTTTCCCGGATTAAGGAAAATCCCCAGAGAAAGCCTCTTAACCGAAGACTCTCAGCAACACATTGGTTTTTCTCCCAAGAAAGTCAATGTTAATGAAGTCATCAACACCTCAAAATTGGATTGCATCATATGGCATTTCTCCGAAAAGATCTCGAAGAAAAGTATGATGTAGTATCCCCAAGCAGAAAGCAGTCTTTCAAGAGACTCATTTTCCCCAATAGAGTCAACAACTGGCATTTCCAACAGAGAATTTTGTACACCTCTGCAACTCAGACAAATGGGTACCCCCAACAAGTCTGACCTTCAATCTTTTCCATCAAATGGCATCTCTCTATTAAAACTCAATGAGAAGTTTGATGAAGACTGCTACACATAGCATCCCTTGTCAAGGAAGAAACTGAGACCAGTTCCGTGGCTGAAGACCAGGATCGAGGGAAAGTTTATTTCAGAAACTTAGACCAGTTCTGTGGCTGAAGACCGGGATCGAGGGGAAGTTAGTTTCAGAAACTAAGACCAGTTCCGTGGCTGAAGACCAGGATCGAGGGGAAGTTTTACCCTTTTCTAAGTATCATTGCTTAGAAAAAGAAGATGGATGAGCAAATTGCCATTCATAACCACCGTCAAAATTTTGGGTATTCCAATATTTAATCCTCTTGCACCCTGAATGTCCGAACATCTTCACCATTCACACCTTCGGGTCCAAGAAGATTAAATAGGGGCATCTGTCATACCCCAACTTTTGACCACCAAGATTTCCCATCATTGTGCAAATCATCACCATAATATGGATGTACTTTCATGCCTCATCAATCTCCTCAAGGATTGTCGAGCATCCACTATAATCAAGAATTAGGGTTTCAAGCCCTCTCAGAGCACTTAGACAAAGGATCAATCAAGAATTGACATGATCTTCAACTTTTCAAATCTCTCAAACATCCATAATAGATCAAAAGGACTCCCACATCAAGAATCAAGCACAAAGTTGCAACATTCCAAGTGGATCAAGCCTCGAGATCGCCAGTGTCACCAAATTAGGGTTTTGGTCGACCAAGGCCTCCAGATGAAAGTTTTCATCTGGGCATGAGCCAATGATTCAAAGCACAACCCAAGATACTCCAAGGGACCTCATGAACCCAATCATCAAGTCAATTTAGCCTCAGGGGATGCATTCCTAAAAAATCATGAATTAGGGTTTCTTGACCTAATTCACCCCTAAGTTGAATTTTGAGGCAAGGCATGGTCCAAGACCTCAAGACATGATTTGAGGGCCTCAAATACACCACATTGATCCATTTACAACAATGGATTGACCCAAGAAACTTGATTCACAAGTTTCAATTTCATCTGGATCACAATTAGGGTTTTAAAGGAAAAGTCAACTGTATCTTTGACTTTTGACCAAGACATGCTCCCAAACCTTGGGACATGATTAAAGACACCCTAAAACACCTATGGAATCCATCCATTAGGTTTGAATTAGGTCAAGAACTTGATTGCATAAAGAATCTCACATTTTGGATTTCATCTGACAAAAAGTCAACTGTCACAAAATCAAGTTTGACTTTTTGGAATTTTTCACAAATATGGTTCCTCTAAGTCAAAAACAATGTTGATGTATGATATTGATCATCATCCATCAAGAAAAATCAAGAAAAGTGAGGTTTCTTGGAAAAGGGGCAACCATGAGAAACCAAAAATTTTCTAAGTTATGGAACAAAAGTGATTTTGCACCAACTTTGCAAGGTCATAACTCCTAAACCACAAGGCCTTTTTCTCTTATTCAAAGCTCAAATGAAAGTTCATCTGACATACTTAAAATATGTCAACTACAAGAGATTCCAAATCCTCATGGATTTTGAGTTATGGATTGATCAAAATCACAAAAACATGAAAATGACCACTTTTCCAACACTTAGTGAAATTTTCAATAAGTCGGAATCTGCCTTACTTTTTCCAAAATGTAGGGACATTTTTCACCTTGATCCAAGTCAAACCAGGTCCATTGGTGAACATCAAAGTTGAAGTATGCCATGAGGGCTTTCCAACAAGTACCAGATCATCTCCAAATTCAATTTGAGTAGGGAGATACAACCCTTGGAACATGGCATCATGGACTGATTTTGTTCAAGGTAGATTATAAGACATTTGCTCGATTTGGCATCCATTTGGACACCTCAAGGGATAAAATCAAAGAGGAATGATCTGATCCACAAGCCTCCCAAGTCCAAGGAACTACATGTAGCCATAATTACCCCAAAAAGGCAAAAAAGCTCAAAGACTCCAATTTTGTTTCCAAGCATTCAATGGATGCATCAAGATGGCATGGACTGAGACATTGCTAACTGAATGAGTCAAGATTCAACTCTGAACCAAAGGACCATAGGCCTGTGCCCTAACCTCAAGTCAATGGCTATAAGAGACTAAAGATGCCTTTATGCCAAAATTGGCCAAGGGACTGTCCAAGTTGCCATTCACTATTACTTGCAAAACAAACTTGCTCTACTATAAATAGAGCTAATTTGTTATCAGTTTGAGTACACCAAAGCACTACAACACTTGTTTTCCTCAAAATCTCTCTCATTAGGCCAAAATGCCTTCTTTTGCAAGTCACCTCTGAGTTTTTGAGTTAGAGAGCAATTCCACCACAGCTCATGATCCAAACACATCCAATGTATCATATCTAAGCTGTTCAAACACTCACCCTTGATCTGAAACACCGAAATCAGAAATTCAACCTCCAAACCCTCAAAATTTGACTTTTCTGCATTTTTCAAGCCATGTCTTGATTCAGTCACTTCCAAAACCAAACAAGGCCTCAAACACACTCCAAATATCATCCTCAAATTGTCCCAATTGGTTTCCCTCATCTGGAACACCATTTGAGAGGGTTACGATTTTGGTCACTTTTGCCACTTTTGCAAGAAAGAGCCAATACTTGTTCCTGAGGATTCCAGCTGGTTTTGATCATCCTAAAAACTTCTAAGGGATTAATCAAGAGTGTTCAAAGCATTAAATTACTTCTGGCACAAGGAACTTGATAGATAGCACAAGAAGCTTTAAGAGGTAAGTGCATCACAACTTGAACTCTCTAAATCATGCATTGCTTTGAGGTCCATTGATCATGGGCATCTCATACATATCATATATGTTGTGTTTGAGCCAATTTGTCATGCTATTGTTGCCTGTACAATGAGATAGCATAGAACATGCAAATCTAGGCCTAATTAGAAATCACTATCGGATTTTAAAATAGAAACATTTTCTGAAAATTCCAAAGGCGCCATTGGATTCCTCATGAAATTCTAGGCAGGATACACCTA
This sequence comes from Lathyrus tuberosus, assembly GCA_022829125.1. Classification (NCBI taxonomy): domain Eukaryota; kingdom Viridiplantae; phylum Streptophyta; class Magnoliopsida; order Fabales; family Fabaceae; genus Lathyrus; species Lathyrus tuberosus. The sequence goes on from JALAZF010000147.1 coordinate 8,423,835, forward strand.
AATTTTGTCCAAATCCATGGAGAAATAAGGAAGTTAGAGCCTTCATGCAAGAGGCACAAAATCAGGCCTTGTCTTGGGCAAGGGCCAGGCCATGGCGCCTTTGCCAGACCTAAAAACAAGGCCCTCATATATATTCATGGGGTGGTTTTGATACACGGATGTATCACCACCCCAGTGGTAGCACGCATGTGTGTTTTAATGGAAGGTCGTGGGTTCAACACCCACCCAGACCATTTTATCATTTTCTCTATTTTTGCTATTTTTTTTCACATTTTCATGGTTTTTGTTAATTAATTTCTCTCTCCATTTTAATTATTTTTTATTGGTTCTTTTTTTAAAAATTCCCAAAAATGTTAAAATATTTTATTCTACAAAAATTTCACAAAAATATTATTTATTTCATATATTTGGTATTTTTGTAAAGAATTATGTTATATTTATTTTGAAACATTTAAAAATATTTCTTTCTCTTGATTTTGCAAATTCAAATGATTTTCAAATCATCCTATGAATGAAACATGATTTTTTAAACATTAATCCAATATCGCAACTTGTTTTTTCACATATGTTTGGTAATTTTGATCATTTTAATTGAATTTTATTTAATTAAAATACATTTTTAAATCAAATTAGGGTTTTCGTTGATTTTCACCCTCACAAATCTTTTTTAAAACATTTTGGGCCTCTAATAGAGTGTAAGACCCAACCCTCTTTTTTACATAAATAATTTTGGGCCTCAGTCATTGTATAAGTCCCAGTACGTTAAAAAACCACGGCGCGATCGTCGTTTTCAAAAAACATTTTCATCTGGGTCTCTCCTTGAGTTGTAAGCCCCATCTTTTGTATAAAATAAACTCTTGGGCCTCTAATAGAGTATAAGACCCATCCCTTGTTGTACAAAATATTTTTTGGGCCTCAATTATTGTATAAGTCCCAGTACGTTAAAAAATCTCGGCGCGATCGTCGTTTTCAAAACATTTTCATCTGGACCTTCCCTTGTGTTGTAAGTCCCACTTTTCTTCTTTTTTCAAACATTATTTGGGCCTCTAATAGAGTCTAAGACCCATCTTTTTGTACATAAAACATTTTTGAGCCTCAGTCATTGTATAAGTCCTGATACAATTTTCAGAACAACGGTATGATCACTGTTATATCTGGGCCTCTCCTTGAGTATAAGCCTCAATCTTCTTTTCAAAACAACTTTCCCTTTGATTTAGATTCAAGTCCATAGTTGTTATCAAAACTTTCTTTAATTTCTTAAACAATTAACCATACAGCTGTTACAATGGAAGCTTGCTCACTTCTAAGTTTTAAACAGCTTCCTTTTACAAACTTGTATATATATATATATATATATATATATATATATATATATATTTGTTTGTACTACTGGAAGCTTGCTCACCTATAAGTCCTCCTACCCTCTTTTACATATAGTACATATTTCATCTGTATATATATGTATGTATATCTTGCTTAGAGTTTTCCCTGGCAATTAGGTCTAGGATTAGAAAAAGCCAGTGGTCACTCTTTCTACACAGTCAAAACTAGTTCCCCATAGGAATTTCCAGATACAGTCTTGCCTCCTCTTGGGCTTATACAATATGGAACAGAGAAAGGCATTATTTTCGGTGAAACTTTTCTCAAGACTGCCACTACTAGAAATTTGTCTAAGAAATTCATTTCCCCCAGAGAGGATTAATTCCCGGTGAAACCTCTCTTGAATTTCTTCAAACCCTAGAACTGTTCACTAATGAAAAGATTATTCCCGGTGAAACTTTTCTTGAACTTTTCTTAAGTTTGGACCCACATGCTTCCTAAAAGCATCCCCAGCCTCCTCTTGGGCTTTGTACAAGGACCCTCTGGCTTCTTAGAAGTTCTTATGCCTTCTCATAGGCTTAGTACAAGGACCCAAAGACCTCTTACAGGTATAGGACAGAACCTAGTCATCCTTTGTTAGAGCAGTCTTTCCAAAGATTCAAAACCTTGGACAATTTAGGGTTGATTCTCATCCCTTAAAACACCTACCTCCTCTTGGGAATCATACAAAGATAAACCTTTTCATGCCAGTAGACTCGGACAGTCTCATCTCCTCTTGGATCTCAAAGAAACCCTCAAGTTTTCCAAAAGCTCAGGATAAACCCTGATCATCTCATCAATCACCAGCAAAGTTAAAACCTCATAGGTTTCAAAACTCAATCTTTAAACTCTCACTTTGATTTTCCCCAGCTAGGGTCAAATCACTATCAATAAACCTTTATCAAAACCTCAAGGCATCTGATATCTCAACTCTTTCGTAAATCCCCAGCAAGAGTTGATTCCTTAATCTGGACCTGCCTCTGGATCTCAATAATCCTCAGTAGAAGATAGCCTCCTCTTAGGCTTTGTATAAAGATCTTTCCTCACTCTCTTGTTGAGTCAATCACTTTTAGTCTCCTCTTAAGCTTTGTATAAAGATATTTCCTCACTCTCTTGTTGAGTCAATCACTTTTTTAGCCTCCTCTTAGGCTTTGTATAAAGATATTTCCTCACTCTCTTGTTGAGTCGGTCATTTTTAGCCTCCTCTTAGGCTTTGTATAATGATCTTTCCTCACTCTCTTGTTGAGTCAATCACTTTTAGCCTCCTCTTAGGCTTTGTATAATGATCTTTCCTCACTCTCTTCTTGAGTCAGTCTCTTTTAGCCTCAATCTTGGACTTTGTACTAGACAGATAAAAACACTCTCTTGTTGAGTCAGTCTCTCTTTCAGCCTCAATCTTGGGCTTTGTACAAGACACCCATAAATATCTTCAGCTGAGTCAGTCAAATATCCTTCAGCCTCAATCTTGGGTTTTCTACAAGACACATATAAATCTCCCTAAGCAGAGTCAATCCTCTTTCCAGCCTTCAATCTTGGGCTTTGTACAAGACAAATCATACTCTCCAGCAGAGTCAATTTTCTTTTAGCCACAATCTTGAGCTTTGTACAAGACAGATAAAACCTCTCACCAGTAGAGTCAGTTTCCCCTTTCAGCCTCAATCTTGGGCATTGTACAAGACACACAATAATATTCCCTAGTGGAGTCAATAAACCCTTTTTAGCCTCAATCTTGGGCTTTGTACAAGACAAACAAAATATTCCCTGGAAAATTCAATTCCTTTTAGCCTCCTCTTAGGCTTTGTATAATGATATCCCCGAAAGAGTCAGTCTTTCTTTTTGCCTCAATCTTGGGTTTTGTACAAGACAGATAATAAAATCCCCATTGGAGTCAATCAATCTCTTAGCTTCAACCTTGGGCTTTGATCAAGGCACACAAAAAATCAACATCCCCTCAAAGGAAATCAAAGTCTCTCTATAGGAAGATACTTCTCTGTATATCACACATCAAAACAAACATTCAAAACAAACCTTAATCCCGGATAACCACTGTAAGTGGCACACTTGTTGATTCAAAAATCCAAGTTGTCGTCCATCTCTTATCCTGGAAAATCCCCTTCTTTCATATAATTGCTGTAAGTGGCAAGCCTCTGGATTATTTACATCCACGCCACTGTCCCTCTCTTAGCATGAAAGATTCCTAAGGGAAAATGGCATTGCTCAACACTGAGTTACAGTTTTCTCCTTCAGGACAAATCTCTCATAAAGGAAATTATGGCATTGTTGGATTCTCATATCCCAGCTAAAGTAATCCTCCTTTATAGTCAGTCACCCAACAGTTGTGATAAACAAACGAGATGTCTCCCTTTAGAGATGATAAATTCTCTCTCAGTCAAACCTTTTAGCTTCAATCTTGGGCTTTGAACAAGACACAAATACTCAACCTTTTAGCTTCAATCTTGGGCTTTGAACAAGACACCAAACATCTTTTTCTCCCATAGAATAGGAGGAACTACGATTCCTCTGATTTCCCTGTTTTCTTTAACGGGAATACGTAGGCATAAGATTGTGAAATCTTAGCGAGCATACCAATAAAAAACTTTAGGCCCAGTACCTTCACATACCAATCAAAAACTTTAGATTCAGTACCTTCACTCATCAAAAACCTCGGAAAACCCAAAAGCATTAAGGAAAATTGCTAACAACATGTGGATAACCACATATAGGATCGGTAATTAACAACTCCCCATTGTATAACCTGACCCCGAACTCCCCAATCTCTTTAAGCATTTGTTCAGTTAAACATTTGCGTGCAAGGTTAGTTTTAGATAGCTTCCCTTTTCCTTTCCAGCTTCACAGGATAAATAAGAAATCAGAAAGCAGCACCCCTCTCCTACCATTGCGGTGAGGAGAAACCCATGGCGATAAGGTGGTCGCGTCACCGACAAAAATCGCACGCTACAGGGATTACGCTACACAAGGGAGAGGGTCCACCATGGACCCTCAGATCATAACCGTATGATGAAAATATGCTGTGATCCGGTGTCTAAGAGGTGAAGGTGCACTGTGGTGTTGTGAGCGTGTGTGCACGTGATTAAGTTGGAAACAAAACAAATGAAAAGAGGGCAAAACACCCAGATTCTCTCCTCTCTCATTCAAACAAAAGGGTTTCAGAAAACCCTAGGTCGGCGAAGGTTGATGGCGGAGACGCGAACGGGCTTCAAGGATCTTCGCTTCAGGGACGAGTTCTTTCTAACTTTACCTTTTGCGTGATTTTTGTGATTGAAAATTGCATGCTTCATGTCTTTTGATGCTATGACTCACTTCTGCCCCTTTTTTGAATATGAATTTCTGATGGGTTGTGTGAGATTGGTGTTTTTTGTATATTGGTATGATGGTGCGATTTTCTTTGTGAAATGATGATGAGCAAAATGTTCTCCTGACCTCTGTGTGTTTGGATGAATTTGTCTGGTGGTGGATTTGTGATGCTTGGTTGTATGTTGACGAATTTCTGGTATATGTTTGGAATGGTTGTGTAATGATTTGATAGTTTTGCTCTGTCGATTCTTGTCCTCCTCTTCTCTGTTACAAATTTTCCCTTTTATAGGCCAATGATGATTGATTTGTTTCGGAAACTTCTTTACTGCTGTCTGGGCATTGTTTTGGAAAGATTTAATTGTTGTCTGATTTGTTGCTCAATTTGGAAATTTTGAAAACCTTCATTGTTGTCTTTGTCTGATACTTGGTTTTTTGAAGGAATTAAATGTTGTGATTTCCTTTCTGGTTTAGGAGAACAGATCCTGTAATCACTGTGACATTACTCATACTTCCTATAATGATGACAAAGATTCTGATTTTGGAATGTGCTGAGGCCTGTTTAATTTCTTCTTGAAACACGTAAATAACTTATTTTTCTCTTGACAATGTTTGATCGTGCTTGGAAGTCTGATAAATGTCATGAACATTTTGATTGATTCTCTTTTTTTTGTGTTATCGTGTATCAATTATCGCTGCCACTGTCATCTGATTTTCCTCATTGTTGTTGAAATTCTAGCAGGCATTCCTGTTGGTGAAGCTGTTAAGATTCTTGGCGAGGACCGGTGATAGAACCTAATGAGCCAAACATTATAGACTTCATTACTTAGTTAGCAGTTGTTCGAGGCCTGGAAGGATGCAGAGGAAAATATTGGTTCGATTGTGTTTCAGCCTGTCTTATATCTGATTTTGGGTTTCCTTTTATGTCTTCTGATGAGGTAATGATTTCATGCAATTTTTCTATAGGTTCCCTTGGCTCATGAGTTTAGACGCAACTTATCTCCTCTTGGTTATGTTATCAGTGTCCAGGGTGATGAATTAATTCTTGAAACTCTTAGGATTATGAGGGATCATCAAATTGGTGGTCTTCCTGCTGTTTCTATTAATGTCGGCAACTTTCGTCAAGAGCAAGTAAGTTTAAGCTCATGGCTTCAAATATATTCTTGTAGTGATACAAGTGCTTTCGTTGTTATGGATGAATTTATATGAATGGACAAAGGTAGCGTAGCACTCATAAGTATTCACATATGCTTTATTCTGTGTAGAACAAAATAGACCACTTAAGAGTGGCTTAATCTTATGCCCCCCACTTTAAGTTTGTACATTTCATTTCCTTCATATGTTGCATCTGTCGGCATACAACAATCACCGTATTTGCTAAAGAAATATAGCATAAGGTTAATGTTTTTCTCTTGATCAAACATAACTTGTTTAGCATGTTATAACTTACAGGTTGAGCAAGTCTTGGCAATTGTTGCTTCAAATATGTAGAATTGACAATGCCTCGGTACACACAATGCTCGTGAACAATTCGGTTAAGAAATGGGACATCCAATCTCACAATTCATTCCGAAATGCGAAAGGGCCTGTATGTCTGCCTCATCAAATGGCGGCACTTCATAATAACAATGTCTTGTGGGGTTATATGTAGGTCACGATCGAGTGTCGTCTCAATAAACGTCGTTTATTTTACTTTTAACTAGAGTGCTACTGAATTTTGCTGAGAATTCTGTCTTCTTGATTTTGTTTTGAGCAGGTTACAGATATGGTGACGGTACTAGCTGTGCCTTAGAGAAGTTCTTGTATTTATTTAGCAGCAGCTAGTTATCACGATGCAAAGAAAATCCACCTGCTTTGGAGATACTCACTTCGGGTCTTGTAGAAAAGTGCACCAACGGGGGTATCTAAATCCAGCGTCCATACAGTAACTAGGAAGGGTCCTTTGCAAGCGTGGGGCAGACCAAATGCGGAACTTTGGAAATTGTATTGTAAAGAAATCTTGACATTTTGAGTCTCAAATTTTGTATTAATTTGAGCTTATCATATTTCTAAGTATATGAGTCTTCATTTTTGCACTTTGTAACCTTGGACTCTTGCAACAAAACTTGAATTGCAAATTGGAATTCAAACTTTTAAATTTTCCGGTCTGAACTTTCTTGGAGTAATAATTTGGATATAAAACTTGCAACTTAGAAAGAGCTTGAAATTTTGTAAGGACCCTTGAGTCATGTTGCAATCTTTGAATGTATCTTGATTGATTTCGAAGAATCCATTGTTTAGGAATATCTACAGGCATTGAACCAAATATAGTTTAGGCTTTGTATCCTCTCTTGAATACTCTTTCTCTCTTGTAAAGGTAGCGTGTGGCCTTCCCAGACAATGTTTTAAGGAAATTGTCCTGTTTATGCTGTATTGACGCGTTGTATAGCAACCTGATATCATGACTTGTCCAATCAATCCTTCACTTGCTCGCGCACAGTAATAATAAGATAGAGTCTTGACGGAGTCTTACGATAAAAGCTCGGTCCCCCTTTTTTTATTCATTCAAACCAAATGAATCCAAGCGTTGACGCCGTAAGAAAACTATAAATCAAATCATGTCGTTTTGTCATTTGGAAAAATTGTATTTGCGACAAACTTGAATAAACCAAGTTCTAGGGCAAAAATAAATGCCTAAAATAGCGAAAGTTGAAATCTTGGATCCATGAACTCAATGTCCTTCCATGCCGTATTCGTATCATAAAGCAAACATGTTTCTTAATCTTGAGGAGTTTACGGGGATGTGGGTTCCATCTTGTAATATAGCTTGCCACACTACCAGTGACTACTCTTCACGTGATCATTTTCATACCAATGGATAGAAAGACCTAATCTTCTGTGGGGGGAGATTTCTGAAAATCTTGAGGGAAGGATGGCTTTGTAGTGGCTTAGGGACCATAAAAAAGGGGCACGTTCCCACAGGAATCCACACGTATCTTTGCAAGAAACAGAGAAACTCCACAACCATACACACACACAGCCTCCAATGGTCCTGGAACTTTCTGCAGTAGTACCTGTCTTAACAAATGAAACAAACAGCCAAAATCTAGATAAAGTGGTTAGTTATGCGCAAATGATTGACCTAATATGTTATGCAAAGGGCAAAGCGAGGATCATAGGGTCAAAAATTAGGGTGTGACAACTATCACTTTCCCAACCAATGTATGCTCTTCTAGGCTTGCTAGACTTCTTGTGTTGACCCTTTCCTTTATCTTTGCTAAGAAATGGATAATTCGTCTTGAAGTGACCGACTTTTCCACAATTAAAGCATGAACCTTTATATTTTTATTTCTTATTATCATCTTGCTTTGAGGAATTTGATTGCCTTCTATAGTTGATGACGTTCTTGTTGATGTGCTTCACTTTATTTCTCTTGATGTACTTGTGACACCTTTTAACAGGCATCCTCATTTTTTCATCATCTGAACATTCATCATCACTAGTTCCGCTATCATCTTGCTCAATAGTAGAGAAATTAGAACTAGAAGCCATGAGATCAATTGACTTCTTGTCCACGTCCTTTTCTTTCTTAATCTTCTTATTCTTCTCCAAGAAAATGAGCTCTTGCTCATGTTCTTCAAGCTTACCAAGCAAAGTAGTAGTGTCTAAAGTCAAGAGGTTGTTGGCTTCCTTGATTAGGTGATCTTAGGTTGTCATTCCCTATTAAGACATCTCAAAATTTTATTATTATTAATATCACTGGAAACCAACTTACCAAGTGCGTTCAAACAATTTACAAGATGCGTGAACATCTTTTGCCAATCGAAAATGGTTTCACCATGATTCATATGAAAGAGTTCAAATTTTTTATTCAAAGTATTGATTCTAGCTTGTTTGACTTCATTTTTATCCTTATGGGCAACTTGTAATGCATAAGGGAAAGCTTTGTTAATGGAGTTAGGGAGGATCTATGAAGCTTTGTTAATGGAGTTAGGGCGGAGTTAAATTTGAGTTGAATGAAGGGGAAAGTTGGTTTTAACTATCAATAGAGTTTGGTTCCATTAGTTTTGTTTAGGTGTTATTTATTAAGTTTGAATTTTTGTTAGTTAGAAAGGAGTTAGCATTTGAGTTAGAGTTGTGTTAGTGTTAGAAATGTTAGAATTAATTTTTGATATGTTGGTGTGAGTGGATTACTTTGGCGCTAGCACTGTCAGTAGTTTAGTTGACAACTAGGATAATTATTAGAAATGTTTAAAGATATGATGTTTGCCAGGGCCGGCCCGACACATCTTGAGGTCTGAGGCAAAAATTTAAATTAAATATTTAGTATAATAAAAATATTTTTATTTTAGATTAATTAATTTTAATTTTAGATATTTTAAAATGTAAAATTATTAAATTATTCTAATCTATTTTATTTAATATTTTGTTTTCAAGTTCATTTAAAAAAATCATAATTAAAAAAAATTACTAAAGAGCTAAAAATAAGTATGACTTTTAACAGTATTTTTAAGAATATGCAAGACGGATTATCAAATAAGGTTAAAAAAAATTTAAGTTAAGGCTAAAATGAGCTAAAAAGTATTGATTATATATAATAACAAAATAAAACTTCTATTTGTTTTTCGAAGTTAAATCATAATTAATCTAAACAAGATCTCTGAAATTTAAGACCAACTTAATTATTAGATTAATCAATTATACAACATATATTATAAATGACTTATATTATTATAAATTCTTAACAAATGATATTATATAATTGATATAAAAAATAATGTAAAATTTTTTTTTTAAATTAATGAATTAACACTATATAAAATTTTTAAAAAATTAAAAAAATAATGAATTAAAACTATATAAAAATTTTTTAAAAAATGAGGCCCTAGGGGTAGGCCATAGCCTTGGTGGCCTACCCCTAGGGCCGGCCCTGATGTTTGCCATGCTTTGAATGTTTAGCTATTCTGCAATTATGATGTTAGAGTGAAATTAGTTGATGAAGTGGATGAATGAATTTCTGTCTATTTGAATGATCTTGCAATATTGTGATGAATTTGGAGTTTTGGTCAGTAGCCTTGGAAATGTTATGTTACGAAAAGGTTGGTTGAATGCTTGTATTAAAGCTACTAGGGCCAGTTAGAGATGAATGTTAGCATGGCTAGGTATCAAACTGAGACTTCGTTGCAGACGTTAAAACAGTTAGTTTCCTGTTAAAAGTTGAAATGAATTTACATATAGTGATTGTTATGCTGGAAATTAGAATGAATGTAATGCTTGGATTGGTGAATTGCTTTGGGATAAGGATCGAAGGTTAATAGAGTTAGTTGAATGAATTTGAAGTTACGTTGACAATCAGGATCAAATGGTTGTTAGAATAGTTATGGTCTGGGTTGGATTAGCTAAGTGAAATTTAGTTAAAGATCCGTGATGCTGTTAGTGGCTGTTAGGAATTGAATTTGGGATGTTGTGTTATGCTATGTTGTGTTGAACTGTTAAATGTTAGATTAATTATTTAATTAATCAAATATGAATTCACATAATTAATTATTAATTAATTATATTATGGTTTATTGTTATTAAACATTAAATAGATGAATTATTTGATTGGGTTTGGTGTCTGAATGTACCGTGATGAGTTCAATCATTCAGTTAAACTCAATTAAAGATCTCTGTCCTCTGTCGTTTAGCTATTTAAGTATCTCCTCAATAGACAATTAACATACTCTGAAAATCCTAGACGGCAATGAGAGTAGTAATTCTCTCATACTTATTAGAATATCTCTATAATTAGTATAATTATTAGGATATCTCTATAATTAATATAAATCATAATTGTATATTATTAGCTTTCAAATATAGACACTATCATACTTGTATATTATGAACATTCTTATCAATGAAAAGGCAGGGATTAAATTACTTACATGGTATCAGTTTTGTCACGATCCTAACCTAAACCCTTCTCGCTGCTGCAATCATCTGTTTTACCATGACAGAAACAAACTCCCATTCCCAAACTTCTGATGACACTTCATCAGCCTCCCAAACCAACCCTCCTCAGGCGGCGAAAACCAACTTTCACTCCGCCTTCGCCATCAACAACGTCAAAACCATAATCCCGGTGACGCGGGAAAATGATTCTAATCTCTACCTCTCATGGTCTGCCCTCTTTAAGGTGCAAGCACATGTTCACAACGTACTTGATCACTTCATCCCGTCATCGGATGCACATGCCATACAAGCATCAGCAGACCTTAAGGCTAACGATTCTGAACTTTGGAATCGGCTTGATGTTGTGGTACTGCAATGGATGTACGCAACCATCTCGCAGGATATTCTCCAATCAATCCTCGTCGTCGATGACACTGCCGAAGAATGCTGGAAGCGCATCACCGCCATGTTTCATGATAGCAAGCATTCATGTGTTGTACAATTGGAAAATCAATTCAGCAACACAAACCTGGAAGATTTTCCATCGACAAAAGCGTACTGCAACCTCCTTAAAACTCTATCTGATCAACTCGCCAACGTCGACTCTCCGGTCACTAACACGCGTCTGGTGCTTAAAATGATATCCGGTCTCACGGATGCATATGTTGGGTTTATCACCTATATACAGCAACACGACCCTCTCCCCAACTTTGCAACAGCATGATCACGGCTGGAACTCGAGGAATCAACCATGTTGCAGCGTGCCGCTCGCGAATCACACGCCTCCTCTGTTTCGGCCGCTCTCGTGGCCAAAGCTCCAGCCACTGAACCTGCACCTAAACCGTCATCCTATGCTTCAAACTCCCAGCCATCTCCATTGACATATCGCGGTCATAGAGGAAATAAACCAAATCGTGGCGGTCGAAATTCTAGAAAAGGAAATCGCGGGCAGCAACAACAACAACAGTGGCAATCATGGAATTACCCAACTTGGCAACAATGGGGTCCTTGGAATTACCCATCTTGCCCTTACCCAACCTCAAATTGGAATAGACAAAATAATGGTCCAAAGCCCCAACAAAGTGGAATTCTTGGGCCCAAACCTCAGCAGCCTGCTTTCAATGCTAACACTACCAGCCCAACTGACATTGAAAGTGCTTTCAGTACCCTTAATCTTGCTCAGCCGGATCCCTCTTGGTACATGGACATCGGAGCCACCTCTCACATGACATCCTCGCAAGGTAATTCCTCGTCTTATTTTAAATTAAGCAAAAATAATAAAATCATTGTCAGAAATGGTCATTCTGTTCCAATTTATGGTCTCGGTAGTACACATTTAGATAACCCCCACCCACCTCTCGTCCTAAACAATGTGCTTCACGCTCCAAATCTAATTAAAAATTTAGTGTCTGTTCGTAAATTTACTACAGATAATAATGTCTCAATTGAATTTGACCCATTCGGTTTTTCTGTGAAGGACTTTCAGACGGGGATGCCTATCATGAGATGTGAAAGCCAAGGCGACCTTTACCCCATTACCAACCACATGACCAAAAACAAGGCCAAGCATCCATCCACCTTTGCAGCTTTGTCACCATCTATTTGGCATAATCGTCTAGGACATCCGGGCGAACATGTTTTGTCTTTTCTTAGCAAAAATAAATTGGTTGAATGTAACAACTTCAGTAAATTACATTCTCATTTTTATAATTCATGTCCTCTTGGTAAACACATCAAATTGCCTTTCACCAATTCTATTAATAATAGCTTGTTGCCATTTGATATTCTACATAGTGATGTTTGGACATCTCCCGTTTTAAGCTCAACAGGTCACAAATAATATGTTTTATTCCTGGATAACTATTCAAATTTTTTGTGGGCATTCCCTATTTCACAAAAATCTCAAGTTTATCCTGTCTTCCAAAAGCTAAGAGCTTACATTAAAACACAATTTCAACGGGAAATCAAAACAATTCAATGTGATAATGGTGGCGAATACGTGTCTAACAATTTTCGAAAAATGTGTGAACTTAATGGCATATCTTTTCGTTACTCTTGTCCTTACACCTCCTCTCAAAATGGTAAAGCTGAGCGAAAAATAAGGTCCATTAATAACATTATTCGAACTTTATTAATTCATGCATCTCTACCTTCTTCATTTTGGCATTATGCTCTAGAAATAACCACCTATATTTCTAACATTTTGCCTAGTAAATCAATTAATTTCCAGTCACCTCTCTACATGTTATATAACAAAAACCCATCATACTCTCATTTACGTGTTTTTGGTTGTCTATGCTTTCTTATATTCCCCTCAAATACCATCCACAAACCTCAATCTCGCTCCACACCATGTGTCTTTCTTGGGTATTCGTCCAATCATCGTGGTTATAAGTGCCTCGATATGACAACAAACAAAATAATCATTTGTTGTCATGTTTTGTTTGATGAGTCCACCTTCCCCTATGCAAAACTGCACACCCCTCAATCTACTACCTACAAGTTTCTCGACAATGACTTATCCCCTTATCTCATTAACCATATCATGAACCAAGACCAAAACAACTATCAACCCAGTTCATCGGTCCCTCCTTCAAAACCAAACACCTCCCCAAACATGGCCCACACCACACCTTTGCCAAATACAATACGGCCCACAACTCCCTTAAACCGGCCCCAATCAAATTCAACTTCTACTCTAAACTCATCACTCCCCTCTCCATAATCAAATCATACCATGAAAAATAATCTTCCCCCTATCTATCAACCTACCGCCCAAGCCAACACAAAACCCATCACTAGGAGTCAACATGGCATTTTTAAACCTACCCAAAAATACTACAGTTTACTCACTCATGTCACAAAATCCCCCTCCCTAGGAATCCAGTGTCTGCACTTAAGAACCCTAATTGGAAAATGGCCATGCATGATGAATATAATGCTTTAATTAAAAATGAGACGTGGGATTTAGTACCACGACCGCCTAATGTTAATGTTATTAGATCTATGTGGATTTTTAGACATAAAGAAAAATATGACGGTTCCTTTGAGAGGCATAAAGCTTGGCTTATAGGTGATGGTGCAGGTCAACAGGTTGGCATTGATTGTGGAGAAACTTTTAGCCCAGTTGTCAAACCGGCTACCATTCGCACTGTTCTCAGTCTCGCTCTTTCTAAATCTTGGCACATTCATCAATTACATGTCAAGAATGCATTCCTCCATGGTGAACTCAAAGAAACCGTTTACATGTATCAACCATTAGGATTCAGAGATTCCAAACATCCTGATCATGTGTGTCGTCTCCGCAAATCACTATATGAGCTCAAACTAGCCCCTAGAGCTTGGTACAAGAGGTTTGTCGACTATACTTCATCGATTGGCTTTTACCAAAGCAAGTGTGATCACTCTCTATTCATCTACAAGAAATACTCTCATCTAGCCTACCTTTTACTGTATGTTGATGATATCATCCTCACCATCTCCTCTGATGCTTTGCGGCAATCCATCATCTCTCTCCTCAACTCCGAGTTTGCTATGAAAGACTTAGGACATCTCAACTACTTCCTGGGTATTGTAGTCACTCGCCATAAGCATGGTATATTCCTCACGTAGAAGAAATATGTCGAAGACATCCTCTCACGAGCCGGCATGTCTTCATGTAAAACTTGTCCAACTCCAGTTGATACAAAACCCAAGATGAGTGCCGCACATAGTGTCCCGTATGAGGATCCGTCTCTCTACCATAGTCTTGCAGGTGCCCTCCAATATCTCACCTTCACACGACCTGATATCTCATATGCAGTTCAATAAATTTGTCTCTTTATGCATAATCCGATGGACACCCACATGCATGCTCTCCGCAGGATATTACGCTACATTCAGGGCACAAAACACTACGGTTTACATCTCTATCCCTCATCTACTACTTCATTAATATCTTATACAGATGCAGATTGGGGCGGATGTCCTGACACTAGACGTTCCACTCCGGCTACTGCTTGTTCCTTGGAGACAATCTACTTTCTTGGTCGTCTAAACGATAACCCACACTCTCACGCTCTAGTGCTGAAGCAGAATACCGTGGAGTTGCCAATGTGGTCTCTGAATCCTGCTGGTTATGAAACCTTCTGCTTGAGTTACAATGCCCTATTCATAAAGCCACTATGGTGTACTGTGACAATGTCAGTGTCATCTACCTCTCGGGTAACCCAGTTCAGCTTCAACAAACGAAACACATTGAGATAGACATTCATTTCGTTTGTGAAAAGGTCGCTCGGGGTCAAGTCAGGGTTCTCCATATCCCCTTGAAACATCAAATCACAGGTATTTTTTACCAATGGACTTCCTCTCATACGTTTTCAAGACTTCAGAGACAGCCTCAGCGTCCGTCCACCTCCCGCTTCAACTACGTGGGAGTATTAGAATATCTCTATAATTAGTATAATTATTAGGATATCTCTATAATTAATATAAGTCATAATTGTATATTATTAGCTTCCAAATATAGACACTATCATACTTGTATATTATAAGCATTCTTATCAATGAAAAGGCAGGGATTAAATTACTTACAAAACTCACTCGCCTCAACCGGCCGTCTCTTCAAATCCTACAAGGTACACTATTTTTATCTTTCTTGATTATTCTTTAATATAACAATATGTTATGATTTGTATCTATTAGATTCATTTAAATCCTATCAATTGGTATAAGAGTCTCGTTAGATACATTTTATATCTATTGTTTAATATTTTCTTTTATGGCAAAAAATATATTTTATTATTATTGCCATGAAATATATTCTCGTATAAAGTATATATAATTATTATTAAGTTGGAAGAATGATAAAATACTATGTGTTTCCAACAAATATTACCATATTCTATTTTGATTTCTTCTTGAGGTATTCATTGATTAATTCTAAGTTTTTCCATTACTCCGTATCAATGGAACAAATAATAATAAATTAACCTGAGGTTTTGATTTTGTTGAACCTCTCTTAAAACATGTTTTTGCTAACATGATATTTGCCTCCAATTTAAAACAGAAATAGAAGTCAATTCAAAATACAATATTAGGCTTTTTTTCTCTCTTATTTTTTAAAATTGAAACAATTTTTTTTCTTTTCATTCTCCCGTGTGAATGGAAGAGGAAAAATATTATATTTTGCTATTCCTTTCTCTGTTATAAATTCCTAAAACTTAGCAAATTATGTGAGTGTTTCAATTTTTCTATAATAGTTCCATTTCACTTTATTCCAAGTTAGACGGGTTAATAGCATATATATTTCGAATAGAAGTGGAAACTAAGCCTATTTCCATCCTTAATTTTGAATCAACAATTTCATTTTATTTAATAAATACACTATTTTCAAGCTTTGTTAAGGAATATTATATTATTAGTATTTATTAAGGGATCCTCCTTTCTAGCACACGAAAGTAATAATAATATTTATTATTATTTGATTTTATTTTGATATAATAATTTATCGTTGATTTATGGGCTTTTGAGATGAGATTGAAATGAGTCAACGAAGTTCACTAACTCTATTTATAAGGAAGAATGCCACATTTTTTTAGGTTAGTCATAATTTATTGAATATCTTGTGATTTATTATATAATCGCATTTAAGGAGAAATGTGTTTCTAATATTATATACTCCTTTGAAATTATAAAATAATCATTTATATAAAGTTAAATTAATTTTCATAATATTCTGAATTAAAAACTTCTTATTCATTGTTATGAATTGATTTCTTGTTATATACTCAAATGAATATAAATCTAGTTTTATGAGTATATCGGAAATCTTATTATTATGAAAAATTAAGTAATCACTATTAATTTGTATAATTGTAATATCACCTATCATGGATACAATTATATAAACTTTCTTATTTTGAATAAAATATAAGTACTCTTAATTCGTATGATTGTAACTCACCTATCGTGGGTACAATTATATAAATTTTGTTTAATAAAATAATTAAATTTATTTTAATTATAGTAAATATTATATTGATAATAGTTATACCATATCGGTATGTTATTATTAATATAATTTGTTTTGTTCAATATACTTATGATTTATGATTATGTAAATTATAGTTCGAGTACCTTATCGGTATTAGAATATATTGGTGACATAATATTTGTACATTGTTAAATTTTGTTGAAGCCAGTATTTGATAAATAAGAAATTATTTTAAATACATGTAATACTTTATGAAGTCCAATTATTTATTTTAAATCTTTTATTAAAATGAATTTCAATTCTCTAAGTATTATGTAAGTGATGGACATACCCTATCGGTGTGACATTACTTGACATGATCATTGTGTGATAGAAAAAATAGTTGAATATTGTTTAAAATTTTCAAAACTCTTAATTTTAGTTCAACTATTATTCTATATCAAGTGCGAGAATTCAACATGTCAATGGTATAAAATTGAGAAACAAATATTATTTAATTATTGCTTTATAGAGGCTTATGTTGAGGATATTATATTCTTTGTTAGTAATAAACTTTATTATTACTTGTGATATATTCTCAACAATAGTTAAAATTAAGTTTCATATTTTTCCGCTGCGTATAAAATATTATGTTTCTCAAATGTGTGTAGTTATATTTGTACCATTTGAAATTTGAGTGAGTTATTAAGATGTTGTATATAACCCTATATTCCTTTTAAAATTATATGGATTTTATCTCACTCAAATGATGTTAAACCTTTTATATGACCATCATATTCTTTCATGTGAAATTATCTAAATAATATATTCTATTTACGTGCATAATATGTGGCTGAGTTAATAAAACTCTAATTATGATATATTATACAACCATTTCTCTGTATAGTTTTGCACTAAAATAAAATTAGTATCCCATTGTATAATCAGAGTATTTAATACTAGTGAGCTCTGATAAATCTTTATTTTATTGGTTCAGTGGGAGTGCATGTGTACATAATTATATAATCTAAAAAAAAATTAGATTATTATTCTCATATTGTCATATATTTTTGCATGCATTATAAAATATGACATATTCTAAGAAGACTTCAAAATGTACAATAACTTTAAGAAGTCTTATTCTATTATACTGAGATATATATTATTCTCTTAATCTCAGGAAATATCATAACTTGATATTTAGGTCGACATTGAAAAAACACAATAATTCTTTAACATGTAATAATATTGTGTTATTCTATCTTCAATAGTTCACATTTGTCAGGTCATAATATGAAAGTACAAGTGAATATCAATAGTCCTATCGAGTATGATATTGTGTTACGAAGATACTTATTATTAAATGTAATTACTCTCGTAATAGGGTATCCCTATATGTAATTACTATTCTTGGACCTATGTGGATATTCTATGACCTTTAATTTGAAAACTCATTAGTATAATCATTAACCAAAGGCTTATACACATGAGTAAGTCTTATGATATTTTGGGTTAATGGGAGTTTATCAATAGCATTTTCATATGCTTGGGTCATTCTTTATAACATATTACTCTTAACTTAAATATTTACTCTAAATTCATAATTCTTTATTTAAAGTTGTGAGTTTTAACATGTATGATTTGTCTGCCCTATCAGATACAATTTCTACATCGTTGAAATTAACTTCTCTTTTTATTGATTAGTGTTTTGATCATTATTGATATTCTTATATTAAAAGCAATATTTTTTAATAATTAATTAATGTCATCCAAGTGCGAGATTATTAGATTAATTATTTAATTAATCAAATATGGATTGACATAATTAATTATTAATTAATTATATTATGGTATATTATTATTAAACACTAAATAGATGAATTATTTGATTGGGTTTTGTGCCTGAATGTACCGTGATGGGTTGGACCATTCAGTTAAACCCAATGAGAGGTCTCTGCCCTCAGTCATTTAGCTATTTAAGTGTCTCCCCATTAGACAATTAACATACTCTAAAAACCCTAGACGACAATGAGGATAGTAATTCTCTCATACTCACTTGCCTCAACCGATCGTCTCTCTAATTCGACAAGGTACATCGTTCCTATTATTCTTTATTATTCTCGATATTATAATATGTTATAATTTGTATCTATCATTATTAAATTTAAATCCATCAAAAAATGGTATGAAATATTAAGAAGTTATGGAACGAATTAGGAGGTTAGTTGTTAGTGCATATGATGTTGCTATTAGTTACTCTTGAATGCTAATTGATCATGTTAATTATGTGCTTATGTGAATTTGGTTTGGTGTATGGCTTAGGACTTTATGACCTTGAATGATTGGTTTTTCTTCTTTTTGTGTGCAAATGTATGAATGCTAATTGTATGCGTATCTAAGCTTGCAGGACTGATGTATTTGATCAAAATAACAAGACACACATAACATGGCTCAAAACATGAATCAAGGCATGGATTATGGAGACATTTTGGACAACATGAAGAACATGAGGAAGGCTTTTGACACACCAAGGATTATGAAGTGTCTTGAACAAAAATAGGATGGCTTCTTGAATGAAGAAGAATTAGAATATGCCTTAGGAAAGATAGTTGACTTCGGTCAACTGTTTGACCAAAAAGTCAACATTTGAGCAAAAGTCAATTGTAGGTCAAAAGCGTAATCTTGTGTAATTGGTTTTGTAATTTGGGTTTGCAAAGTGAAATGGATGTTTTGATAATAAAAATGGCCTCTCATAAAATGAATTGTGTATTGTATGTCAAGTAACATGCCCTTCTATCCATGATCTTGGATCTTGAATATGATTTTGTACTTGTTTATGACCTTAAATTTGAAAAGCTCTTGATCTCTTGGATGACATATTATACCATGAATCAAACAAAATCAAAGAGGATCACCAACTAAGATTTTAATTGAAAATGGTCAACAAAAAATCAACCCATAAAAATAGTCTTTAAAATCAATTCCCAAGTTAGTTGTATCACCAAGATTTCGTAGGTTAGATCCCTAGAGACACCCTAGCTCAGTGTTAGGCATAAATACCAAGGACCTTTGAACCTATGGTGTTTATTTGGAAAATGAAATTATAAATCAATTCCCTAAATGATTGTGCGTATGCATATGAAGTGAGAATCATAAGCCATATAAAAATGAAAAGAAGTAGGGAAAATTTTGGGGTATGATAATGATGGCTTGACCTTTATCAAGATTTTAATTCATGCTCCACTTAGTGAGCATAAAACCCGAGAACTTTCCCTCATATATGTCAAATGAGCACTTGGCTGGATTAAGGCGCATGTTGTAATTCTTGACCGATCCTACGATATCTTCCAAGGAAACTGCATGGCTTCCCCTTTCTTACATATTCTTGATCATGTCATCTTTGCAAACTTCCAGTTTATGTCATATCTTATTTAAGAACATCGCATCAATGAGTCATTGGTAAGTGGCATTAGCACTCTTGAGCCGAAAAGGCACGAGGTTGTAATAATAATTATTGTGATTGGACATGGACTCCATCTTTGGAGCCTATATAAGATTCATTTTAATCTAGTTGTACGGCGAAAAGGTGTTTATAAAACTTAGTGTTTTGTAGTTTAATGATTCGTCAATCAAGCGATCTATATTATAGAGGGGATAATGATCATTGGGACATGCGGCATTGAGATTGGCGAAGTCGGTGTATATACTCCACTTGTTCAATGTATTCCTTACCAATACAACATTAGCGAGCCACAAAGGGTATTTAATCTTTGTTATAAAATGAGCGCTTGTGATCTTCTGAACTTCCTTGTTAATGATTGTTCTCTTTTCTTCGCCAACCTTGCGTTCTTTCAGAGACAACGATTTGACAGCGGGATCTATGGTGAAGAGATAAAAAATATACTCTAGTGTCTATGCCATATATATTTTAGGGCATATAGGCGAGCTAGTAAAAGTTCCTCCTAAGCAGGGTGATCAAATCTTCCTCTTCAGATTCGAACAGTGTGGTGCCCAACTCAGTGACTTGGTAATGCAATGGCTCAATTTGGACCTCTTTTAGATCATAGGTTAGAGTATGCCTTTCACTTTCTGCTCCCAACCTTGGGTCCAAACTTGTCATATTGGAGTAATATATTTCACGATGAAGGATTGCAGTTTGGGTTAGGGACTCCCTTGTTACTTATAAACTATTTAGGTAACATTCTTGGGTCACTACATGGTCTCTCTTGTTCGCCTAACAAACTGATCAGGGATCTCTGGAAAGATCCAATGTTGTGGGAATTTATTCAAAGCCCATCAAAGGTACTCTAGAATAGAATATCTGTAGAGCTTTCAGGGTCGATTAACACTCTTTTCACGTCCTATTTCACATGCTGAATCATGATGACCATAATATCATTGTTGTGTGGGAGTACACCTACACCGTCTTCTCTCGAGAAGGTGATTTCAGGCTCCTAGTGTGTACCAAAGGCACTGACGGATTTTAAGGGTGTGATGTGTGCTGGTAACACCTTTCGAGCGTATATTTTCAGGGAGGAAATAAATTCTCCCCCTCTAGCGAAACCTTCAATAATGGTGTTAGTTGTATTCTTGGAAATTTGCTCGATCATCCTCGTGGGAATATGGTGAGAGAAACTCGTGATAGAATAATGTGTATGTGTCACAGATCAATTATACCAGACCCGACGGTGGGCACCAATTGTACTACAATGAGCTTGACAACCTCTATTGAGTAAGGGCTATCAAATGCTTTAGGGTTTTTTGAGGATTAGAGGTAACTCACAAGATGAAGTGAGAAGCACTATATAGGTGATTTATTTGTTTTAGAGGTTAAATCCATTTTCACTATCATGGTACTGATGTATTTATAGCTCTCTGGGGGCCTTGAATTGAGTGAGTCATGTCTCCCTAAAACGTAGAAACCTTTACGGGAGTGGATGATTGATACCTTGGAATTATGGAGATGTACTTAAGCCTTGTGACTTCCTAGGTACCAACTATTAACCCAATACATGCTCCATCCACAATTGCATGTTATGGATGGAGAAATGGGAAGTCAGGTGACAAATCTAGACAAGTAGCGATCAAACCAGATGAAGAAAACTTGAACTAATACAAGGTCGACTTGGGGAAGGACAAAGTGTATGCCACTCGCCCTAACCCTCACCCCAATGTCTTCCTTAATTATTCTAATACACATGTTAATATTCTTATTTTCAATGTTAAAAGTTTGAACCTTTAAGAGAGAAAAATAATAATTAAATTCGCTAATACATAAGCAAGATTTAGTTTAAAAGAGAATAATAAAATGAGCAAAATTTACTCTAAAAAAATATCAAATTCACCATTAATAGTAAGTCTTTAAATAACAACATCAATTGCTAGTTGTATTTCTTTTCAATGATCAAACATTTATAATTAATATTTATAAATAATAAATTTGTACAATTGCCTCATGTTTACTATTATATGAGAATGCAATCAAATAAACACTTGCAAAATATACACTCATAAAACATTATTAGTGATATGCCAATATCTTATCATATAAACATGCATCTTTACTTGCAAATTAAAATACTCAAACAAAATACCAACCATATCATTAATTCCCACTTTTTGATTGAAATAATTAATTGTAAGTGATACTTTAATTCAATGATCAAACATTAATAATAAGTCGAATCTAATAATAGATGTATTTGACATCAATCATTGATCACATGGATACACTTAATAATTATCACATAATTACTATCACTGGTATGCAATTGTTCAGGAAAAGTGTGTTTTTCTTTTGGTCGACCATAACAATTCGCAAGAACAAATACATCTATTGTGATTCTAATTGAATCAAATTTAAACAACATATATTACTTTTGCAACTTGTTTTTTCAACCAACTTAACTAAAATTACTAGAGAATTCAATAAACAAAATGGAGACAGTCTTAAACTTACAATTCACTACCCGCAAATGTATATCATATTCATTTATGACATCACTTTTTAATTAGAATATTTTTTTGGCAGTCTTTACTAGGGGTGTTCGTGGTGCGGTTTGGATCGGTTTTAAAGCAAAATATCATATGATTCAGATGATAGTTTAAGAAAATCTAATTCAATCTGATCCAATTTTATACGGTATTTGGATCGATTTTTTTGGATATCCAAACCAAAAATTATATTTTTTTACTAATATTATAAAAGTACTAATAAATAATAAGTTTGATAGAATATATAACTTATACTAACTTAAAAGTTAATATTACAAAATGATAATGATGGCTCATGGTTGAAACAAGAAGTTTTTGAAATAAGGAGAAGTTTTGAAAATTGAAGAAGTGGGAAGGAGATGAAGAGACTATCTTAAAGCATGAAATAAAAGGTCTCATTGTAAGGTAGCCCAAGAGAAAACCTCTGTGTATGCATTTGTACTAACCATAAGAGGAAACAAGCATTTGACATAAGTCAAAACAAGCATTCCTTTCCTTTTGGATTGAGTCACAAGATGAACAAGCACATGAGCAGATGAATGTCAAAAGATCCAGTTGAACCACAAATTCACAAGGCCACAAAGAGCATCCAATTTTGAATTGAAGATCAAAATGGTTTAGAGGAATCACTAGGTCTCAGATGGATCACAAAGTCTCAGGTACCACTCCAAGCAAAGGGAAAGCACTAAGTCCTAAAGTCCAAGGTCCAAAATACTCCTCAAGCAAGGGATAGTAACACAAAGTCCAAGAGATCAAATTAAATGTTTTTAGGGTTTTAGCCATTTTTATCATGTTTTTGTTCTTTTGAAATAAGAAATCAATAAATGCATAAAGTAAAAGCAAAAATAAAAGACAATAATGTAAATGGCATGAATGTAAAATAACATAAGAGTAAATGACATAAATTTAAAGAGCATGAAAGTAAATGTTAGATGTTAGTACAATCAATATGTCAATGTTAGTGTTAATGAGAACTCAACCAATTCAGGACAATTTAGCGCTATGTTAAGCAATCGTAAGTGGACTTATGTAGAAGTCACACCTATCTGAGGTCGGTACAGAACAATTTATGTGTCATACATGTTAGAGAATTGATACAGAATCATTCTCCTAAAACAATGTAACACAATAGCTCAAAAACAAAAGAAGAAGAATAAGAGATGGAGGAATAGAGATGAAGTGAATACTCAAGCAATCACATAGTTATCATTTATCAACAAGCCAAATAACTCAAAGTATGATCAAACAAAGGATAACCTATCTCTGATACAAATTGTCAAAGATGATCAGATGATCATTCATTAACATGTTTGAGCCAAAGAGGGTTGAATTAACCAAAGGATCATCAATCAAGGACTTGAAATTTTGAAAATATGTTCAACCAAGTAATCATCAAGAGCCTAAATCAAAACTTTCAAAAATTTGAATAAAAACAAAAATAAAATATTTAAAATGATTTAAAAATAGAAAATAAATGGAAAATTCAAACAAGGCATCAAAACACCAAACAAATTGCCAATAAAATTTGAGAAAGTGAGAAATATCACAAGTAATGAGATCTCAAAAGTTGGATGCAAAAATATTTGAAAATGATTAAAAATAAAATGAAAAATGAAAGAAAATATCAATTAAATGCCAAATGATTTTTAAAAATTATGAAAAAAAATATATGTGATGCAAATTATTTTTTATGATTTATGAAAAAAAATTGGAGTAAAAAATATTAAAGGAGCTATTTAAAATAATTCAGAAAAGTAAAAGAAAAAATAAAATGAAAAAAATAAAATAAAAATGTTTAAATTAGGGCGCCAACGACTAGTTTATCTGAAAACACGCGTGAATGGTCTTCATCTTCAACCTTCAGCTTAATTTATGCAACATCATGAACTCGCATTTTTAGCCAGAATCAAGCATGGATTCAAGTGCGCAACACTTCATCATTCATGTCTCTTTGCATCAGAACATTGATTGGCTCTAAGCAAAGAGAATTTGCTCAAGAACACGAAGAACCCTAGTTCTTCAAAGTAAAATTAAATGACTAATACAAAGAATAAATTCAAGGTAGTTGAGGGCTTTTAATCAGTGAATCAAGACGAACACATTGGTAACTTGTTTGCTCAGAAATTTATTTCGTAGCTACCTTTTCAATTGAAGCTTTAGAGGTCAACAATGGTGGAATTGAGTTGAAGGTTGTAGGAGGTTTCAAGCCACGGAAATGCTTCAGTTAGCTTCAAAGGAGGTCGGCGAGTGATTCTGGGAGAAGAAACGAAGCTAAAAGAGCTTGAATCAAAGAAATGGTTAACTGGTTTTTTGAGGTATCGGGTTTAAATGGTTAAAAGTTTCTTTGTCTTTCAAAGCTTGGAAATGAAGGCAAATGCTTCCTGTATTTATAAGAGAAGTGTTGAGCCACTCACACATGTGAAATGGGATGAAACTTGTGTGAATTAGGGTTGAGTTTTTGTCACTTGCAATCCGTGTGAAATGCAATATAAAAAGTGTGAAAATGGGATGAAACAAAGTCGTTTGATGCACGTTCTAACACGTTTTGCTTTGCCAAAGAGGTTGCACGTGTGATGGTGGTCCTAAGTGAAGATTTGGCATGAAATTCATGACCTGAAACTGAACAAGAAGCAGAGCTCAAGGTACCATGTTTGAAGCTAGGCCAAAGAAATTCACTAGTGCGATTTTGAATTTTCTTCGTGCCAAATGACCTCCTTGTGGTGAAGAATCAAATGCAAAAATAATCAGATCAAAAGGATGCTTGAGTTAAAAATGGAATTGAATCAAAGTTGGAATCGTGGTCTGACATTTCAGGTCAGGCATTAGGTCGACCAAGTTTTGGGCCTACTTTTGCGCACACATGGGCATCTTGGAAAATCCCAAAATTGATGGACTTAGAGGTTGAATTGATGTATGGCCCTTGAATCAAAGTTGTAGAGGAGTTCAAATATGATATTTGGCTCAAAGTATATTCCAAAAATGTTGATAAATGAGAAAGTTATGGTGTTTGAACCAAGTGGCGTGCTATACTTGATTTTAGGCCAACCAAACATGTGCCAACTTGAGATTTTTTGCGATTTCTTGCATCCAAAGGCCTAATGATGAACACTTGAATACCAAATGAAGGAAGCTTGATTATCCATTGAATAATATTTGATAATTGCTTGAGGATTGGATGGAGATGGCATGGAAATAAACACATGAACCATACCTGAATCAACTTTGAAATCATACACCAAACTCTAACTTCTCTTGATCAAATGATGTTGAATGAAGCCTGACATGATAGTGACTTAAGATTATAGATCATGCCTTGAAGTGAAAGCTCTTGTGGACCACTTGTTGACCAAAATTTGACTTTGGGAACCAAAACCCTAATTTAGAAACCAAGTTTGATCCATTGATTGCAAGTCCCTACCTTGTACAATAAGAAAGAGGAAAGAACACATATTTTTTTGTATTTTGAATAAGGTTAGAAAAGCTAGAATGTAAGCAAACAATAAAGGTAAAAAGAAATACAAAGGGTGCTTGGTGATCTCCCATAAAGCCAAACCTAAAGAGATGAAGGTTAGGAGGATGTCATGCTTGTGATCTTGGTTGAAATGCAAATGATATGATAGGTGGGATCTTATGGGTAAAAATTAGGGTATGACGCATCTAATAATAAACTAACACAACATATCAAACTAATAAAAATAAATAACTATAAAAATATATACATGCGGTTCGGTTTGGTTTGGATCGGTTTTGAAAAATAAATCCTAAATTCGATCTGAACCGTGTAGCTTTTTACAAAATGACATCCAAACACATCCAATAATTTTTGTTTTTTTTTTTTCAGTTTTCGATTTTTTTGGATTGATTTGTGGTTTTTATTTGGATTGGTTTAGATTTGAACACCACTACCCTAATGTTTAGTATTATAACATACTCATAATAAAATACAAACTTGCATGAATTTATCCAAAATGTATAATTAAAAACACATATAATTGTAGAACCTAAATAACAATAAATTTAAACACTATTATCATGCTAAATATTTATTTTAAATAAAATAAAAATTAAATATTTATATAAAAAAATATCACAACTGATATATATATATATATATATATATATATATATATATATATATATATATATATATATATATATATATATATATATATATATAGTTCATATCCTATGAGAATGACATTTTTATGTAAGAACATGAGAATAAATCTGAGTCATTAGATTTTAAAATAAATGATGGAGATTATGTGTGGTTTTTGTTTTTCTCTCTCCTCCATTATCATCAACCTCTCTTTTATGCATACACGCAATCAAACTACGCATAATCATTTTTTGATTGGGTGACCATCTAGATTAGGGTTGATAACGTCCAATTAGGTTGTTGTACCGAGAATATTGGGTTGAGTTCTTTGAGTGTTTCAAATAAGAAAACCTATTTGGGGTTTTCCTACAAGATCATTGAGGATTTGAAGGTTTAGGACAAGATTACGCAATTCAGAACCAATCAAGTGAAAGCCTTAGGACAAGGTGGTTCCTTGAAAGGGAGTAGTGTGAGACAGTGGATTGTGTTGGTAAATCTTAGATTTTAACAAGTGTGCGCTTGGGATTAATTCGATCGTGTGAAAGCGTTGGGACAAGGTGATTCCTTGCAAGGAAGTAGCGAGAGTTGGTGAATTGAAGCAGCATTGTTGGTGACTTGATCAATCTTTGATCAAGGGCTTTAGAGGTGCTAGAATCAACAACAGACCATAGGGTTTGTAGGGTTAGAGTTCGTCATCTCTTGATATACACTTTTTTGAAAAGTAAGGTTAATTGCAACTATCACAATTTGAATTCGAATTGAGGGCAGACATACCCATAGCGAGGTCGATTGAGGAACTGCCTAAACAAATCCCTATGTCTCTCTCTCTATCTCTCTATTTTATTTTTGTTCTAAGCAAATTATCGAATTCACTGGTTTTTTGATCAATTCGATTGGGATTTATATTTGATCACCTATTTTAATTATCTTTTCTTGATAGAATCATAATTTGGTTATTTGTGGTTTGTTTTAAGATCAACAAAACAAATTAAATTTCCAAATGCTGTCAATTGCACACCAGGTGTTTGATAAATTACATTGTTGTGTTTTTGTTTGTTTTTGATAATTGGAAATAAGCTCTACGTATAGCTTAACATTTGATTGCTTGTGATTAATCGTTGTCGAACAATTTGTGTTCATTATCATTCAATTGTGTACCTTTACGCATATCTGAACTTTTCGATAGTAGGTTTGGTTAGAAGATTTGATTTGAGTTGTTTCCACTGTGCCATAAAACTTTTGAAAACCTTTTTTTCCAAAAGTTTGATTTTAAATTTGTGATCTATTCACCCCACCTCTAAATTGAAGCCTATCGTCTAACAACATCCTCCATATTCGTTCCATATTGCATGATCATGGGAATGACATGTGTTTGGTCCACAACAACACAAAAGAAGTCATGGGAGTTAACCACGCTCCCTGAATATTAGAGAATCAACTTTCCGCTCACTAAGGGTTTCTATTTTCAAAGAATCAATGGATCTACGCTCAATGTGTTTATATATACCTCAACACCATTGTTGAAGGACAATCCAACTCTAAGAAAGAAAACCACATATGCAGAGTTTCTCACCCCTACGTGAGCTATCTCTCAACCCTCCAATAAACCTTAAAATCTATGACAACACTAATCACAAAGGGGTTTTCACACATTTGTACTTTTAGCGAGTAAAATTGGTCTCGTTATGGGGCCTGGTAAAACTAACATGGACCACACTCATTGTTACATACTATTGCTTTCACCATCTTGTACCAAGGATGCATATGCAAAGCTCCAACATCACCATTAACACCAATGTCGGGGGTTTATCTGGCGGAGGAGAATCTAATTCCTTCTAGAGAAAGTATCACTACTGACAAGTTTTTAAAGCAAACATGTTACTTGATAATATCGTCAGAATAGTAACTGACTATACATATCAGTTTGGTGCTGGTTGTTTTGGTTTGTTGTGTCAAGATCATGGTTTGGTTCATACATGGCAAAAGAAGAAGTCTTGGAATTAGGTGGTACTGATGGTCATGAAGGCTTCGGATGGCAAAGGCTTTCTTGTGTTCATGAGGTAAAAGCTTCTTCTGTTTTCTTCTTGTTGTTCTTGTATTTAAAAACTCACTTCAATGTTGTTCATCTTGGTTGCTTGGAGATGTGGCATTATTCATTGCTGCTAACTCTGCCCTCATGCTAATGTGCTTGGTGTTATATCTCATGTTTTAGGAACTTTGAAATAATTTTGTCTTTTGAAATCTCAAACCTTAATCTTCATTGCTTCTATTATAGGTTCAACTTTCCATTTAAATAGAAGCAACAAGCTTCGCAGTAACAAGGCTGCAATCTTTGAAGCATTTCCTTCTATTAATTGTGGTGAGTGAGGCATTTACTACTTCATAGTGTGTTTGAGGATTGATCTGATGCTGTTGATTTCATGTGATTATGATTTTTTCTTTATGAACATGTGATTGATACTTTCCTTTTTCTATTTTGATCATGCTTAATCATGTCGATGAATTTGAACTTTCCATTTATTTCAGTCTCAATCAGGTGTCTTCCAGCTGGTTGGTAAGTGGCAGTAAGCTTTAGGATCTTTGAGCTACCACTATCATACTCATTATCCCACTCAAGTTCTACTGTACGCTTAGCTTGATGATGAAATCTAAAAGGTGGTGAAGCATACCATATAGGGAGTAAGTCGTTGCTACAAGGGATGCACTACGTCTATCAGCTTCATATGCTTCTTTGGCAGACTCTGAATTTTGAGCATCAGCAAAGAGAGCTTCTTTGTAATGAGCCTCTAATAAGTGCAAAACACAACTATTTTTGTATATGATTTTTGTTGCACTTATCGTTGCTTTTTGTTAAATATCATACGAATAAACCCAGTTTTGTTTATAAATGTGTATAGTTTACATTTTAGTGTATATATTGCATTTCGTGTAAATATCTTTGAGTTCAATTGATTTTATCTCATTTTTGTAGGTATTCAAGCAGTGGGATTTGTCCATTTTTGTATAGAGCATTGAATAAGCTTTCCAACGCTTCGAACCGGGCGAAAAACGGAATTACGGTTCAAAAGTTATGAAGAAAATAAGCTTTGGATTTTCAAGCATGCTACGAGCGCACTGAGCACGCTCCTAGCCCAGGAAGCATGCTAGGAGCGCACTGAGCGCGCTCCTAGCCCACAGAAGGAGCAAATTCCAGCGAGTAGCGCACTCAGCACGCTCCGAGCCCACTTAGCGCGCTTTTAAGGAGGTTTAACAATTTTTGAGGACGCGCTTGGCGCCCATAGCGTGCTTAGCGCGGTCTGCGACTTTGACAGTCCATAAATAGTGGAAAAACAGATTTTTTTAGGGGATGGTTTGGGTATTTTTTGCTCCCACTCCATAAAACTTCATTTCTTCATTAGATTAGCTTAGAAAACATCATGGAACTTGCATTTGGATGATCCGGGGTGGATTTCTCATCGATCGGCTCTGACAATCCGTGAAGTGTTTGGTTCATTTCTGATTTTCTTCATGTCTTTCTTCTTTGTTGGGTTTGTATATGTTTTTACTTTAATCTTATGTACATTTGCCGCGCATGGCGTTATATTTAATTTGCTTTACAAATCTCTGTTGGTGATTGTTCTTGATTTTTGCTTAAATGCTCGGGGTTTGGGTCGTGTTAGAGATAAACGTCACAAACTTCGATTAAGGATAATTATCTGTTAGTTTCTGGATGCTAGAGATAGATTTAGGGCTAACAATCCGTATGGGTGTCGGAACTTAAATGCCTTCCGTATTTCGAGGCTTCGTGCGTGAGAGTGACGAAGAGAGTGATACGGTTGTTTCTCAGCTCGGTGTGTCAGAGATGAACACTATTATGAGCGATACCGAGTGATATTGAGGAGTATTGTAAGTTGATTGCAACTGGTCGATAAGTTTAAGTCTGTGACGAGTGGAATATATACATGCTTGATAAGTCTTTTCTCTCTGATGAATGAATTTTCTTATGTTCTTATTTACTTTTCCGCATTTACGCTTTAAACCATTTAAACCCAAACTCATTAACAATTAAATTTTCGAATGGCAGTTCAGTAGCACCGATCTCTGTGGACACGATAATTCCCAGAAAAATACTTCCAAATCTTTTTGTTGCTTGCCCTATACCGCTTCCAACAAAATGGCGTCGTTGCCGGGGAATTGGTGTTTTTATTGGATCGCATTGTGATAGTTTCTTTGTTTTTGAGTTTTGTAGATATCGTATATATTGTCTATTTCCACTTGTTTATATTGATACTTGTATATGTTTACCATATTTGTGAATTTTACATGTTTTGCATAATTGTGAATATAGTGTATATATTTGTTTCTCTTCACGTTTGCAAAAAGTGTGGTTAGATGTGTAGTTCCGGTTAGAGCTCGAAGAGATGAGAGCAAAGGCGGGAGTGAAAGCATTTGGCTCTTCCGAAGCAACGTGTTGGTTTGTAAATAATAGGCGTCGAGCTTACGACGTAAAACAAGCATGTTTTATCGTTTTTTGTTCCGTTATTACTTTTTCATTGTGAGATTTTGTATATGAGATTGTGTAGGTGTTAAGTGGAGGCCTACACCAGAACCTTGTTGTTGTACTGGTTTTTCTGGTTCTGGTGTAGCGCGCTTAGCGCGCCTCTGCGCGCTTAGCTCGCTCTGCTGTGTTGAGCCAGTGGATTCTTTTAATTGTTCACTTGGTTCCCCCTTCTTCCCACTTCCACCAAGGCCATATATATTAGTAATTATTAGTAATTTAACTAATTCTTTTGTTGTTGTTTGGACTCAAATTTTGGTCCGATTGCTTGAAGTCGCATTCGGTGATTTTTCCGATTTTTATCGTTTCAACTTGCGAATGCGTGGTAATGATTTTTTTAAGCTTTGTAAACCTCCGAGGTATGTGTTTATCGCTTTCTTGACTTTAGCATATTCATGATACTTAGGCTTTTTACAACTTCTATGTCATTCATTCTTTTATATACTTGTTCGTATGTGAATCACTTTAGTTCCCACCCTTTTTGTGAGGAAACCTTCCGTTGTTCATATATGCTCGGAGTACCAATATTCTTGTTTTAACTGGATTTTATTATGCTTAATCTTTTGTTTGTGTTGATTATTTGAAAGCATGAAAAGGATTAAGGCACTTGTTTCATTTTGAGCACAACTACCTTAGCCAAATAGTCAATTCACCTTGTGAGTGTGTGATCGTTTGTAAACCCTTTGAGCCTTTGGTCATTATCCATGTTGTTTGAGTTTGATTCTTGTCTATGAGTGTCAAATTCATTTTTTGTGTGGATCTTGATTGTTGTTTTTTTCTTGAACCCTCAACTTTGTGTTGTTGTATGAATTTTTACCTTGCCTTAGAAAGTAGGGAGTATTCAAATGATGATGTGGTTGAATTCAAGTTGGGGAGAGCAATGTTTGCTCACTTATGTTGTTGGTTGTTATGAGGTTGAAAAAGAAAAGAAAAAAGAAAAATAAGAAAAAGAAAAAGAAAAGAAAAGAAAATGAAAGAAAAAAATTGAAAAAGCTTTGAAAAAGAAAAACAAAAAGAGTAGAATAATGTTGTGCTAATAAGTTCTATGTGTTTGGTGTAACACTTGGGATTTTGGAAGAAGTTTGATTGAAATTTTGTTTTTGAACTTTTGTGAGTTGATCACTCCCTTAGGTTTAGGCAAGTTTTTGTTTCGATTAGCTTTAGGAATTATTCCTTGTTTGTTCACCCGACCACATTACAACCCTGAAAGTCCTTTTGATTCTTGCTTTTGTGTTTTCAGCATGATTTTTGGATGATTTCATAAGTTAGTCTTTTGTTTGCAAGATTGTTGTGTGAGTGAAAAATCCCTCATTTTGTATTTTTCATCTACCGATGATTGTTTTTGCTAGGTGTGATTCACATTTGAACTTGTGTTGTTTTAGAATGTTTGGCATGATTTTTGTATTTAGCATTTGTTTCGTGACTATGTTATCGTCGTAGTTTAGTGTTGTTTTTGTTTGTAAAAAACTTGTTGTTGCGTGATTTCTTGGATTTCGCTTTTGTTCCTTTAGTTGTTGGCTTTGTTTGAGGACAAACAATTATGTAAGTTGGGGAGAGTTTGATAAGTGCAAAATGTACCTATTTTTGTATATGATTTTTGTTGCACTTATCGTTGCTTTTTGTTAAATATCATACGAATAAACCCTGTTTTGTTTATAAATGCGTATAGTTTACATTTTAGTGTATATATTGCGTTTCGTGTAAATATCATTGAGTTTAATTGATTTTATCTCATTTTTGTAGGTATTCAAGCAGTGGGATTTTGCCATTGTTGTATAGAGCATTGAATAAGTTTTCCAACGCTTCGAACCGGGCGAAAAACGGAATTACGGTTCAAAAGTTATGAAGAAAACAAGCTTTGGATTTTCAAGCATGCTACGAGCGCGCTGAGCACGCTCCTAGCCCAGGAAGCATGCTAGGAGCACGCTCCTAGCCCACGGAAGGAGCAAATTCCAGCGAGTAGCGCGCTCAGCGTGCTCCGAGCCCGCTTAGTGCGCTTTTAAGACGGTTTAACAATTTTTGAGGGCGCGCTTAGCGTCCATAGCGCGCTTAGCGCAGTCTGCGACTTTGACAGTCCATAAATAGTGGAAAAACAGATTTTTTAGGGGATGGTTTGGGTATTTTTTGCTCCCACTCCATCAAACTTCATTTCTTCATTAGATTAGCTTAGAAAACATCATGGAAGCTTGCATTTGGATGATCCGGGGTGGATTTCTCATCGATCGGCTCTGACAATCCGTGAAGTGTTTGGTTCATTTCTGATATTCTTCATGTCTTTCTTCTTTGTTGGGTTTGTATATGTTTTTACTTTGATCTTATGTATATTTGTCGCCCATGGTGTTATATTTAATTTGCTTTACAAATCTCTATTGGTGATTGTTCTTGATTTTTGCTTAAATGCTCGAGGTTTGGGTCGTGTTAGAGATAAACGTCACAAACTTCGATTAAGGATAATTATCTGTTAGTTTCTGGATGCTAGAGATAGATTTAGGGCTAACAATCCGTATGGGTATCGGAACTTAAATGTCTTCCGTATTTCGAGGCTTCGTGCGCGAGAGTGACGAAGAGAGTGATACGGTTATTTCTCAGCTCGGTGTGTCAGAGATGAACACTATTATGAGCGATACCGGGTGATATTGAGGAGTATTGTAAGTTGAGTGCAACTGGTCGATAAGTTTAAGTCTGTGACGAGTGGAATATATACATGCTTGATAAGTCTTTTCTCTCTGATGAATGAATTTTCTTATGTTCTTATTTACTTTTCCGCATTTACGCTTTAAACCATTTAAACCCAAACTCATTAACAATTAAATTGTCGAATGGAAGTTCAGTAGCACCGATCTCTGTGGACACGATAATTCTCAGAAAAATAATTCCAAATCTTTGTGTTGCTTGCCCTATACCGCTTCCAACAAAATGATTCACATTGAACATACAAAGGCAAGTTCTACTGTACGCTTAGCTTGATGATGAAATCTAAAAGGTGGTGAAGCATACCATATAGGGAGTAAGTCGCTGCCACAAGGGATGCACTGCGTCTATCAGCTTCATATGCTTCTTTGGCAGACTCAGAATTTTGAGCATCAGCAAAGAGAGCTTCTTTGTAATGAGCCTCTACATTGCCTAATGAAAAGCGTCTGTGTTGGGAAGGTTTTTTTTATTGAGGATAGAGTTTTGTCTTCTAGGCATTAGACTTAGGCTTGCTTGCAAGACTTGGGATTTAGATTTTGGTTCATGATATTTTAGGCCTAGTCATGATTTATAGAGTACCTTATCTTGGACTTTGTGTATTCTTGAACATTGTATGCTTTGATGTAAATTGAACTTCTTTGAACTTTTTCGTTGTGAGATTAGTTTGAGCTTGTCTTGTAAAGAGCATATGAACTTGAAATTAACTTGAGCTTTGTAAAGAACATGTGAACATGTGACCTTTGTAAAGAACCATTGAATCTTGGAATCAATTTGTATACCTTGCACTTTATAACCTTGAATCTTTGGAATAAAATTTGATGAGACTTATTCTTCTTTGATCTTAATCACATGAAAATATTAGTATGCAAAATCTCTTTGAATTTGGACTTGAAATTTGTGAAATGATGAACCAACTTGAACTCTTTGTAAAGAACAAGAATTTTGAAATTCACTTTGAGAATTTATTGCCTAAACTTTTTATCCAAACTTACTACTTTAGAGAGCACGGCTTATTACCAATAAAAGAATCCAAATTCTTTTTATTGGATCACAGAGGAAACAAAATAATGATCCCATCTTATGGACAAGAACAAAGCCCTTTCTTGAATTAAGTTTAATAACTCGAGGTTCAACGTGCCATAAAACCCTAGCCAGCCTCCTCATGACCACGCTTAACACCAATGGAAAGAAAATCCTGATCCTCTCCAGGAGTATACACTGAAATTTCTGAAAAATTCAGAGGAAAATGACCAGTATAAAACCCTAGGATCTGAATCTGAATCAGCTGGTCATGTCTTGAAGTACATGACTGTGAGAAAGAATACTATCTCTACTTGAAACCAATATTCCTGCACAAACCTGTTAGTAATAAAGCACGCAGACATGCAAGATGATGCACAAAGAGGTTGAATCTTAGGGTTAAAAATTAGGGTATGACAGTACCCACAGAGACCAATAATCAAACGTATCGCTATCTATTGCTGCTATGTAAATCTAAGGCCAGTGAAGTTTTAATTAGGCGGAAACTAAAATTAGAATCAAAATTAAAATAAAGTTTAGAAAATATATAGAAAGGAGAGACCGGAATGTGGATCCCAACGCACCTCAGGGACTAAATAATTCATTGGCGTATGTTAAGAGTTAAATTATTTTTCAGAAGAAAATATTAGTTTAAAAACATTTATCTCACACTGTCATGCTGTTGACTCTAGCTATACTCCTAGACCATAAATGTTTTACTTTCGCTCACCCATTTGAATCAAGAAATACTTTTTGAAAACCGATAAGTCCTAATTAATCCTAAAGTGATGTCGCTGTGTTTGGGATTAATGTCTGATCTTTACTATCCGGTTCAAGCCTCACACTGGCGTGCTATTGACTCAAAACCTTAATGTTTTCACTGTCGTGCAAAACCTTTTAAAACTTAAATTAAAAATCAAAACCAGGAAAACAATTTATAGAAAAATAAGGCAAATCATTACCGAGTCTCATCGGAACAAAGGTCCTCACAAACCAGACTCAAAGGGATTTATCCAGACATGGTTTTAGACATAAATAAACAATACACGATTATTGAAATTAAAAGCAACATGGCAATTTAATTAAAATGCAACAAGTAGAAATAAAAAGAAATAATATAAATAACCTGGAAAAATGGAATTAATGCATAAATAACTTCGAGTACAATGAACAGAACAGAAAATAAAAATTCAAATATCGGCACGATTAAATTGATCCAAGCTTACAATGAAAATCCTAAAGATTATGGTGTGATGGTCCCTCAATGTGAGAGCTCTATCACTTTGGAATGTATTATCTGCTTAAAAGCTAAAAATAAAACTTATGGGTACAAACTTGGATGGGAAAATCCTATGGAAACTGTCAATCTATAGTGATATGCACCTGGAAAACGTCCCTAGGTCGTGTGGAATTCGTGGAGAAGAAGTAGGAAAGTGGGTGAAGACTCAGCCAAGTTGGTTTCCTAAATTTTCTGCATTGCGCGTCCATGGCGAACGCCATGATATCCATTGTGAATGCCATGGCCTTAAAATGTGGATTACGTGGTTGTGAGGTGCATGGCGAACGCCATGAGGAGGTGGTGAACGCCATACACCAGAAAATGGCATTTTCTGCACCTTTTTCTTCATTTCTTGCTCATTTTTCGGTTTTTCGTACGAATGCTTCCCTTCGATAAATACCTAAAAAAATTAAACAATACCAGCATCAAAGCAACAAAAACATATAAAAATGACACTAAATTGGATGTGAATCGAGTCGAAATATACTATGTAGTTTTGCATTATCAAACTCCCCCACACTTAAACCATTGCTTGTCCTTAAGCAATCAACCAACACGGTAAAAAGAATTAAGCACGGTTCAAAACAAAGGCAAAATAAGACTCTTAATCATACGTGGATACTAGGCTAGTGTTAGATCGATAGGTACTAAATATCGATACCAAGGATACCGTAATGACATAATTATGCATTTCATGGTCAAAACCTCCCTTCTTATGCATACCAATCTGAATCATGCTATTATAAATCAACCTAGATCTCTTGTTTTTTTTCACCCCATTCCATTTAAGCACAATCACATTAAGCCTATTATCCGTACAAATTCATGGTAAGTAAGCCTGTTACCGACTATGATCTCATTTTTATTTTATTTTTTTTCTTTTATTGGCAAATTGGCTTAAGCGTCCACAGATGAAAAAGTTTGCATCGTTGGGCTAAGTGATCGGGTGAGGATCACCTAACTTAGAAGGAATATATCTTGGCATTCATTTTTCTCTTAATTTTTTTCGTTTTAAGCCTGATATCGTATGCTTATTTGCATCGGCTTCCTACTTAGTATGTGCTTAGGATGGTGTTGACTGCTAATATAAACTATTTAGAGGTTACTTTAAACACTGAGCTTAAGGTTTTGGCATAATGGGTACTCAAATTGATTTTTCATATTTAGGGGTTTAGGGTGTCAGAACGGTATCGATTTTATTGAAAATTTCCCAAGTCTCTCTAACATAGCCTAAAGTGTGACCACCTATATACTTTCAGAGTGTCGTGTCATGAAAGAAAATTTTTTTGTTGGGGCTACAAGTTTAGGGAAATTCAATAATCAACTGAAAACCACGCATACAAACTCGACAACACATGCAATGACTCGACTAAAAGCTGAAAACAAATGAAATTCTAAACGCATGAAATAAGCTAGAAAACAGTAAATCTACCTAGAAAGCAATAAAAGTAAAGTGATAAAGTTCCTCCCCCACACTTAAACCAAATGTTGTCCCCAATGTTTTGATAAAGGGGTGGAAAAAGAATAAAGAGCATGTGTAGAGATCTCAGTAACGGCCACAACCTCGCCCTCGTCCATATCCACCCCTCCCATGCTAAGGAAGTGGCACACCCACATGCTGCATATACTCTAGTAAATCAGCCATCCCTACACGCAATTTTGACATCTCTTCGATCAGGTTCGCCATGTTATGCTCAATTTGTCCCATGTAGTCGTGTTGCTTCTCCTGTATCTGCTGGATGGTGGACATCATGTCGACCTGCTGTCTCTCCATATCTCTAAGCACCTAGTCGTGCTCGGCGTCTATATCATTGTGTTGTCGCAACTCACTAAGGACATCATCAAGTGCGGTCTTAATCGTGATATAGTTATACTCCTCTCGAGACTGGTGTCCAAAAGAGGTGCCTATAAAAGTAGCAGAAGGGTCAGGTGTAGTGTTTGTACGTGTAACAGGGTCAGACACATGGGTGGAAGCATCTCTCTCTATACGATCAAACTCTTCATCAGTCGAACCACCCTCAGTATCTTGCATAGGTGTGTCACTAGGGGCAGGATCTCAGTCTACCAGTTCCAACATGTTGATTCATGATACATGTTACATTCACAGCATTCCTTTTATTACCATTATTGACAGAGGTGTGACACACTCGTTTATTTCTACTAACTGTGTGAAAAGATTGGGTCTTGTAGTGTCTACTTTGAGTAGTGGACTAGTTATTGATACTCCATCTAATAGGTTGGTGACTGCTTCTTTAATCTGCTTGAATTGTCCTCTGTCAATCTATGGTAGAGGTTCTGGTGTGGACTTAATTTTTCTGCCACTAAGTGATCTTAATGTCATTCTAGGTATGAACTGGTTGGAATTCAACCATGTTCATATTAATTGCTATAAAAAGTCAGTACGATTTCTTGCTCTTGATGATGAAGAAGAAGGTAGTTTCATATCTGCTAGTCAATTGGAAGAGTTGTTGAAAGATGAAGCTAAAGTATTTGCAATGTTTGCTTCCTTGTCTGTTGAGAGTCAAACAGTAATTGAAGAGTTACCAGTGGTATGTGAATTTCCATAGGTGTTTCCAAATGATATTTCATATTTACCGCCAGAGAGAGACAAGTGGAGTTTGTTATTGATCTTGTTCCTGTTACTACATTTGTTTCTATGGCACCATACAGAATGTCAACATCAGAGTTAGGAAAACTGAAGAATCAGTTGGGAGACTTACTTGAAATGAAATTTATCAGACCAAGTGTGTCACCTTGGGGAGTTCCAATGTTGTTGGTAGAAAAGAACAATGGTAGTATGTGACTATGTGTATATTATCGCAGTTGAATAAAGTGATGATTAAGAACAAGTATCCACTTCCGAGAATCGACAATTTGATGTAACAGCTGGTAGGAGCTTGCGTGTTTAGAAAAATTGATTTGAGGCCAGGTTACCATCAGATCCAAGTTAAGGATGGTGATACTCAGAAGACGGTGTTTAGAACATGATACGGTCATTACGAATATTCTGTGATGCCTTTCAGAGTGTCGAATGCACCTGGTGTGATTTTTCATCCTTATCTTGATCAGTTTGTCATAGTCTTTATCGACGATATTATGAGTTATTCTAAATCAAATGAAGAACATGCAGAGCATTTGAGGACTGTATTACAGGTGTTAAAAGAGAATAAGTTGTTTGCGAAGTTATCAAAGTGTGAGTTCTGATTGCAAGAGGGGAGTTTCCTCGAGCATGTTATTTTTGGTAATGACATTGTAGTGGATCCATCCAAAATAGACGTAGTGCTACAATGGGAGGCTCCTAAATCTGTTATAGAGATCAGAAGTTTCCTGGATTTGGCAGGTTATTATCGCAGGTTTATTGAAGGGTTCTCAAATTTAGCCATTCCATTAACTCAGTTGACTCGAAAGGGTCAGGTCTATGTGTGGGATATTCACTATGAAGAGAGCTTTAGAGAGTTAAAGAAGAAGTTGACTACAACTCTAGTTTTGATTTTTCCAGATCCTAATGAATAATTTTAGTATACAGTGACGCTTCTAAAATGGGTTTGGGTGGTTTGTTGATGCTAGACGGTAAAGTGGTGGCTTATGTTTCACGACAATTGAGGGTACATTAAAGGAACTATCCTACTCATGCTCTAGAGTTGGAAGAAGTGGTATTTGTGTTGAAAATTTGGAGGCATTATCTTTATGGTTTAAGATTCAAAGTGTTTAGCGACCATAAGAGTTTAAAGTATTTGTTTGACCAAAAGGAGTTGAATATGAGGCAGAGAAGATGTTTGGAATTTCTAAAGGACTAAGATTTTGGCTTAAATTATCATCCAGGTAAAGCTAATGTTGTGGTTGATGCTTTGAGTCGAAATTCTCTACATATGTCAGCATTGATGATTAGAGAGTTGGATCTCATTAAGAAGTTAAGATATTTGAGTATTGTTTGTGAATTGACACCAGGAAGTTTGATATTGGGTATGTTGAAGGTGAATAATGAATTTCTTAATAAAATTAGGGAGAATCAAAAGCTGGATGTGCAGCAGGTAGATTTATTGTCTTCAATGAACCCAAACGAAGAAAGTGCCTTTAAAGTGGATGAGCATGGGGTGCTGAGGTTTCGAGGTAGAGTATGTGTGCCTGATAATTCTGAGCTAAAGAGGATAATTTTAGAGGAAAGTCATAGAAGCAGTCTGAGTATTCATACTGGGGCCACTAAAATGTATCAGGACCTCAAGAAAATATTTTGGTGGCCAGGAATGAAGCGAGATGTAGTTTGTGTATGCATGTTTGACTTTCCAGAAGTCAAAGGTAGAGCACCAGAAACCTTCGGGTTTGATGCAACCATTGAATATTCCATAGTGGAAATGGGATAGTATTTCGATAGACTTCGTGACAAGATTACCGAATACTCTAAGAGGGTTTGATGCGATATTGGCGATTGTTGATAAACTGAAGAAATCAGCCCATTTTATTCTAATTAATATCAGTTTCCCGTTACAAGAGTTGGATGAGATTTATATCAAGGTAATCGTGAAGTTACATGGTGTCCCGTTGAGTATAGTTTTTGATAGAGACCCACAGTTTACATCTAGATTTTGGGAAAGTTTGTAGGAGGCTTCGGGTACTAAGGTGAGGTTGAGTTCTGCTTATCATTGCAGACTAATTGTCAGACAGAAAGAACTATTCGGTCATTGGAGGACTTGTTGAGGGCTTGTGTACTCGAACAAGGAGGTACATGGGATAGTCATCTGCCATTGATCGAGTTCACTTATAAAAATAGTTTTCATTCTAGTATTGTAATGGCTCCGTTTGAAGCACTGTACAATCGGAGGTGTAGGACACCTTTGTATTGGTATGAATCCGGTGAGAGTGTTGTACTTGGATTAGAAATTGTCTAGCAGACTACTGAGAAGGTGAAGTTGATCTGAGATAAAATGAAAGCATCACAAAGTAGGCAAAAAAGCTATCATGATAAGAGGAGGAAAGATCTGGAATTGAGGGAAGGTGATAATGTGTTGCTAAGAGTCAATCTTGTGACTGGTGTTGGGCATACACTGAAATCAAAAAAGCTTACTTCTAAGTTTATTGATCTGTATCAGATTTCTCATATAATTAGAATCGTGGCTTACAGAGTGTCCTTGCCACCTAATCTTTCGAATTTTCATGACGTGTTCCATGTGTCTCAACTTCGAAAGTATATTCCCGATTTGTCTCATGTGATTCATATGGATGATGGGCAAGTAAGGGACAACCTTACGATAAAAGCATTGACTGTGAGGATTGAGGACCGAAAGTTAAAGAAGCAGAGGGGCAAGGAGATTACCCTAGTGAAAGTTGTATGGGGAGGAAAACTGGGGGAAATATGACTTGGGAGTTGAAGAGCCGGATGCGAGAATTATATCCAGAGTTGTTTGTATCTGGTAAATTTTCGAGGATGAAGAAGATGAAAATCGTGCTGGAAATTTCAGAAAAATAGCAACTTTTTAGTAACGCATTCGTGCACGGGTTTGATCATAACTTTCAACTCGTAAATCATTTTGAGATGGGGTTTGAAGTGTTGGGTAGCTGAAACATAGAGCTATAACTTTGTTTCAGGGATAAAATATTTTAATGAGTATTTCATGGACATTTTTGAGGTTGAAGAAGATGAAAATCGTGCTGGAAATTTCAGAAAACAACAACTTTTTAGTAGCGCCTTTGTGCACGGTTTTGATCATGACTTTCAACTCGTAAATCATTTTGGGATGGGGTTTGAAGGGTTTGATAGCTAAAACATAGGGATATAACTTTGTTTCAGGGATAAAATATTTTTGGTGATGATTTCATGAACGCTTTTAGGGTTGAAAAATATGAAAATCGTGCTGGAAATTTAAGAAAAACAACAACTTTTTCGTAACGCCTTCGTGCACAGTTTTGATCATAACTTTCAACTCGTAAATCATTTTGGGATAGGGTTTAAAGTTTGGATAGATGAAACAAAAGGATATAACTTAGTTTCATGAATAAAATATTTTTGGCAATGATTTCATGGACGTTTTTGGGATTGAAGAAGATGAAAATCGTGCTAGAAATTTCAGTAAAACAACAACTTTTTAGTAACGCCTTCGTGCACGGTTTTTATCATAAATTTCAACCCGTAAATCATTTTGGGACGGATTTTTGGAGCGTTGGGTAACTTAAACAGAGAGCCATAAATTTATTTATGGATAAAATATTTTTAACGATTTAACAGAGGTCGGTAGCAGGTGGGAAAGAAGTGTATGAGGTGACCAATCTGGACGAGGCCCGTATTGACAAATTATTTTATGTGTTATGAATGATTGGGAGGGTGTGTTTGATTATATTGGTGGTAGTACAGAAGTATGAATTACGTTAAGCATGGTTTCAATTGTGTGATCGATTGTGGATCACTAAATATTATTATAATTGTTGTGTTAATTCATTATTATCATGCCATGCATTCATTGTTGATATAATGAAGGAGATTAGTCATAGGTCTGAAGGGGGACGAAAGACTTATCCAGAACTCAGAAGGTGGAGTTAGGGATTCTGAAGGGGGAATCGGGTTCGTATGATGAACTATTGATGATAATTGGTACCACATGCATCATGTAATGTTGTCGAATCTCATTGCATTGTAATTATGTTATGCTTGTGTATTTGTTGTGGTGAGAATGTGATTGTGAACCAATGTGACTTGTGTGTATAAATACTACTCTCTTAATTATTATACACCATTTATTATATGAATGAATTTCTTACACCTTTTGTGTTTGTTGTGTATGTGTTCCCTTCGAGTACATATAATCCGGTACCTGAGTAGTTGGAGATGTACCTCATGTTGATATCGGTCGAGTCTACTAGTGCAGTTGCTCTGATACACAACATCGAGGAATGGGCTATTTGCTTTATGTTATTCTGTTACGTATCTTTTAATTTAAAGTAATTATCGACCACTTTTGGTGTGGGTGATTTGTTGAGGCTGTGGATGTCATACTTTTGTTTAATTTCGCTGTTTGGACTATAATATTTTATTAAATGAAGTGACATTTAGACTCCTTGAATTGTGAAGTGACATCCTACTTTGATTGAATTATATTTTATTTATTAATTATTGAGTCGAGAAGTAAGGTGTTACAAGGTAAATTGCCCAACGCTATTGACAATCATGATAAGGGATCAAGGCAAGCCTCCTAGCCTCCCACAAGATAAGTCACTATACCCTAGCACATAAATATAAAAATGAGGCTACACTGATAACATTTAAAAAGCATAAAAAGGAGAGCCACTCAATATCACAAAAGTGGAATATTACAAAAAGACTACCAGAACTTCGTCCTTGAGTGATGAGACTTTCTCCTCTAAACTCTCCATGGTGCAACGAATTTTCTTGAGTGATTGGTCCATACGTCTCACCTCTTCAAACTAGGTGAGATCCACAAGCACCACTTGCCTTCATGAGAACTCCTCATTGCACATTTTACCTTGGAATTTAGTTATCAGATAGTGCATAAATTTTTCTCCCTCTGAGCTTTCCCAATTATAAGGAACTTCAAGAGTTGGACCTCTAGTAGGTCAGATAACCTAGTAGAGGACATGCCAAGGGGAGACTAATAACCACTAGGAAAATCTCTGAGAAGAAGTGGTGATCAGAGAACTTCACCGCATCAAAGGTAGGATTATTCCACAAAGAAGCTTCAAGAGGGACAAACCTACATCCTACTTTCTCGGCTCCTTTCACTACCTAGAGGCTTCTTGATGACCCAGATGGACCCTCCTTAGTTTTTGGAATCTTGGGAGGGAAAGCCTCCCCAACCGAAAAGGTTTGACACTATCTTTCCCCTTCGTCAATTGCAACACTCTAGGGGAGATGCGGTGAAACTAGCTCGCTGTTGTGTAACCTACATCCGAAGCAAACTCTATTTTCTCTCATCAAGAAAGGTCTTCTCCATATACTTTGCAGAGAATATAATGTTGTTAGCATATGTAAATTTTGATGACTTCATAGTCAAGGGAGTAAAGAACGCTTGGGTCCACCCTTGGATAATCTGAGGATCTGACATCTATGATAGACGAAAAATAGGACTTCCCCGTGCCCATGTGGTCATTGGAGAGGCATTGCCTTTCCCTCTCACTTGCACAAACTTATCCTTTCAATCCTCATAAGGATTCACAAAGAGCTTTAGCAAACATCCGACCGATAGAGACCACAACTTTACCTATCTATTGTTGGGAAGAACTAATATACTAAAAAAGGAAAGGAACATCCTCTCATTGA
The DNA here is from genome assembly GCA_022829125.1 of Lathyrus tuberosus. NCBI lineage: Eukaryota > Viridiplantae > Streptophyta > Magnoliopsida > Fabales > Fabaceae > Lathyrus > Lathyrus tuberosus. Next base: position 8,468,255 of record JALAZF010000147.1, read on the forward strand.
GGGAAAACCCAGGCTACAACAGACTATCTGAAAAGCCCTAAGCATGCTCCGTACGTTTGGGGTAATATGAGAAGGGGAGATGTTGACACTTATCAAGAAATCTACCTCAAAAGATGTAAAGGGGACCAAAACCCTTAGGTCATGAAAGACAGATAGGTTGAGGTAAAAATAAGGAGCAAATGACTCATCGAAGGTATCCATGTTGGACCTCTCCTTCCATAAATAGGGCTCCAATATCACATCTTCCTCATGTGTTGTATTGGAAAATCTAATTCCATTGTGAAACCCGATGGTCATATCTGTACATCCCATAAATCATGTTGACTATCCGAGACATGAACCTTGTAAATCCCCTGCCTACTTCTAAGTCGGATTCAAGTAAAAGATAATCGGATGAAACAAGGATGAGTCGATCGTGCATAAATCTAGCTAGATTTCGGTCGTGTAGGGAGAGGAAGTAATAGGGATCGAAGGACGCCCCAAAAGACACCTGGGCCAGTTACGAAAGAACAATTATGATAGGGAAGTTATAATCATTGAAGAGGCATATGTTATAAGACAATTATAAGGGGAGCGACGCACGTTTCAGAAGTCATATCAGCAAAAGGAAAGAGGAGGAGTCGATACCTATAAATAAATAAAAAGGGAGTTTTGAAGGAAAAAGGGACAACAATTGACCAAAAATATACACAACAAACACTCCATCCATCCATTTTTGGTTCTCCTTTACTCATAACAAGGAAGTCAACCAATTTACTGTTTTTAGCAAGAACATTTGGCGCCCACCGTGGGACCTCGGTAAAACTTTCCTAGGCCACACAATTTTTTGATATCATCAGCAACTTAGTTGCAAAATAATTGATTCATTCTTTAGTCAAAGTAACTCATTCTCTTTATAGAATATAGCTTTATTACTGGCGATCAGGGAACCTAGAGACACTCAGGCTTCGACAGATGTTGTCTGGGATGAGCAAACTTCAGAAAATTGCCTACCAATGATACCTTTCGGATGTAAATGGGAGTCACAAGATTATATAGCAACCAGTGTTAGCACGGGAGAAAGTATAAAGAAAGTCCAAGAAGAAAATAGGACTCACACCGTGAGTACTATTGTAGGAGGATTCGCAGGAGGTGGGGAATCTAGCTCGGCCCGAAAAAGATACGCCTACTCAATAATGAATATCATGACAAAGTTGTATCCAGAAGGAGGAGTGAATCAAGTCGCAATCACCTTCTCTAAAAAAGATGCTGAAGGAATAGCAGCTCATGAAGATAATCAAATAGTGATCATAATAACAGTACAAAACTGGAATGTGAAGTGAGTACTAGTTAACACGGGAAGTTATGCAGATATCTTGTACTAGGAAGCATTCAGAGGAATAAATCTTGATGTCTCCAAGCTATTGTCCTTTACAGGGACGTTGGTCGGATTCTCAGGGGAACAGATAGAAGTGTTAGGTTATTGGCTGACGAAGAACACTTTCAGTGAAGGTGAAGAAGCCAAGAGCATCCATGTCAAATACTTTATTGTCGATGTTGTGTCTCCCTACAACGTCATTGTCGGTAAACCCTCCTTAAATTCCCTGGAAGAAGCCTTGTCCACCCTGTACCTCACTCTAAAATATCAATTGGAGAACGGCCAGGAAGGGATAATAAAAGGAGATCAGGAGGTGGAAAGAAGATGTTATGAAGATAGCTTGAGATCTAAGAAAAGAAATTATGTCGACGGAGCGGCAAGTAAAGACCAAGAAAAGGTGAACGTGGTGGACATAGATCCGAGGGACGATCCGGTAAAAGGTAGCTTTACACCGATGGAGAAGGTGAATTCATATAAATCGGGGCCCAACCATCACAAACAACCCAGATCGGGACGAAGTTATCTCTAAATGAAGAAGCTAAAATCATCGAAGTGCTAAGAGAGAATGTAGATCTATTTGTTTGGAAGCCAACGAATTTACCTAGAATTGACCCCAATATAGTATGTCACCATTTGGCGTTAGATCCCGCCAGTAAATTGGTAGCGCAGAGGAAAAGGAATGATGGTGAAGAAAAGAGGAAGGTTGTAGATAAGGCCAGATTCGTTAGAGAAATCAGGTATCCGACGTGGTTGGCCAACATAGTCATGGTAAAAAAGAAATCCAGGAAGTGGCAAATGTGTGTGGATTTCACTGACCTAAATAAAGTATATCCAAAAGATTTCTACCTGCTCCCTCAAATAAACCTACTTATAGATGGAGCTTTCGGCTTCCGTCTTCTCAGTTTTTTGGATGCATACTCCAGGTACAATCAGATACGCATGAACCCAGTGGATGCATCCAAGACCGCATTTATGACGAACATGAATAATTATTACTATGAAGTGATACCTTTCAGCTTAAAAAACACAAGGGCTACATATCAGAGGTTGATGGACATGGTGTTTTCCTCACAGATTGGGCAAAATCTTGAGGTATATGTAAACGACATAGTGGTAAAGACCCCAGAGAATAGAGGGCACATTGAAGAATTAAGAGAGACATTCGCCTCAATCGTGGTTATAATATGAGATTGAATCCAGATAAATTCACGTTCGGATTGCAAGCTGGGAAATTCCTCGTATTCTTGCTAACAAATCCGGGAATTGAGGCGAACCCAAATAAGTGTCATGAAATCATCAATATGAGGCCATCGACGGTGAAGGAGGTGCAACAGCTAACAGGCCATTTGGCCGCCCTATCACATTTTTTATCTCGTGCATGTGACAAATCAACTCATTTCTTTGTCGCGGTGAAAAAGTTAGCAAAGTTTTAGTGGACAAGGGTATGCGAAGAGGCTTTTAAAGAAGTAAATCGCTTCTTGTCTGCACCCCCCCCCCCCATTTTAGTACGACCAAAAGAGAATCAACCACTTATTTTGTATTTGGCCATGTCGGATAAGGCAATGAGTTCGGTACTAGTATAAGAAACCGAGAATGGAGGAAAACCAGTATATTTCGTTAGCAAGGTGCTAAAAGGAGCAGAACTGCGCTACCAAAAGATCGAATGTCTCGCACTGGCGGTAGTAGTTACAGCAAGGAAACTAAGGCACTACTTATAGGGACACTCCATTATAGTCAAAACTAAATATCCTATTAGACAGGTCTTGAAGAAACCAGGCTTGGCGGAAAGAATAATCGTCTGGTCAACAGAATTGTTGGAGTATGACATAGAATTTGTGCCCAGAAGTAGTATTAAATCCCAAATGCTCGTCGATTTCCTGAACGAGTTGAGCAACCAGGTTCCATAGGAATTGGCGTGCCAATGGACTTTGTCAGTGGACAGATCTTCCAACCTTAAAGGAAGTGGAGCAGGAATAGTGCTGGAAGGACCGGGCAATTTGGTACTTGAATATTCATTAAGCTTTTTCAGACTAACAACAATAAAGTCGAATACGGAGCATTAATCGCATGAATGAGATTTGTAAAAAAAAAGTCGAAGTAACACACCTGTGATAGTCCAAACCGATTTGTAACTAGTAACCAACCAAATTAAGGGAGAATTTCAGACTAAAGATCTGGTGTTGGTCAAATACCTACAAAAGGCCCTTAAAATGTCCTAGACGTTCGAGGAGCTTGAAATAAATCACATTCCTTGGTAGGAGAATGCCCGAGCCGATCTCCTAGCACGTTTGGCTAGCACTAAAGGTTGTGGAATGAATAAAATGGTTATTTAAGAAACCCTGGAATCACCGAGCACTGAGGTTGAGAAAGTTTTGACGCTGAGTGAAAATAAAGGTTGGATGGCGCCTATTATCCGATATCTTATTTGAAACGAGCCACTCGATAAAGAAGTAGAAGAAAAACAAATAAAAAGAATATCTGCAAGGTATATTATTGTGGTCGATCGCTTGTATAAAATGGGGAGATTAGACCCAATGTTAAGGTGCATCTCGGATGAAGACTTGAGTTTTGTTATGAAAGAAGTGCATGAAGGAATTTGCAGAGGTCATATTGGAGGAAAGGAATTATCAGCAAAAATACTGAGAGCAGGGTACTACTGGCCGACCATGTTACAGGATTGAGCACGATTTGTAAGTCGATGTGAGAAATGCCAAATATTTGCTCCTTTTATTCATTCTCTACCAGAAGCATTGCACTCAGTGTTCTCACCATGTCCATTCTATCAATGGGGGTGGATATTCTAGGCCTTTTTCCTGTAGCAGCGGGACATCTAAAATTCGTGATAGTGGTGGAGGATTACTTCACCAAGTAGATTGAGGCAGAGGTTGTAGCACAAATCACAGCAAAAAAGATTCGTTGTTTTTACTGGAGAAACATCGTATATCGATTTGGCCTTCCTGGAGTTAATGTGCCTGACAATGGCGCACAATTTTCTAGTACATCGATTGTTGAATTCTGTAAGGATCTCGGAATACATAATAGATTCATCTTGGTTGAACACCCACAGGTGAATGGTCAAGCAGAAGCAGCGAATAAAATTGTTATGTCCGGGTTGAAAAAGAATTTAGATGAGGCTAAAGGACTATGGGTTGAATACTTACATGAAATTTTATGGTTTTATCATACTACGCCGCATTCAAGCATGAATAAGTTTTGTTTTCTTACCCATTGTTATCTTGGGTAAAAAAGAATGAATTACAATGTTTCTACCCTAGGAAGAAGATCGAATTCCTCATCTTCCCCAATGTTATCCCAGACCTGTATGTTTCCTAGAATGGTGGAAGTGGAAAAGAAGAAAAGAAAAAGGGTTCTTTCAAGATAAAATATCAGTTTCCTTCAAAAACCTAATAACACAAGCCATATATCCACCAAATGGCATGATTGCATGAGAAGTGGCAAAGTCCTTACATCTAGAATACATGTGTAAATAAAAGAGTATAGATTGGTTTTTCCAAGAATGCCATCATGAGTTGCATTAAATTCTATCCACCCTCTTTTTCCACTAAAGCACTCAAGCTTTCACGATTAATTGACATTTTGATGTCTCAGAGTTCAATCAAGATGAAACTTGAAATATCCAACTTTCGCCTAACTACCTAGGAAACAACTGGCTAGAGATGAGGGACTCACCCCACATTAAGAAAGTCACCTTCAGCTAAGGGACTCACCCCAAGCTAAGGAACTCGCCCAACATTAAAAAGGTTGTCTTCAGCTGAGGGACTCGCCCAACATTTAAAAGGTCTTCTTCAGCTGAGAGACTCGCCCAATATTAAAAAGGACGCCTTCAGCTGAGGGACTCACCTCCCAAACAAAAGAAGCCTTAAAAACACTTTGCCATTTCTAAGCCCTCGTGCTTGGGGGTCTCTACAATGTTATATTCGTGAGAGCATCAAACAGGGGCGACTTCGGGTCCCCGCCTAGAGTGATGTTGCCCAAGCCACACCATCATAGATCATGAGGGCTCACCCTTAAGACAAATGATGTGTATAGTACCGTTCTCTCACGTTAGTCATATGAGATTGAGTCATACCACAACTCCCTACAAAATAGGTAGTCAACAGTCTCCCCTAGTCATGGGGGAACGGATACTGCTTCAAAGTGTTTCCTAAACCCTAGGTCCAAAAGTCCCCTATACATACATCTCCCTCAACAGGAGAAGGACAAATCATAACTTATACACTCAATACCTAAAGCAACACGCCTGCATAATAGAGCCTCTCACTTCACATGAGCAAGACCTCTAAAACAACCCAAAAACCACTTCACAAAGCTTTGTATCACCGTGGAAAAGCCTTAACCTTTACAAATTATTATAAACCTACTTAGGCCTCTGAGTACCACTACCCTTGAAGGGGTAACATGAACACCTGTACTTTTTGACCAGTACAAATAGAATCGTTAAATAACATGTACTATGGATAAAAGAGTATTTTCGTATTGTAAATATTGAGAGAGAGAGAGAGAGAGAGAGAGAGAGAGAGAGAGAGAGAGAGAGAGAGAGAGAGAGAGAGAGAAAATAGTTTTTTTTTTGTATTTTGAATAACTTGTACTATGGACACAAAGTTGTCCCATGATTTAGTGAGGGACATAATTTTTAGTTTTTTGCAGTCCTTAATCTTGATTTTTATCCTGTCCCGTGAGTATTTTTTTAAATCAAACGCAGTACAACTAGAGTTGTGTTGTCCAATCCCTTATTTTTAGCAAATCAAACGCACCATACACATTTTTTAACAAGTAATTATAAGAGAAAATGTTACATTAAGGAAACTACCTTGAAACCTTTCCTTCCCTTGCAATTCATCCCAAAGAATGGTGTTGTACTTCATATAATTGCTTTCATTATCATTGTTTTCATTCCGTTATGTTTTCATTTCAACAATTTGCATCCAAGATGGATAATTGTGGCATTCACATTCTGATTGGTTGGTAGGTGTTTCACGCGTGTCACTGGTGTTTCATGTGGATCGATGAATTGACAATGTCTTGATCGTTTTTACTTAATAAATGGACGAAAAAAACTCGTTATTTGATTTTTTTTCAACAATTTGGACAACTATTTTTCCCTCGGTTGCTCTAGCAATCTAGGTAACAGGTCATAAATACAAAATATAAAATAAAATAAAATGCGCTAAAATGGTGTTCTTGAAATTCAAAACGGAGGTTGATGAATACTTTTCCCCTCGGTTGCCAACTCAACTGATGTAATAGGTCATAAATAAAAATAAGTAAATAAATAAATAAAAGGTGTTAAACTGTTTTTATTGGAATTTAAATATCTCTCTTGAATACTTTTCCACTCTGTTGTTAGCTCAATCGAGGTAATAGGTCACAAACAAAAATTCAACAAAAAATTAAAAGATGTTAAAATTCACTTGTTGGGATTCAAAGACGTGTATTCTTAATAATTTTCTCCTTGATTGACAACTCAACCGATGTAATAGGTTATAAACAAAAATAAAAATAAAATAAAAGGTGTTAAATTATAGTTCCTGAGATTTGAAGGTGTGCCTCTGAATACTATTCCCCTTAGCTGTCAGCTCAAGTGAGGTGATAAGTCATAAACAGAAATGTAAAAGAAATTAAAAATTACTAAAGTATAGTTTTTTTAAAGCAAGATATCATATATCAATGAGAACTAAGGGTTCTCAAACCTGATTACAAAAGAACCGAGTTGGGCAACTCGATAAAAAAACGAGATTGCTAACCAATTGCACCTACGATAAGAAATATAACGGATTTTTACAAAATTCGTAAAAATTACAATTGGATTTAACAATATCGCCGATCAACGACCACTTCCAAGTCGAGATTTTGATTCTCCAAACAACGTTGAAAACGTTCCATCCCTGATTCTCGAAAATAATCTCATTCCTAGTAATCTATATATTCCAACACATAGTAATCCATATAGTTGTTAAAATTCGAATGCATGTTCTTTAAATAATTTTTTTCTCTTGATTGTCAGCTTAACAGAGAAAATATATAGTATTTAAAAAAAAAATTAAAATCAAAATGTGACAATTTACACGCAAGTTGTTTGTTGACTAATGTGAAAACTTTGTTTTATAATATATTATTTATAGTAATATTGTGGTACATGGTTTCTAAACCAAATAAAAAATATTCATGATTGTAATAGTTTTATACAATTAATTATTAGTTTTTGAATATTTAGAACTATTTTTATAAGATTGATGTATGAATATTTATCTTTTTAAATCCATAATATTTTGAATGATGATAGTTTTATACACATAAATTATGTGATACGAATGTTATTTATCATAGATTAAAAAAATCCAAAAAAAAAAAGAATAACAGAAGATGAAAAAAACAACACCATTTTTTATTGTCAATATAACAGTTGTATAAAAGTTAAAATTTTATATTTGAGGCAGCTAGCAACCGTTGCAATAAACCATCAAAATAAAATTGTTGACGGTAATAACCAGCCCAATTTTACATTGGAGATTGTTTCAAAATCATCGCTATATGTTACAGGGAAAAAAATCATGGCACAAAATTTTGCAATAGTTGATAAATCATCGCAATCCAAAAAGCGACGGTTAGAACGCCAGAACTTCCAAAATAAGTATCGTTGATCATACATGTATATAAAAATAAAAAATGCTTTTCTTAATCAAATTAAACACCTATAAACAAATAAGTTACTTTTCAGCATTGCTATTTAATACGAAGGATTTTCTGTATATTATACAAACAATAATGTGTTTAATTTTAAAATGAATTGATCTTCTGGATTTTATGGAATTTATGGATAGTAGGAGCATAAAAAGAGGTTTAAATAATTGTCATGTCATTCATATAATTTTCATTTAGTAACATAAAGCAATTTTTTTAAAATAGAAGTTTAAGTGAGAGAGAAAGAGAGAGAAAGAGATAATTAAAATAAAAATATAATTGAAATTAGAGAAAAAAAGAAATACCATGACAGTATAAAATATTTTACATTGTCAATCAATCACAACTATGTATCAGAATATAACATATTTAAATTTTAAAAATATTAATATTACATGACAATTGTAAACATTTTAATTGGTTGCATGTGTAAAACGGTCTTACTTAAAATAATTGAATTAATTTTGCAAATATTATATGTTATAAATATATTTTGTGGAATAAAGTATAAACTGAAACCCCTTGTCTAGTGCATGATTGCTCTATGCATTTGCTAAAGGTTTTAGGTTCAAACTCTGCTAAAATTAAATTGAGTTTTTTCAACTTCTATTAATAATTAATTGGACGAAGGTGTTTTTAATGTTTAAAAAAACTCCATGTAATGGTTGATCTTCATTTAATTCTACCGCTAACATCATAGTTTTACCCCTGCAGATTAATTTGCTACATTTGCTCCCTATCTTGCATTGAAGATTAAAAGTAACGAAAATTGTTTTGTCACGAAACAAAAATTATACGAATGACATGACAATCATTTAAACCTCTTTTTATGCTACCACCACCCATAAATTTTAAAATCCGGAAGATCAATTCATTCCAAGATTAAACACATCATTGTTTGTTTAAAAGACCACCACCACCCATAAATTTTTCAAAAAATATATTCATAATAGATCATTTTAGTAGAAATTTTGGAGATGCATCTTCAAATGTTTGGGGTGAGATTTTGAAATTTGCTGTCACCTTTGCATGTCAGATATTTATGGAGATGCATCTCCGGAATAATCTGATAAAAGACATAGTTGCATGATCACAGAATCATACTTGTTTTTCATTAAAAACCCTCACCAAAAACCCTTCCATTCTCAATCAACATTTTCACTCCAAATCTCCAATCCTCCAATCGTGTGGTTCATAACATCAAAGGGAGCAAAAGAAGTTAGAATTTCAAGTAAAGATAATCTATTTCAAGCCTCATTGCTCACATTAATCTTGTTTTCTATCTGAAAAAACTAGGATTTTTTTTTGGAAATGTATCTCCGTAACGAGTATAAACTTTTTCGAAAATGCATTCCTGTATCTGTATGTGTTCATTTTTTCAGGTCTGTTTACAGCAATAACGTTTATTTACTGTTCTGTGGTAATTGTTTTCATTAGATATGATGCACCCTGATGTTTTCCCCAAACAAGTTGTGTCTCAGAATGTCAAAGGTGTTGTTATGAAGGCGGTAAATGTTGGAAACCAATTTAAAAATGAGCAAGAGTTTGAATTTCTTCATCACATGCTTAAATGGATTCGTATGAAGGCCTCAAAACTGAGATTTTGTGTGGTTATCAGAAGGTATGATAATGGTTCGGATAGAAAATGCCCTTTTGTGACAATGACGTGCGAAATAAGTGGGAAATATAGACTTCATCTCCAGAATTTTAAAAGAGACAGCACCGGTTCAAGAAAATGTGAGTGTCCCTTTAAGGTGCGTGGTTATGTGTTGGCAAATAAAAAGTGGAGATTTAATGTCATATGTGGTTTGCATAACCATGATTTGTGTAAAAAGTTAGTCGGTCATCCAATTGTCTGTCGGCTCATGCCGGAACATAAGGAATGTGTTGCTGACATGACATTGAATTTGGTTCAACCAAAAAATATACTTGCAACATTGAAACAGAAAAAACCTGAAAATATCTCAAATATCAAGAAAGTGTAAAATATTCGGTACCAAACTAACAAGGTGCCGAGGGGGGGATAAAACTGAAATGCAACAAATCTTGAAATTGTTGGATGATAACAATTATGTGTCTAGGTACTGAACGTACGCGGATGGAGTTACCATTAGAGATATATTTTGGACTCATCTAGATTCCATCAAGTTGTTCAACACGTTTTCTACCGTGCTCATACTTGATTCAACCTACAAGACCAATAAGTATAGACTTCCATTATTGAAGATGGTTGGGATTACCTCTACTAAGAAGACCTATTTTGTCGGGTTTTCATTTCTAGAGAGTGAAAAAGAGCAGAATGTTACTTGGGCCTTAGAGGTGTGTCGGGCACTATTGAAGGACCAAGAAGAGGTGCCTAAAGTGATTGTTAACGACCGCGATACCGCCTTGATAAATTCGGTTGCAATGGTATTTCCTACGTCTTACGCATTACTTTGTAGGTATCACATAACAAAGAATGTGAGAAGTCGGGTTAAACCTGTGGTAGGGAGGAAACAGATAGACTCCGAAGATGGAAAAATTGTGAAGGCGGGTGTGGTTGTGGAAAAAATTATGGATGCATGGAATCGTATAGTAAATTCTTCCACTAAAAAAATTATATGTCAATTCTGTTATGCATTTTAGGAAAGTGTGCGAAAAGTATCCTGATTTGTTGAAATATGTTGAAAGTACAATTCTTGAGCAGGTGAAGGAGAAAATTTTCTGTGCTTAGATTGATAAGGTTAGACACATTAGAAACACAACAACTAACCGAGTTGAGTCTGCCCATGCTACATTGAAGAATTAGTTGGGAAATAGTAAGGGCGATTTATGTAGAGATTGGGACTCTGTGAACCAAATTATTCAAAACCAGCATAATGAGATACATACATCATTTGATCGGAGCATCATAGTTTTGGAACACAGATTTGAAGACAATAATCTTTATTCTTAGTTGGTCGGCTACATATCTTGAGCGGGTTTGAATTATGTTTTTTATGAGGCTAAACGAGCTGATAATGTTGGCTCCGATAGCACAAAGTGTGGATGCACAATTGTGAAAGCATATGGTCTCCAATGTGCTTGTGTTATTGCAAAAAAGGCGAAACTTGGTAGCCCGATAAGAATGGATGAGGTTTGCACTCATTGTAAGAGGCTTAGTTTTAATGACGATAATGTCATGAAGGACGGTAAATTGAATATCTCTATCTTGACCGAATGGGAAGTTATACGAGAGAGGTTTTTGAAAGCCGATGACATTATGAAAATCCACATCAAGGAACAATTGAGGAAGATTTATTATCCGGAAACCACCGATTTGAAACCACCCTCTCAACCGATAAAAACAAAATATGCTTTGAAGAAACTCAAGCCTACACCAAATGATAGTTCTACGACACGGCCTCCTTCATATTTTGAACATGTTGACTAAGTTTTTCCTGACTCACCAACTCCAAAATATCAAAAAAGTGTTGTCAAAGGAGCTCGCATTAGTAAACCACCTCATACGTCGCCTCCACCAAAGATTCCATTCATTGACGACATGTCAGCTTTTATGCACAAATACATTTAGTGGATCATCAATGTTAAGGGGAATGATAATTGCGGTTATCGAGTTGTTTCGGCTTTTCTTGGTAAGGAGAATATAATCAAATAGTTGTCTACCATCAACTTATCCAAGAGTTGAGAACTCATAAAGAATCATACACACGATTGTACGGAAAGAAAGAAAATTTCGATGAAGTTTATGAGTCTCTTGTTCCTTACCTTAGCGGACCGACATCGGAGGCAAAATGGACACCTTTCACTGAAATAGGTCACCTCATAGCATGTGCGTATGATAGAGTGTGTGTTGATCTGAGCAAGACCTCTAAAACAACCCAAAAACCACTGCATAAAGCTTTGTGCCACCGTGGGAAAGCCTTAACCTTTACAAATTGTTATAAACCTACTTAGGCCTCTAGGTACCACTACCCTTGAAGGGGTAACATAAACACCTGTACTTTTTTACTAGTACAAATATAATCGTTAAATAACATGTACTATGGATAAAAGAGTATTTTTGTACTGTAAATATTGTGTGTGTGTGTGTGTGTGTGTGTGTGTGTGTGAGAGAGAGAGAGAGAGAGAGAGAGAGAGAGAAGAGTTTTTTTTTGTATTTTAAATAACTTGTACTATGGACACAAAGCTATCCCATGATTTAGTAAGGGACAAAATTTTTAGTATTTTGCAGTCCCTAATCTTGATTTTATCCTGTCCCGCGAGTATTTTTTAAATCAAACGCAGTACAACCAGAGTTCTGTTGTCTAATCCTTTATTTTTAGCAAATCAAACGCACCATACACATTTTTTAACCAGTAATTATAAGAGAAGATGTTACATTAAGGAAACTACCTTGAAACCTTTCCTTCCCTTGCAATTCATCGCAAAGAATGGTGTTGTACTTCATATAATTGCTTTCATTATCATTGTTTTCATTCCGTTATGTTTTCATTTCAACACTTTGCATCCAAGATGGATAATTCTGATTGACTAGTAGGTGTTTCACACGTGTCACTGGTGTTTCATGTGGATCGATGAGTTGACAATGTCTTGATCGTTTTTACTAATAAATGGACGAAAAAACTCGTTACTTGATTTTTTTTCAACAAATTGGACAAATATTTTTCCCTTGGTTGCTCTAGCAATCTAGGTAACAGGTCATAAATACAAAATATAAAATAAAATAAAATACGCTAAAATGGAGTTCTTGAAATTCAAAACGGGGGTTGATGAATACTTTTCCCCTCAGTTGCCAGCTTAACTGATGTAATAGGTCATAAATAAAAATAAATAAAAGGTGTTAAATTGTTGTTATTGGAATTTAAATATGTCCCTTGAATACTTTTACACTCTGTTGTTAGCTTAATCGTGGTAATAAGGCACAAACAAAAATTCAACAAAAAATTAAAAGATGTTAAAATTCACTTGTTGAGATTCAAAGACGTGTATTCTTAATAATTTTTTCCTTGATTGACAACTCAGCCGATGTAATAGGTCATAAACAAAAATAAAAATAAAATAAAAGGTGTTAAATTATAGTTCCTGAGATTTGAAGGTGTGCCTCTGAATATTTTTTCCCTTAGCTGTCAGCTCAAGTGACTTGATAAGTCATAAACAGAAATGTTAAAGAAATTAAAAATTGCTAAAGTATAGTTGTTGAAATTCGAATGCATGTTCTCTAAATAATTTTTCCGCGTGATTGTCAGCTTAACAGAGAAAATCCATAATATTTAAAAAAAAAATTAAAATTAAAATGTGACAATTTACACGTCGGTTGTTTGTTGACTAATGTGAAAACTTTGTCTTATAATATATTATTTATAGTAGTATTGTGGTGCATGGTTTCTAAACCAAATAGAAAATATTCATGATTGTAATAGTTTTATACAATTAATTATTAGTTTTTGAATATTTAGAACTATTTTTATAAGATTGATGTATGAATATTTATCTTTTTAAATCCATAATATTTTGAATGATGATAGTTTTATACACGTAAATTATGTGATACGAATGTTATTTATCATAGATTAAAAAAATCCAAAAAAAAATAAAAAATAACAGAAGATGAAAAAAAAGCACCATTTTTTATTGTCAATATAACTGTTGTATAAAAGTTAAAATTTTATATTTGAGGCAGCTAGCAACCGTTGCAATAAACCATCAAAATAAAATTGTTGACGGTAATACCCATCCCAATTTTACATTTATCTATTTATATATATTAAATCTAATGCATCAAATATTATAGCGACACAGCATCAATTTTAACTATAAAATGTGTCACATCAACTTATTTATATATGTGGATAATTTATTTATTAACAATAAAACAATGCAAAAGAAACTTTTCATTTACTTTCTAAACTCATTGACACATCATCAATCATCAATTGATATAATTATATTTTCTTTATGAAACTCATTGACTCAATAATATAATATTGTTCATATTTCTATTTCAAAAATATTTAATAATAAAGATATTAATAAAATAAAGCACATAAAAATATTTAATTTCCTATTCCAGTTATAAATGGCATTTAATAAAACAAAATTGATATAATTATATTTTCTTTATAAAACTCTTCATTCTTTTAACTTTAATTTAAAAAGTAAAAAATAAAAATAAAGTTTTTTTTTTTTTGAATCAAGATAAAATATATTAATTCAAAAAACAATACAAAACTTGGTGATCTCTAGGATCCAACCACACAAACAAGACTAAATGCCAACAAAGGGCTACATCAATCTACTAGCTATGTGTTTCCTCAATTTGGCATTATTCCAACCTCTATACACCACACTATCTATAATGTCCTTTTCTATATTCATGTTATCTACGTTCCTATCAAAGCAAATCTTGTTTCTATAATTCCATAGCGTGTATATCGTTTATGTAAAAGCCATTTTCAAAATGGTTGATCTCCAACCCTTTCCTTTAGTTCTAGTTCCAACCCATTTTACTTCATTCTCCCAAGTTGCTGGGCTGTGACTTATGTCCAGCCACTTCATGATATTGGTCCAAGTCTCTCTCATCACCCTGCACTCGAAGAACAAATGCATGACAGACTCATCTTTCTGCTTGCAAACACTACATAAACTATCTTGCAGCATCCCAAACCTTTTCAACCTATCTTTAGTGGGCAGCTTTCCATGGCATGCCATCCAAAGGCAGACAACTGCTTTAGGCCTAGCCTTGTTGAAACTAATCAGCCCATGCCAATCAACTCTGTTACCATCATCATTCAAACTGTGTTAGAGGGGAGAAAGCTTGAATTTCTGTTGCATCAGGTTTTGATCCCAAAGTTGTTGCATGTTGCTCACCCTATCTCTTTGTCTCAACACTTCTTTAAAAATCCAAGATACCTGGTTCTTTATCTCATACTCCATTACAGATTACCCTTTTAAGTAGTAAGTATTCACCCACTTGACCCATAAAGTGTCTTCTTTTCTACACAGATTCCACAAACATTTAAGCAATAGAACATCATTCCACACAGTTAAGTTCAAGACCTGCAAACCACATTGTTTGGCTGTGCTACACATTCTCTTCCAAGCCACAGGGCTTTTCCTGCTAACCTCATTGCTGCCAGTCCAGATAAAGCTTCTACATAATGCATCAATTTTTTTAATAACATTTTTTGGAAGGGGAAAACATTGCATCCAATATTGTGCAATTGCACAAGAGATGCTCGTGACCAATTGTATCCTACCTACATAGCTTAACAATCTTGTAGTCCAATGTGTCATCCTTTTTGTAATCTTTTCAATCAAAGGCAAATAGGCATTAATGTTGAGTTTCTTGCAAGTTAAGGAAACTCCAAGATACCTGAATGGGAGAGAGCCATCCTGAAACTCAGTAATGCCTTTAATTCTGTCTTTATCCACAACATTGATACCACCAAAGAAAATCTTACTTTTGTTAGGGTTAGCCCTCAAACCTGTGGAATTAGTGAAAAGCTTGAAAGTCTGCAGCATCATAGACACAAATATCTCATCCCCCCTGCAGAAGAGAAGAACATCATCTGCAAACATAAGATTAGTTATTCCTAACTTCTCACATTTAGCATGGTGGTTAAAGTTGGGATCCATCTGCATTTTCCACATCAGCCTGTGCATATATTCCATAACAACCACAAATAACATGGGTGATATAGGGTCACCTTGTCTGATTCCTTTCTTGGCCTCCAAGACTTTAGACAAAGTACCATTTATGTTGAATTTGTAAGACACAGTGGTGACCCCTAACATAATCCATTGAATGAACTTGTTAGGAATCCCAACCTCCTTAAGAATGTATTCCATGGCCCTCCAATTTATCATGGCATAGGCTTTTTGAAGATCAACCTGCATCATAACTCTATGAGTCCCCCTTTTTCTAGAGTATCCTTTAAGCAACTCATATGCAAGCATGATATGGTTATGAATATGCTGCCCAGGAACAAAAGCAACTTGACAAGGGTTGATGATGCTATGCAAAACTTTTCCTAACCTGTCAGTCAAGATTTTTGAGACAATCTTGTAGAAGGTAGTGCATCCTGCAATTGGCCTGAAATCCTTGATGTTCTTTACTTGCCCACCTTTAGGGATGAGAGTAACAACATTGCTATTGAAAGGTTTAAACATTCTCCCTATGTTAAGGTATTCCCTAATAGAAGCTTTCACATCATCCTTTATAATGTGCCAACACACCTTAAAGAACTTTGCTCCATACCCATCCAGGCCAGGAGACTTTAAGTCACCAATTCCATTAAGAGCAGTGGTAATCTCTTGATCAGTAATATCTCTGCATAAATCATCTCTTTGCTCCATATTCAACTGAGTGCATATTCTTATAGCTTCTACATCAATGTGTTGCAAACAATCATCATTTTTCCCCATCAGTTGACCATAGTAGGTAAGGACTTCATGCTCTATGTCTTTGGCAGATTGAAGAATAGTACCATCATCTCTTTGAATCCCTATCATATTATTTGCATTATGTTTGGCTTTGATTGAGGCATAGAAATCAGAATTATTCCCATCCCCATTTCTAAGCCACTTTATCTTGGCCCTTTGCATTAAAACCTTCTCCTCAAGCTCATTGAAATTTAATACAGTCTCAGTACACTGCTTCAATTTATCAATAAGTCTGGCATTCATTCTATCTTCCATGAGCTCCACCTGAGCTTTGTTCAAATCCTCCCTTACTTTGATGGTTCACTGACGGATATTAGACAGAGGCTTACTAAGTTTCTTCAATTTAGGCTGCAACCTTCTCAGCTTGTTCCACAGAATAACCATTGGACTCCCTCTCATAGGCTGCTCCCAGCTATTCTTAACAGTATCCATAAATCCAGGTAAATCCACTAGACAGTTACTGAATCTAAACCTCTTCTTAACTTTATCTTTAGTTTTGTGTTTGGTCACATGTAACAAAGCATGATCAGAAACATTAGGAGGTCTACAAATCAGGGTAGCATCCAAGTTATCTTGGTACCACTCAACATTAGCTATTACTCTGTCAATTCTAGAATATATAGTTCCTACCACCTGTTTGTTTGACTAAGTAAAGTAATCCCCTACATTGTCCATCTCATTAAGCCCAGTTCTTTGCATCATACATTGGAGATCTTCAAACTCAGCTTCTGTGACAATCCTCCCCCTATACGATCTTGGGATTTGGCAACATTGTTAAAGTCTCCTATGACACACCAAGGGCCATGAATGTTCCTGTGTAAATTCTCAATATCCTTCCAAAGCATTTTCCTTTTTTCAATATGGTGTTGGGCATACACTGCAGTCAGCCATTGTTTGAACACGCCATTTTCATAAACACCACAGTGAATCAACTGACTAGTGCTGTGAATATGCTGAATGTTAACTCTGCTAGTATCCAACCTATCCAAATTCTGCCATTCTCATGAGCACTGTAATTATCCAAGTACCTATCAGCAAGATTTAGTTGATCACGAATGGCTTGTGCCTTATTCCTCTTAACTCTAGTTTCAATCAAAATGACAATAGTAGGCTTAAGCTGTAGGAGATGGGAGCTAATCTCCCTAAGCTTGGCCTTTTTATTCAGCCCCCTAATATTCCATGACACTATCATTTTCCACTTCTTATAACAACCAGAGGTTCATTCAAAACCTCTAGGGCTTCAAAGCCATTCACACAATTTAGACCAGAAGATGAACCATATTGAATTATAACTTTACCTCTATGCCTTGTTGGTTTCCTCACCACTGTCCAGTTCACACCATTGTTCTTTTCTTCCTCATCATCAGTTTCCCGTTGTCCTCTTGTTTCTTCATTCTCTTTGCTCTCTATTGGTTCTTTCTGCTCATCATGAGGCTTCTCTTTAGGTCTCTGAAATTCTGGTACCAGACGTGTGATGTTAAGGTGCGATGTCACAACAACACACTCTGCAATAATGGACAGAATAAGCAACAGGAAAACACAAGGAATTGTTCAACCAGTTCGGTCTAACTACCTACGTCTGGGGGCTACCAAGCCAGGGATGAAATTCACTACTTGTAGATATAATTTACAGACTCAACACACCAGTTGACAATCTCCTAAACTTATACTCTACTAGTGACTTTCTACCTAAGAAGCCACTTAGATATGAGAACACTACTCAATCCCCTAAAACACTCAAAGAACAACCTCTTTGAGATCCCTTGATCTTGCTTCCTAGCTTCGATCAATCAACAACTCTCTATTGCTTCACAGCTTCTAGAGAGGACAGAAAATTCAACACCTATTCAAACCTAGAATAGTGTGATTACAAGTACTCTAAACAAACCCTAGACTCTAAGCCTCCAGCTCTTGATCTTCAATCTGTTTTCTGTACCTTCTTCCTTGGTCTTGTGCGCTTTATATAGCTCCTTGAATTTGGATTGGATTTGTCACAATATTTGATCAGATTTGTTAATTAAAAACTGAATCTTTTAAAACAGATTTCCCAAAATCTTTTTAAATCTTCCACCTTTTAATTCTCCAACAAACCTGCAATCAAATCTCCCATGTAACAGAAAATATCTAGCCCAAGATATTCTCATCCAACGAGTCAACACTCTCCACAATTCCAGCTAATACGCGACCCTAATAACAACAAGCCCATGCTGTCATTAGCTTCAGTTCTGCAGGTCTGATGTTACAACATCACCTATGTGACATCAGACATCCACTTCAGCAACTAGCAACCTTAACACAGCCCAGTGTTAAGTGCAATGTTATGACATCAAGCCCATGACATCAAACATAGTTAACCTTCACAACTTAGTACAGCCCAGTACTAAGACTCAATGCTGCAACATCAACACCATGACATCAGCATTGAACACCTTGTTGTTTTACCAAAATTCCAGCCAATCCAGGAACTTACAATCTCCCCCTTTGGCTAATTTTGGCTAAAACAATCTCTGCATCTTCAGAGACTTCAGCAGCGGAATATCTTCAATATTTTGAAACATTAACTTGCAGCAGTTTGACAATCTTCATATAGTCTTCATTACTTGATCTGCTGCAGCACCATCTTCATTATTGACAACAGCCAATTGGTGCTCCCCCTCAAAAACTTGAACCAGCATCACAGCTATTCAGTAGCTCACAATGTGCAGCACATCTCCCCCTTGATGTCTGCTTTGCTGCACTCTCCAATTGCTATGAATTCTTCACTAGCAGCTCTACAACTATGCTGTCTATACTCCCCCTCCACAGCTGCATCATTACTTTTCAACTAAACACCTTTTGTTTTTATTCTTTTAGCAGCAACTACTCTTCTCTTTATGGCATTTATTAACTAATCTCCCCCTTTTTAGCCATAATTAGGCAATTATCCCAAATCAAATGCCCTACAAGGTGACATAATACTGGTCCCACTGTCAGTAGCAACAAGACCTATGTAGTCTCCAAGCACAATGTTCTGACATAGTCAAAAACAACTTCCAACCCCTTGACTGGTCGGGCGATACAACCCAAGCATTTGAACAAACCATTATAAAACCACTCTTTCTCCTATGCTCAGCACAACACACCAATAAAGCATAAGTCAATCAAGCTCCAAAGAACCAACCAAGAACCTCAAGCATGAGGATACACAACCAGACCCTTTGAAGAAGAAGATCAAATCTCAGACGACATCAGGTCCTTCTATAGGAGCAACAAAAACTGGCAGGACTTCAGTGACCACTATGAAGCCTGGTAAGAACCATTCTGCTCAACAACAGCCTTCAGAAGATGAATGGGATGCAGATTGGAAGGCTTTTCTGGATGCAGGAGATTGGCATGAGGATGTAGTCTAATCTTGTATTTTCAACTATTGAATAAAAATCCTATTTTTAGATTTTTCAGTTGCCATGCCAAACACTTTACAGTACTATTCTAAACTGTTGAAATTTGTACTGCATTAAACAGAACCAGAGCACCAAGATGAGTTTCTTAGAGAGACTACACTAAAAAATTGAACAGACTATTTTATGTACCATACTATCTGCAGTTGAATAACCATTATCTTATAGGCCAACTGCACCATAAAACATCTTTCAATTAATTTTGAAGTAATACGCTCCCCAATTTTAAGCTCTCAAATTGGTTAGCATACATGAGCTCATCATCTAATTTCTCTTTATTTACCAAATAATCTGAGTATTTAACCAGATCTTTTCTATTAACCTGCTCATCATCCCATTGATGAGTAACATTCTGCAATGTTGTAACATCTTTCTTGACATGGTGATTGCCCACCAGTCGTTTCTTCCACAAGAGTTGATAGCATGAGTTCTTTCCACATAACACTGATCTACGACTGTTCTTCTTCTTAGATCTGAGAACTAATCTGATTTTGCCCCTCTTTATTCTTCTTAGTCTTCCAAGATCAGTTTGTATCTTTTGACCAGCATGATTCCATCCTAGAGGATGTGTATTTATTCTTGACATTTTAATCCAGGATCTGATAGACCCAATATCAGAGGTCCTCTGCATGTCAATTTTCATATTGGGATCAGTCTTAGACTCTAGTCTATTCTGAATCATTTTTGCACTTTGCTCATCATCCTTCTTGAGGCTAGAAATACTCTTCTTGTCTTGAGACGTTTCAGCATCTGACACAGAGCTATTCATCCAGGGGAGGTTTTCTTCTGAGACATCGATCTTCTTCAGATCTTGATGATAGAATTTTTTATAGTTACCACTGGTATCTCCCATAACTTCAGTGAGTTCTTCAATCTCTAGCCTTTTAGACTTACTCTCAGTCAGACCACTGATGATTTGTTCAGATGTCAAGACATCAACATCTTTCCTCTCGAGAGATGTTGCTCTATTCAGCTCCTGAGAACCTTTAATCCTTCCATCAATGGTGAGGACTGATGTGTAACATTTGCCCTTGACTAATTTCAGATCATCTTTTCTTCTGACCTTCATCAACTTGAGGGGACCTTCATCATTCTGATGTCTACACCTGATATCTTCTTTATCATCACCAGACTGGCTTTCAGTTTGAGGAATCCACTGATAACAATTGTCTTTGGATCTTTCACCAGTCATTACAGCCTCACCCTTCTCATTCGTTACAACACATTTGTCTTTGGTGTAGCTGACTAAGTAACCTTCATCACATAATTGACTTATGCTGATCAGATTAGCATCCAACCCTTGGACAAGCATCACACTATCAAGAGTGAGTCCATCAAGATTTTTCACTCTTCCAACTCCCTCTACAACTCCTTCTTCTCCATTACCAAAGACAACCTTGTTAGCATGCCCAGACATGATCTCCTCCAAATACTCCTTGGATCCAGTCATGTGCTTTGAACATCCACTGTCAAAGTACCAAGTTCCTTCTTCTGCTTCTTTGTCAGACAACTGAGCCAATAAGCACTTCCCTTTCTCCTTAGGTACCCATTATTTAACAACTTTGGGCTTGTGCTTTCTCCCTCTGTTTTGAGGCTGAGGGTATCCATGCAGCTTGTAACAAGAGTACTGCATGTGTCCATACCTTCCACAATAGAAGCATCTTACCCTTTCTTCTCTGAATCTTCTGCCTTGATGAGACTGCATAGGTTGCCATCCATAATGTGGTATTCTCCTAACATTGCTTGCCTGCCTTCTATTATGCTGGTATCCATAAGGAAGCTGAGAATGCTTTTTCCTGGATTGTCTCCCATGATGGTGGGACTTTCTCCTTCCATAATGAGACACAGCATTAGTGTAACCATACCCCTGATGTTGAGACACGTGCTGTTTGAACTGAGGATGCTGTCTTCTAGGCTGTCTTCCATGGTGATGAGGCTTCCTTCTTCCATAATTATACGGCACATCATTGTTAAATCTAAAGCCATGACTATACCCGTTGACCTGATGTTGAGACATCTGATGTGACATGCCCTGTTTGAACCTAGCAGCTTGCATGCTCTTATGGTATTGTGGGGGCATATACTGACTAGCTCTTTGTGGCTGCTTTCTCTTCTGATAAGGACCAGTCTTCTTCTCAATCCTCTTAGGTTGTGAAACATCAGCTTTCTTAGGAGTAGGATCCTGCACCTTTGGCTGATGTTAAGACAATGGTTGAGACATCTCCACTTTGGTTCCTGAAGTGCTTGCTTCAGTAGATACTTTTCCCTCAACCACAAATCCTAATCCAGTCCTGTCTCCAGCTATCCTTTCCGTCTGAAGAATCTTGTCAAGAGTGTCTGTACCACTGTTCAGCATCCTAACAGACTTGGTCATTTGATCAAGATGAGCTCTTACTAGCACCACTTCATTTTCCAGATCAGCTTTTTCATTCTCAAGCTGAGCAATCTGTTGCTTGTGGCACTTGTTTTCTTGACAGACTTTAGCACTCTTAAAACACAGCTCTCTGTAGGTTGAAGCTAGCTCATCATAAGTGACTTCTCCATCACTATCATCATCAGATTCAACAATTCCTATCAAAGCTGCAACATGCTTTGCTGACTCACTTTCACTTTCACTGTCAGAGTCAGACCAGGAAATTGTCAAGCCTTTATTCTGCTTCTTCAAGAATGTGGGACACTCCTTTTTGACATGTTCATACCCTTCACATTCAAAGCACTGAACACCTTTATCTTGGATAGTCTTCTCTTCATCTTTCTCTTTTGACTTGCTGATGTCAGAGGAGATGTTCTTGACATTAGGCCTGTAGTTATAGTTCATCTTCTTGAACACTTTGTTGAACTGTCTTCCTAACATAACTATAGCCTGAGGCAGATCCTCCTGGGACTCTTCATCTTTAGCTGCTGCAGGAGTGGAGACTAAGGCTATACTCTTGGGCTTCTTTTCTGGTTCTTCCTCATTCAGCCCAAGTTCAAATGTTTGAAGAGATCCAATAAGCTCATCAACTCTCATCTTGCTGATGTCTTGAGATTCTTCAATGGCTATTACCTTCATCTTATACTTCTTAGGGAGGGACCTAAGAATCTTTCTCACCAGCTTCTCTTCTGTCATCTTCTCACCAAGAGCACTGGATGCATTTGACAGCTCAAGAACACTCATGTGGAAGTCATGAATAGTCTCATCTTCCTTCATCTTCAAGCTTTCAAACTTAGATGTTAGAAGCTGAAGTCTAGACATCTTAACTCTAGATGTGCCTTCATGAGTAGCCTTCAAAATATCCCAAGCAGCCTTAGCAGTTTCACATGAGTTGATCAGCCTGAATATGTTCTTGTCAACCCCATTGAAGATGGCATTTAGGGCTTTTGAATTCCCAAGGGCAAGCTCATCTTCTTCCTTGGTCCATTCTTCTTCAGGCTTAGGCTTTGAGGTGCCTTCTTTATCCTTGCCAGCCTCATCTTTCTCACATACCTCTGGAGCTTTCCACTCTTTAATGACAGCCTTCCAAGCTCTGCTGTCTAATGACTTTAAAAAAGTAGTCATTCTAGGCTTCCAATACTCATAGTTTGAGCCATCCAAGATTGGGGGTCTGTTGACGAATCCTCCAACCTCTTTGTCCATCTTTCACCAGAAAGTAACTTCCCTAGATCTCACCCAGAGACAGACAGGATGCCTGCTCTGATACCAATTGAAATTCTGGTACCAGACGTGTGATGTTAAGGTGCGATGTCACAACAACACACTCTGCAATAATGGACAGAATAAGCAACAGGAAAACACAAGGAATTGTTCACCCAGTTCGGTCTAACTACCTACGTCTGGGGGCTACCAAGCCAGGGATGAAATTCACTACTTGTAGATATAATTTACAGACTCAACACACCAGTTGACAATCTCCTAAATTTATACTCTACTAGTGATTTTCTACCTAAGAAGCCACTTAGATATGAGAACACTACTCAATCCCCTAAAACACTCAAAGAAAAACCTCTTTGAGATCCCTTGATCTTGCTTCCTAGCTTCGATCAATCAACAACTCTCTATTGCTTCACAGCTTCTAGAGAGGACAGAAAATTCAACACCTATTCAAACCTAGAATAGTGTGATTACAAGTACTCTAAACAAACCCTAGACTCTAAGCCTCCAGCTCTTGATCTTTAATCTGTTTTCTGTACCTTCTTCCTTGGTCTTGTGTGCTTTATATAGCTCCTTGAATTTGGATTGGATTTGTCACAATATTTGATCAGATTTGTTAATTAAAAACTGAATCTTTTAAAACAGATTTCCCAAAATCTTTTTAAATCTTCCACCTTTTAATTCTCCAACAAACCTGCAATCAAATCTCCCATGTAACAGAAAATATCTAGCCCAAGATATTCTCATCCAACGAGTCAACACTCTCCACAATTCCAGCTAATACGCGACCCTAATAACAACAAGCCCATGCTGTCATTAGCTTCAGTTCTGCAGGTCTGATGTTACAACATCACCTATGTGACATCAGACATCCACTTCAGCAACTAGCAACCTTAACACAGCCCAGTGTTAAGTGCAATGTTATGACATCAAGCCCATGACATCAAACATAGTTAACCTTCACAACTTAGTACAGCCCAGTACTAAGACTCAATGCTGCAACATCAACACCATGACATCAGCATTGAACACCGTGTTGTTTTACCAAAATTCCAGCCAATCCAGGAACTTACCGTCTCCATTGATTTTTCTTGGGTTGAGTAGCACATTTGTGTCCCATTTTCTGGCATTTGTCACAGAAGGTGGGTTTCCACTCATATTCAACACTTTGCTTCAACAGGCTCCCTTCACAATCTTTGATAGGGATCTCTTTTACCAAATCTTGTGTAATGTCAACCTCAACCAAAATGCGTGCATATGAAACCCTCAATTTTCTTGCTGTACATTCGTCTGTCACCAAAGGTTTTCCAATTGCGCTACCTATCTTACTCAAGCTCTTCACTCCCCATAGGTGCAAGGGAAGTTGAGGCAATTTGATCCACACAGGTAGTGTTCGCAACAAATCCTTCTTCAAGTTGAAATCCGGTCTCCACTCTTTGAGAATCATTGGCGCATTTCTGATAGTATAAGGACCCTTCATCAACACTTCTTCCCTATCTTCATGAGAATTGAATCGCAACAAGAAATATCCTTCATCATGATAGTATAGATCTGGAGTTTTCACGAAGTTCCACATTCTCTCCATATAGTTCTTTACCATGTTCATGCTCAAATCTTCTCCCATGACATACAGAATCAGCGCATTGTCCCAAAACCTAATTTATGATTCAACATCTTCCTTTTTAATTTCTATTTCAATTTCTCCATTAACCAACTTTGGGGGAACATACTCCATAGCCATACCTTTCGACGAGTTCCGATTATCACTCAGCACATCCACCCATAACTTCCTCATTTCCTTCTTCTCCGTTAGGGTTTCAATTTTACAATCTTCCTTGTTCGCTTCAACTTCATCATCCTTGTTACTATGTTCGCCATTGTCCTCTGTAGTGTTCACATCAGCTTCTTCTGGTGAATCCTCCAGAGGAGGTATAGTCTCCGATGGCGGAGGCATCGTAGATCTAGGCCGCCCACGCCCTCGTTTCGTCATCAGCTAAAGTTTCAACTCTTTTCCCAAGACTGGTAAGTTAATGTCACAAGGATGATTATAAATTTTGTTTTAATAATCACTAAAATTATAAATAATACACTACAATGATGATTATATAAAAAATAAAAAATAAATTCATTACAATGATGATTAAATAAAAAATAAATTCTTTAATAATTACTACAGTGAAAGAATTAAAAATAAATAAATAAAGTAAGAATAAAATTATATACTACATTATTCATATTTTTATATAAATTTTTAATTACTTAGTTTTTAAAAATAATTATACAAATCATTGTTTCAATAAAATAAAAAATAAAAAATACAAATCATAAATCATAAATATATAAATTATTTTAATAACTAATTATAATAAAAATATTTTTCACTTAGTGTATAAAAATTATAAGAAGATTTTGTCTCGATTTTATTTAGTGACTAAATCATATATTTTATTTTATTTAATTTTAAATTTAATTATTAAACATAATAAAAATATTTTTTTCTTTATAAAAATCTTCATTCTTTTAACTTTAATTTAAAAAGTAAAAAATAAAAATAAATTTTGTTTTAATAATCACTAAAATTATAAATAATATACACTGCAATGATGATTATATAAAAAATAAAAAATAAATTCATTACAATGATGATTATATAAAAAATAAAAAATAAATTCATTAATAATTACTATAGAGAAAGAATTAAAAAAAAAGAAATAAAGTAAGAATAAAATTATTTACTACATTATTCATATTTTTATATAAATTTTTAATTACTTAGTTTTTAAAAATAATTATACAAATCATTGTTTCAATAAAATAAAAAATAAAAAATACAAATCATAAATCATAAATATATAAATTATTTTAATAACTAATTATAATAAAAATATTTTTCACTTAGTGTATAAAAATTATAAGAAGATTTTGTCTCGATTTTATTTAGTGACTAAATCATATATTTTATTTTATATAATTTTAAATTTAATCATTAAACATAATAAAAATATTTTTTTTCTTTATAAAACTCTTCATTCTTTTAAATTTAATTTAAAAAGTAAAAAATAAAAATAAATTTTGTTTTAATAATCACTAAAATTATAAATAATACACTACAATGATGATTATATAAAAAATAAAAAATAAATTCATTACAATGATGATTATATAAAAGATAAAAAATAAATTCATTAATAATTAATACAGAGAAAGAATTAAAAAAAAAAGAAATAAAGTAAGAATAAAATTATTTACTACATTATTCTTATTTTTATATAAATTTTTAGTTACTTAGTTTTTAAAAATAATTCATACAAATCATTGTTTCAATAAAATAAAAAATAAAAAATACAAATCATAAATCATAAATATATAAATTATTTTAATAACTAATTATAATAAAAATATTTTTCACTTAGTGTATAAAAATTATAAGAAGATTTTGTCTCGATTTTATTTAGTGACTAAATCATATATTTTATTTTATATAATTTTAAATTTAATTATTAAACATAATAAAAATATTTTTCATTATATAAGTTAATAAAATAATTTTTAGAATTCAAATTAACAATTTTATTTTTAAAATTATTTTAGTAAATGAATTTTTTATGTATCATAATAAATAATAATAAAATAAATAAATAGTAATAAATACCTTAGTCATTATTATTAGTTTTATGTATGATAACTGAGTTATAAGTTATGAAAAATAATAATGATGCATTAGATTGTTCATATTCATATTTCAATTTAAAATATAAATTAATAAAATAAATAATAATAATAATAATAATGTTCATTTAAATAGAATAATAATAAAAATAATACTATTTATAAATTTCTTTATGAAAATATATTGTGACACTAAATATAAATTTAAAAGTCCATTACATGTTACATTATAATTATAAAACTTAACTAAAATATTTATCAACTAATTCCAAACAATAAATTTATATCAATACTATCTTTCAGTTATAAATATATTCTATTGTGTTTTTATTCTACCATTGATATTAGATGCGTTACTAATTTATTGATGTCTCTTTAGTTGATCGGTTATACCTGAAAAGGCCATTCATTTCAATAACTCATAGAAAATCATTTAAATTTCCCAAATCTCTCGATAGTTTATCAGTATAAATAAAAAAATTTATCTCCAATTTTCTTTCACTTCTTACGCTTGATTTCTCACATTCGAGGATTGTAGAAAATGTCTAAACCTTCTCACAATTTGTCTGTAGTTAATTATTATTTTGGTAAGAACTTTGTTCTACCTATGAAACTTTAGATATAAGATGTCTATTTCTTCATTTTCATTAATTAAATATTTTTTATTATTATTAGTATTAGATTAGTAGTTTTATGACTATTGTGTTTACTAATATTTTTTATTTAATTCACATCAGGTAAGGATTTGCCTCAATATTGGTAATTCAATAGTAAACCTATTCAATATTTGTCTCTATTGAAATCGTTATTTATAAGAACCAAAGGAGTTGATGTTCTCCACCTCCTCAATCTTAAAAAAAATGAACACATAGAAATTTAATCGTGTATACAATATGCCTATTTTTAATACACTTTGAAAACTGTATTGTAAATGGTCTAAATTAATGTGCAAGACCCTATTACGAAGCCTCGCAACATTTCATATCCATAAAGATATAAAATTTATTAAGATATTTGATGAACAAAAACATTATTAAAAACATTATTGAAGTTACCCTCTTCATATTTCTTCTATTTATTTTATTTGACTATTTAATTAATCTGTAATAAATTTCAATTTTATTTTATTTTATTTTATTGTACTGTTCATTTTATTGCAATTATATATGTCAATACTTTCTACCAAAAAAAGAAGAACAATTTCTTCAAGTTTAATGTAGAATGTATTGAATATGACCTCAATTCTTTTGTCCAATAAATTATATAATATTAACAAGTTTAATAATATATTACAAGCTCTAAAAAAATGAAAGAGTTAGATCTGCACAAATATTCCCCTCACTTCACGAATAACTCTAATTTGTTTTCTCAATATCTTACATAACATACTATATGTAAAATCACATTAATAAATAATTTGATTAATAAATATTATACCCAGACTTATTAATTGACAATTAAAAATATCTATGATAAAATATATATTTTCATTAAAGAGGAAATTATATATATGCACAATATTAATGATAACATTTTTATTTTAAATTGTATAATTTTAAACTCGAAAAAATTTCTAAATATCATGAGCAAAAGACAAAAGAAAAAAAAGCATAAGAGCATGTTTTAAAATTTTTATATTTATAAACATTATAATCTTAATAAATTATAATTTCAAAACATTTAAAATAACAAATATTTTTAAAATATATTTAAAAATATATGAGAATAATTTTCACTTACTTTTTTGAAGTCTACCCGCGCATTGCGAGGGTCAACATCTAGTTGGAAATAATTTCAAAACCATCGCTATATGGTACAGGGAAACAAATTCACGAGACAAAAATTTGCAATAGTTGATAAATCATCGCAATCCAAAAAAACTCAATTAATATTATATATAAAATTCAATTTAATTTTGAAAAATGCTAAATACACTCTTTTTAATACTCTTTCAAACACTCATTTTTTTGTATTGGTTGAAAAATATGTGGGTCCTACTCTTTTATGTGGGATCTATTTCCAAAATGAGGGACCCACACATATTTTTATCAATAAAAAATTATTGTTTGAGAGAGTGTTGAAAAAAAAGTATTGTTAACACTCAAAATGGAGTTGAACCTAGGGGTGGACAATCGGTCGGTTACGGTCGGTTTCGGGTCCAAAACTTAAATCCGACGTAAACCACGACTTCATTTTTATGGCCCAATTTTGACCGATAAAATTTCGGTTTTCGTCGGATTCGGTTAAGTCAGTTTGACGGTTAAGTCGGATCGGTTTAGTCGGTTTAATATTTATTAAAAATAATTATAAAAATGATTTTTTTAATTTTTGTATAAAAAATATTAAATTTTTAAAATAAAAATATTTTTTTAATAAAAATTATTATTATGGAATAATATTTTTAATATTATTTGACATTAATTTTGATCATTATCATACTTTAACCGATAAACTAAATAATATATAAAATTTTATATTACATATCTTGTATTTTTGAGAATATACAATACAATCATCAATTTATAAAAATGATAGTATCCTGCAACATTATGAATCTCATTTTTAAAGTGAGTCATTCATATAGTAATAAAAATAAATAAAAAAAATATATTAATTAAGTTCGATCGGTTTCGATTTTTGTCGGATTCAAAATTAGCATCCGAGCCCGACCGAAACAACTCTATAATATTCAAATTACACAACTGAATCAACCCGACCCGACCCGATCCATTTACATAAAAAAGACAACGGATCGATCGGTTTCAATCGGTCGGTTCAAATTTGTCCACCCCTAGTTGAACCTAACACATTCAGCAAATGCACTAGACAAGGGATTTCAGTTTATTACTTTATTTCACAAAATATATTTATAACATATAACATTTGCAAAATTAATTCAATTATTTCAATCATATTTTTATTTCGATTATCTCCATCTCTCACTTACATTTCTATTTTAATTATCTCTCTCACTTTCACATACCTTTTTATGTCAATTATTTTTTATATAATATTCAATATTATTAATATATTATATAAATATTTATTTCATATTTAATAAATTATTTAATTTATATTTAATTGATTATTTAAAAAATATTATATGATATTTAATAAACTATTTAATAATTATTTAAAATGTAATTATTTATATGTAAATATTAATAACTATTTAATATTTAATAGAATATTAAATAATTATTGCATATTTAATAATATCAATTTATTGTATTAACATTTATTACTTATTCAATCACATTTTAACATAATAATATTTATTTAATAATAATTTAATATTTAAAAGACTATCAAATAATTATTTTATATTAAATAATATCAATTAATTATGTAAATATGTATTACATGATATTAATAAAAATATATTAGTTTGAACTATAAACCTTTGAGATTGTATAACATACAAAAAAAAACATATTACAAATTATTCGAACCCAAGGACATTACATAATGATCACGCGTCTTAACCACCATATCAACTCTTTATTGTGAAATTTTTCTTCCCATAACACATACTTAAAATGATTTTAAAATTTTAAAATTTTAAAATATATTTTAAAAAATTCAATCACATTTTAAAAATATTAAATATGAAATAAATAAGTATTTTTATAAAATAAGTATTAAATATCAAAATATAAAATGTTCAATCACATGTTCAATAATTATTAAATAGTTTATTAAACATTATATAATAACTTTAATATTTTTTAAATAATTATTTAATAAGTGTTATGTAGTAAATTTTAAATATGAAATAAATAATTAATTAAATATAAAACAAATAATACTTATAAATTTCCCTTGTCAAAACAAATATTTTTTAAATAATTATTTAATAAATATTATATAATAAATTTCAAAAATGAAATCAATAATTTATTAAAAATAAAATAAAAATTTACATAAAATATTAATGTTATTAAATATAAAATAAATAAAATAAAAATGTAAATGAGAGAGGGAGAGAGATGATTGAAATAAAAGCGTGATTAAAATAATTGAATATATATTTTTTATTAATAAATAATATTGAATAATTTAGTTTCTCACACACACCTCTTATCCTACTGTATTTAAAATATTGAATTGTTTGCTTGTCTTTTTAAAATAAAAAATTAGTTTTATATAATAAATAAAATAAATACTTTAAGTAAAATTAAAAAAATTCAACTTTTCTTTTCTTATTTCTATTAGCTCTCATCGACTCTTTCCAAGTATAAACAAATTACTTTTTTTATTCTCTTTTTCTAACTCCTCATTCTCTCACTACAAAGTGTATATCTGTTACAAGTTTCTTTTTCATTGTTGATCTTTTAAGAGGTAAATCTTGTAATTTTAATCTTTATAAATTTATAATTTATTTTTATTATTATAATAAGAGTAAAAATATATTATTACTTTATTGAGCTTGAGGTTGTGTTAATGGTAGAAAATTTATTTTTATAGTTTTGTAGTGTTTATTTGAAATTGTTGTGTTTGTATCAATTTTATAGTATTAGTATGAATTTTCTAAATATGATTTTAATTGTAATTTTTTATTTTGTTTTTAGTAATAAGCAAGGAAAAATATTTCAAAAGAAAATCAACCGAGCAATCATCAACTCCTAATCCTTAAACACTTAATGAACATGGAAGTCTCAAATTGTGTCCTTCCATAAAAAAAAAAGATTTTTAGAGTTTGAATTGGAAAAATTTCCTAACGATCACAGTTTAAGGTAAAAAATGTCAGATTGTCACACAAGTGATAGAGATGAAGTTAGAAGATATTATTTACAAAAGGGTCCTAATCAACCAAAAGAAGTTAATTTTCCATAAAGAAAATTTTGGAGATACCTTTCATAAGTTTAACTTGGATTGGTATTTAAAATATGGTAGTTAGTTGGAATATAGTCAAAGTGAGGATGTTGCATATTGTTTATGTTGTTATCTTATAAGGTCACATGTTGAAGAACATAAAGGTTGCAATGATGCCTTTATAACAGAAGGCTTTATAAATTGGAAAAAAAAGTGAAATGTTTCGAGTTCATCTTGGAGATATAAATTGCTCTCATAATCAAGAATGGAGAAATTGTCAAGCTCTAATGAAACAGAAGCAACATATTGAAGGTGTATTGTGTAAATAATCAAGTTAAGTTAAAGAGGACTATCAAATTCATTTGACAGGTATAATTGATTGCATTCGATATTCATTAGCACAAAGTTTAGCTTTTCGTGGTAATGATGAATCAATTTCATCAAGAAACACTACTACGGAAAACCCATTTAACAACGGTTGGGAAAGATATATAATCACACGGGCGCAGACGTTTTTATGTAGAGTGTCGTTGTATATATGATACTTACTATCACGGCCTAGAAACCGTTGTAATAAACTGAAAAGCGCGCACCCTATCACAACGGGTTTTCCAAAGGACTTTTGTGATAAAATTAATGGTCCTAGGTTGGATTCTCAGCTGCGCCGTTTTGATATTTATTTTTTTATGGACAGCGCGCGAGATATTAAAACGGTTATGATGTATAACCGTTGTTATATTTTCTGTTGGATTAACAAATATTATCCTGCTTTTATAAATAATCCCATTTTTTAACCTGTATTATTGTTCACCATATCACAGCAGAAAAGACAACTCACATTTGTGATAAAGTTATCATAATAATATTAATTGTATCATATTCATAATATCACATAATTGTATCATATTTAATTGTATCAGAACAAACATCCTACAATTTATCAAAACAAACAACCTACAGTTTACACATTACATAACATCACATAATTGTAACTTGGTGTTTTGGTTTCTTGTCTCTTGGTGTCTTGACTCTAAAGACCTATGATTTCAAATAATTATACTTGTTAGTAAAAATACTTAGAAACTATAACATACAATTAATATATTATGAATAAAGAATAAACTACGTACTTGCTAATTTTCTCATATGTCTTCTTCATGATCGATTCGAATAGCATGCACGATATCTCCATCAATTTCATCATATGAGGTAGGAACTTGTGTTGTGTAAGAAGGTGTGGACGGAATATCAAGACTTTCATCACTAAAAGGAATGTGTTTTTCTTGGAGAACAATTGACCATTTCCACGATATGTCCGATGGGTCGGTAACATAGAACACTTGTTTTGCTTGAGACGCCATGATGAATGGTTCGGTCATAAAAGATGCCTTGCCAAGGTGGACTCGGGTGAATCCTAAGTCATCAATGTGTACATCGTTACTATTATTAGGAACCCACTTACATTTAAATAAAGCCACTTTGAAAATAACATAATCAATCTCCCAAATCTCATCAATGACACCATAAAACGCGGTAGTTGCCAATACAAGATTCTTATCTTTCGCACTAGAGAAATACATCGATTCGGCTTCAACCATAACCCCACTATTTTGCATTGTACTATGATCATATTTTGATTTTGTATAAAAGTTATAATGACCAATGTCGTATGCAGTCCAAGTAATGACACAAAATTTTGGCTCGTACGACAACAATTTAAGTATCTTGGATGCATTATGATCATTAGATACACTTTTATTAAACCAATCTATGAATCTCTTATTATGCTCTATCAACAATAACTTGTCACTCATTCGGGGATATTTTTTCCTCAAAAGTCTTTTGTGAGTATTTATGACAGGTTGAACTTCATCTATATTATTCAATATGTAGAAATGTGCTTGAATAACTACATCCTGAGCCATTGACTTAACATTTAGACCTTGAATACCTCTTCCGTCTGTGACAGCATGACGAGACTTTGGAATTCCTATAGAATCTGTCGGGAAGATGTTTATCAGCGTATTTAAGGAATTCAAGAACTCCGTTATCATAAACCGGACCTAATCTATGGGCTTTCATCCAACTACGATCCATAACAACTTCTGAAATTTATACACGTATAATAATGTGAATGACACAACAAAATTTAATCCAAAAACTTAAGCATATGCATATGCAAATCTAAACCTAGAGCATATGAAACATGTACTTTCATACTGACTTGAGCATATACAACATAAATAAAGAAAAAAAGAATTAAGTGTTGAAGAATACCGTACTTCGAAGCTAGAGAATTTTATGCACGTAAGGAATGAAGATGTTGAAGAGTACCGTACTTCGAAACTGAGCAATCAAATAAATGAAGAGGATGAATATTTGAGCATATACAACATAAACCAAGAAAAAAGGAATGAAGATGTTAAAAAGTACCGTACTTCGAAGATGAAGAATCAAATGAACAAAGAGGGTGAAGATTTGAGCTTCAAATGAATGGATACGAAGAGGGTAAAGATTATGCCACCGCTGTCGTCTCTGGCTCGCTTGTTCGCCTAGGGCATCTTATGAAAGAAATACATAATAAGTTTTGTTTTAATTTATCAGTAAACCCTTTAATCTCGGTTGGGTAACGCAACCGTAGTGGAATTGTAAGTCCTCTAACAACAGTTGATTTTCTTCACCGTTGTAAATTCATTTACAATTTATTTTTTAAATAATGGACTTAAGTGACACACGCTTCTAACAACGGTTGATTTACTTCACCGTTGTAAAATCATTTACATTTTATTTTTTAAATAATGGACTTAAGTGGCACACGCTTAATGTACTCTAAAAAATAGAAAAAATGTAGTTGTTGGGAATCGAAGTTTGCTACACATCATTTATTACTACGGCGTTTTAGGACAACCGTCATTAAATTACTGTTTATAAATCCAGCTACACACCGGGCGCGAAAATTTTAACCATTACAACAGTGTATATGAATCCGTTGTAAACCTGGCGTTGTTGTTTACGCGTTTTGTAGTAGTGAAATAAGGGAAATTTTCTTGAACTTACGAATTTTCTTGTTAACCACAATGAAGATATTTATAAAGTTTGGAAAAATTGTTGTGAAAGTCTTAAGTTAACATCTCCTGATATCCAAAAGGATATTGTTAAAGTTGCTGCAATTGTCACTACTCAAGTTATACTTGATAATCTTGGAGATGATTTATTTTCCATTTTAATTGATGAATCTCGTGATATCTCATTGAAGGAGCAAATGGTTGTGGTTATGCGTTATGTAAATAACGAAGGAAAAGTTATTGAGCATTTTCTTGGTGTTGTTCATGTTTCAAATACTAGTGCTCTAACACTGAAATCGACTTTGGAATCATTATTTGCAAAATATAGAGTACGTTTGTCAAGGATACGTGGACACGGCTATGACGAAGCAAGTAATGTGCAAGGTGAATACAATGGTCTAAAAAACTTGATTTTAAAAGATAATAGTTCTTCATTTTTTATTCATTGTTTTGCCCATCAACTCCAATTATCTCTTGTGACATTAGCAAAAAAGCATTCTAAAATTGATTTATTTTTTAATTTGGTTGCTAATTTGTATAATGTTATCGGAGCATCATGCAAGCGCCACGATACTCTTCGTGAAAGTTAAACTACAAAGGTGAAATAATCATTGGAATAAGGAGAAATCTCTAGTGGGTGTGGCTTGAATTAAGAAGTGACAATTAAGAAGGCGGAGAAAACAAGATGGAGCTCACATTATGGTATATTACTTGGTATTATTTCTCTATTCTCTTCTATGATTGATGTACTAGATATGGTTGAGGAAGATGGAACAAATTTAGATTAAAAAAAGGTGAAGCATTAATTATGATGAATTATATGCAATCTTTTGAATTTATTTTCATCTTGCACTTGATGAAAAAAGTTTTACAAATTACACATGATTTATCTCAAAGAAGTGATCAAGATATTGTAAATGCTATGAAGTTATTAAAAGTATCCAAAGTAAGGCTACAAACAATAAGAGATATTGGTTGGGATTCTTTGTTGAATGATGTTTCATTATTTTGTGAGCATAATGATATTGACATTCCAAATATTGATGATACTTTTCAACCGACACAAAAAAAGTCAAAGAGAAAAATGGAGAAAGTATCTAACTTACATCATTTTCAAGTTGAATTGTTTTATGAAGTGATTGATCGACAACTTTAAGAGTTGAATAATCGTTTTACAGAAGTGAAAACTGAGTTGATCCTTTGTGTAGCTTGTTTAAGTCCAAAACATTCATTTTCAGCATTTGATAAGGAGAGGTTGACCCGTTTAGCTCAATTTTATCCTTTAGAATTTTTCCAAGTTGAATTATTGAAACTAGATTGTCGGCTTGAAAACTATTTCTTAGATATATGCTCTTACAGTGAAATTTTAAAAGTAGAGGGGATTAGTCATCTTTCTATCAAACTCGTAGAGACCAAAAAACGTGTTGTGTACCCATTGATATATTTGCTTTTAAAGTTATCTCTAATATTACTGATGATAACTTCAACATATGAAGTTTTCTCTATTATGAATATTATCAAGAATCGAATGTGAAATCGTATAAATAATGAATAGTTAAATAATTGCTTAGTTACTTACATTTAAAGAGATATTTTTATTGATGTTGAAAATAAGAAAATCATTCAATATTTTTATAACATAAAAAATCATATAGAACAATGAAAATGCATATTTATATTTTTGAAAAATAAAATATTATATTTATATTGACCTCTGCTTCCAGCCGTAATTGTTATTTTGGATTGGGTTGGACTTTGCTGCCTTTAAAATTCATCATTTTAAAAAAATAATAATAAAAATGAATAAATAAAAGGATGTGAGAGAAACTAGAAAGGCGGAAGGTAGACACAAAAGGCAAGGTGCCTTTGGCACCTTAAAGGCAGCCAAGCCCTGTCCTTTTGGATTTGAACCTGCTACACATTTTGTGTAACATAACGTACACAGAACACTGTAGGAATGTGTTTATTATTAGTATTATTTATTTTTTTGAAGATAGGAATGTGTTTATTATTAGTATTATTTATTTTTTTGAAGATAGGAATGTGTTTCTTTATCTTGTGGGTACAAATGTAAAACATTAGAGAAGAAAAGCATGCACGTATTAAAACATACTCTCTTCGTCTCATAAAAAGTGTCATATTTGGACAATGCACAGTTCTTAAGATAATGATTAGATGCATTGATTTTAATGAAAAAATTAATATCATTTACTATAGTACCCTTATTAAATGTTGTTAATAGAGTAGTTAAATAAAATGAAAGCTAGTAAATATGAGTATAATTGTGAAAAAATAATAATAAATATTGTATTGATAATATAAATGGACAATTATTTTAAGACAAAAAAAAAAAATACAAATAAAACACTTTTTATGAGATAGGGAAATATAATATTTCAATACTTAAATTTTCAGCTTTAACTAATAAACTTGTATGTAGATCATATCCCTTAAATTACACTAGAAAGAGAACACATCATAACAAAATAACCTAGTACTAGCTAACACTCTTTCTTTCTGCAGGTGAAAAAGATAATCTTAATAAAACACTAAAATTAGACAATTGTGATAAAAATAAACATAATTAACAGTTATTTTATTTAAGAACAGTAAGATATAGTAAATTACATAGTAATTAACTTGTTATTCAAGGATGAGGAGAGACACCACCACCAGAACCTCCATGTTTACCACCGCTGTGTACACTTTGTCCAGTACCACCAAGTCCGCTGAATCCTTCCAGTCCAGGAGAACCACCTAGTCCGCCCAGTCCACCGCCACCTAGCCCGCCGAATCCTCCAAGTCCAGAAGAACCACCGAGTCCACCGAGGCCACCGCCGCCGAGTCCACCGAGGCCACCTATTCCACCGAGTCCACCGCCACCTAGTCCACCACCTCCTATTCCACCGAGTCCACTACCACCACCTCCTATTCCGCCGAGTCCACCACCTCCTATTCCACCGAGTCCACCACCACTACCTCCTATTCCGTCGAGTCCACCACCTCCTATTCCACCGAGTCCACTAGCACCACCTCCTATTCCGCCGAGTCCACCCCCTCCTATTCCACCGAGTCCACTACCACCACCTCCTATTCCACCGAGTCCACCACCTCCTATTCCGCCTAGTCCACCGAGTCCACCGCCACCTAGTCCGCTACCACCAGCACCGCCAAAACCTACACCTCCAAAAGGAAAACCATTGTTACCGATTCCTGAAAACCCACCAAACCCACCAATGAAGTTCTTCTCATCCTTCAAACCACTTTTTCCAGCAGGCACATTTCTAGCACTTGTTGCAACTACAGAAAGAGCCAAAACCACCAAAATGCACCACTTACCCATTTCTTTCTTCACCGTTTTGTCTCACTCAAAAGTACATACTAAAACAACCAAGAGAGTTCTTCTTTTATATAGGAGAAGAAGCGGTTTGGTGGTTGAATAATAAGTAAGTAACTTCAATGCGATTGCAGAGCCTTTTAGCTGTCAAATAACCAGCATATTGTAATGAATATTGCTGATGCAAAGTGTACCGATTGACATTTTGTTTTAATATCTTAAATAAAAAAGTGGATTTTATTGGTTTGTTAATTAATAATATGATGTTTCTTTTAAAAATAATAGATTACCCTAATGCTTTTTATACTTGGGGAATACTTTTTCCACTCTTTTATATTTTTTTTAAGGTTGTCAACGCCTCCATGTAGAAAAAATTCGGTAAAAAAAATTGAATTCCCCTCTAAAATGTTAAAATTTTATATTTTTTACTCCATAAACGTCAAAGTTAATTCCTGTAATATTTGTTTTTTTGGTTTACCCGTGATTCAGTGTGCAATATGTACGCTTAGGGAATAAAACAAACAAAAAAAATATTACAAGGGGAAAATCCAAATAAAAAATATTACAGAGGGTATAGCGAAAGTTGCCTACATTGCAGGTCTTACAAATACAAAATTGTCTTTCATGTCTTCGGAGATGTATCTCCGGACGCATCCAAATCCCACCAAAATGTGCTATTCTGAGATCCATCCCATTTTGATCAATATATGGTCTGGAGATGCATCTCTGTATATTATTTGGGTGTACCCGAATATGCATCTCCAAAATATATTCTGAAAGTTTTTGGAAGCGTGTTAAATGCAAGGGGAATCATTTCAAAAATGCATCTCCAGAATCTCCCCTAAATCATTTCAGAGCAACACCATTATCAAAACATTGCCATTTTTTAGGCCAACTTATATTAAAGTAAAATCAAAGTGAAATGGAGTTATATTAAAGTTAAATAAAAGTAAAAAGTCATACATTAATAAAAAAAGTCAAGATCATACATAACATTTGTCTGATAATACAAAAAAAGTATAAACTACTAAGTATGTCGAACCCCCTGCCTCCTCCACCGCCTGAACTGCACAAAATTTTGTAATTCGACAACCAAGTGTTCCACGAGGGCCAATTGAGGAGTGTCATCCTCAAAGAGTTCTGACTATATGTCTGCTCTACCCATCTCTGTAACACGCCGATAAACCGTCGTCACACTCTCTACCTGCTCATCCTGAACCTCAAGTACCTCCTGGTAAGCTGGCCTAGGTGGTCTTCCAAGAGTGTCTCGTGTCGTGATAGTAGGGGTGACAAAACGGGTTGTGGCCCGCCGGGCCGGCCCGCGCACCGCCCAAAAAATGGCGGGTTGGGTTTGGATTTTGGGCCCGCCGCCCACTAAAACCTGCCACGGCAAAACCCGCCACCCGCCAAAACCCGCCACCCGCAAAAGCCCGCCGCACCTATTCGTTCAGCTTGTCCCACCTTAAACCCGTCATTTTTTAGTTAATTCTAGTAATTTCAATTCTTAATGGTTTTATTTTGTACATTTATTTGACAATATATGCAATATTTTTTAAAGTAAAATTTGTTAAAAAGATGCTTTGTAAAAATTATTCTAAAAAATAAGTGAAAAATCTATTTGGAATGTAAAAAGAAGCCTATTAATCTATTAAAAAATGAAAAAAAAAGTTGGCGGGCCCGCCACCCGCCAACCCGCTACCTTGGCGTGGCGAGCTAGATTTTTAAGCCTATTTCCATTAGGCGGGCTTAAGGCGGGGCGGGCGGGCGGCCCGTTTTGCCACCCCTACGTAATAGGGTAGAACCAGGTCATGTAGTCATCTGAATAAGCCCATAGTAAATGAGGTTTCTCCCTGCCTCTGGTACCAAGTGACTCTCGAAATCATCTAGTATCACACCAAGATCTCTACGGAGGATGCTAAGAGGAGCAGATTTTGAGGGGTGTCTCGAAATAATCTACAAGTAGCCAAATTGGCACATCGCTCACTCGAGCAGATAAGGATACATAAGAAATAACCCACATGTCAATCATTCTGAATATAAAGAAATGACGTCAAACTAACGTGATTGGCGGTGACACTCGTGGGCAAAAGAAAACGTCATCTGGTACCATATGGTCAAAAGAGACTCTCAATGGCTGCTCTACCACACTATTCCCCATATACGAAACAAAAGCAGGTGCACGTGGCCAATCCTCATCGCAGGTAGGCGCAACTTCCTACCTGGTGATGCGAGGGAAGTGGTAGATGATTCATCCTTGAAAATGGTTCAAATACAATATTAATAACATGTGTAATAAATGAATTATGAAAATATTAGCAATAGAAATTTACCAAGAAACATGCAGCTCCTTGTCACCTGCTTTATCTTCCATAGACAATTCTCGGCCAACTTAAAGCACAGGTAGGCCAAATAGGCGGCCTCCAGTTGTACTCGTGAATCACAGTCAGGTCGGTGAACTTAAGGTAGACCATATCGACATAGGTTGCACTTTTATCCATAAAAATAGACGTGCCAACCAAAAACAAGAGGTAAACCTAAATGCGTAAGTCCAATGGTGTTCAACCTGCATATCATCACCTTCGGTATCCACAACCCACTACAGGTGTTCTCTATAAAGCTTTTCTAAAAAATTAAACCTAGCATGAGCACATCTAGTGTCAACTGCCTCCTTGGCAGCCTTACCAGGGTCAACACCCAAATGGGTGACCATCATTTTGACCCCTTTCTCTCGCATGATCCTATTGTGGTCCATTAATCTCCCCCTGATGGGAAGATGTGGGAGGCATGAGACGTTATCCAAGGTGATGGTCATCTCGTCTGTAGGTAGATGGAAAAATGACGTATCTAAATGCCACCTCTCAACAAAAGTCGCCTGCATGTTGTGGTTTATTTTCATGTAAGCAGAAGAACATAAACCTACAAGCACAGAATACTAGATAACATCAATAGACCAAGAACCAGTGGGTTGTACCAGCTCCAAAATCTTCTTGTCGTGGTTAATCGATTTCAAACAATCACACTCCTGTAAAAATAAAATATAACCATTAGTATAGATTTAATTAGTTGACAACATATGTATTACAAAAGAGAAAAAATATACCTCTCCATGTGAGACATGCCTAGCAGGTTGGTCTGCATAAAGATGAAGTAAGGAGTTGTCAAATGGGTCGCATGGATAACTCTCTAATGGGGCATCGACATCGACAGAGGCTTTCTCCTGGGCTTCAGGGGCTTTGGAAACTTTAGGAACTTCAAGATCTACTACATCGTATGCTAGAAGGAGTCGACTACGAGAACCAGACGGGTGGGAACTTTAGGGCTGCAAAGTAGATGCCCCATCAAATGAGTTATCAGCAACTCGTGGCATTGTGGTCCTCGCTCCGGCCTTCTCACGTCGTAACGACACGGTTTAAGACACGCACGCACCCAAGCCTAATTCGACCATTGTTGTTTCTGGCCATTGTACCTGCGCTAGAAACAGAGACAAATATAAACAGGGGGTTAGGAGAAATTCACAAATTCCACAAAATCAACCCATTTTTTTCCTAAGCATAATCCAGGGATATATCTCCGAAAACAATGCATACCAAATCTGAAGATGTGTCTCCGAAATAACCTGTGATTGTCTCCCATGGCAGAAACCCCTTTTCTGCCCTACCAGTCCTAAAAAACCTCAATGCATGTTCTTCTAGCCTACGAAATTCGTTTGCGCTATTGTCTATCATACCTAATACATCTAATGTAGCCTAAACAACAAACTAAAAAAAATAAAAATAAAAAGATATTAAATTTTGAAATACTTGCCTAATCAAAATGATGAAAAGTAGCTTGAATGTTTAAGATCCTGGAAATGAGGAGAAATTTAAATGTTGCATAGCTCCAATGAATGGTGTTTGAATGAATGGATGAGAAGGTTTAATGCTATAGAGCTCAAAAAAATTTTAAGAACTTTTTAGAAAATGAAGAAGGAGAAAGAGAAAATGTCTGGAGCCACACATTTTTGAATAAATGGTGTTTGTGGAGATGCATTTTTGAGACACACTTTTTACACATACGAAGATGCATCTCTAGATTAAATTTTGACATAATATGGGGTGTCTTTTCAATTTGGTCTGAGAAATGGCTAAAATAAATGCATTCAAAGATACATCTCTGGACGCTAGGGACATTCTAAACTTGTCATGATAATGTAGGATAACACTTAAGTGTGGAAAGAGCAATTCCCTTATTTATATATATATATATATATATATAGCCCTGGCCCAAGGGCAAGGCAAGTAAGGCCATTGCATTTGGCCTCATTTCTTTGGGCTATTATCCAGGCCTCCAAAAAAGTTAGATAATAAATAGGAAATTTCTTAATGCACCCTATATGTTACTTACACACCACGCGAAAATACTAAAATTTCCCCCAATTTCTAGAGATGCATATCTGAACTCACCCAATACACACTCAACGTAGACCACTCTGAGTGGCGCCCTATAAGTTGGGGTTTTAAATATAGGAGATGCGTCTCCGGAATTTTTCAAGAAATATATTCATAATTGATCATCCTAGAGGAAATTTCGGAGATGCATCTTCAAATGTTTGGGGCAAGATTTTGAAATTTGCTGTCACCTTTGCATGTCAGATATTTATGGAGATGCATCTCCGGAATAATCTTATAAAAGACATAGTTGCATGATCACACAACCATACTTGATTTTCATTAAAAACCCTCACCAAAAACCCTTCCATTCTCAATCAACATTTTCACTCCAAATCTCCAATCCTCCAAACGTGTGGTTCATAACATCAAAGGGAGCAAAAGAAGTTAGAATTCCAAGTAAAGATCATCTATTTTAAGCCTCATTGCTCACATTAATCTTGTTTTATATCTGAAAAAACTAGGATTTTTTTCTGGAAATGTATCTCCGTAACGAGTATGAACTTTTTCGGAAATGCATTCCGGTATCTGTATGTGTTCATTTTTTCAGGTCTGTTTACAGCAATAACGTTTATTTACTGTTCTGTGGTAATTGTTTTCATTAGATATGATGCACCCTGATGTATTCCCCAAACAAGTTGTGTCTCAGAATGTCAAAGGTGTTGTTATGAAGGCGGTAAATGTTGGAAACCAATTTAAAAATGAGCATGAGTTTGAATTTCTTCATCACATGCTTAAATGGATTCGTATGGAGGCCTCAAAACTGAGATTTTGTGTGGTTATCAGAAGGTATGATAATGGTTCGGATAAAAAATGCACTTTTGTGACAATGACTTGCGAAAGAAGCATGAAATATAGACTTCCTCTCCGGAATTTTAAAAGAGACAACACCGGTTCAAGAAAATGTGAGTGTCCCTTTAAGGTGCGTGGTTATATGTTGGCAAATAAAAAGTGGAGATTTAATGTCATATGTGGTTTGCATAACCATGATTTGTGTGAAAAGTTAGCCGGTCATCCAATTGTCTGTCGGCTCATGCCGAAACATAAGGAATGTGTTGCTGACATGACATTGAATTTGGTTCAACCAAAAAATATACTTGCAACAGTGAAATGGAAAAAACCCGAAAATATCTCAAATATCAAGAAAATGTAAAATATTCGGTACCAAACTAACAAGGCGTTGAAGGGGGGGGGGGGGATAAAACTGAAATGCAACAAATCTTGAAATTGTTGGATGATAACAGTTATGTGTCTAGGTACTAAACGTACGCGGATGGAGTTACCATTAGAGATATATTTTGGACTCATCTAGATTCCATCAAGTTATTCAACACGTTTTCTACTGTGCTCATACTTGATTCAACCTACAAGACCAATAAGTATAAATTTCCATTATTGGAGATGGTTGGGATTACCTCTACTGAGAAGACCTATTCTGTCGGGTTTGCATTTCTAAAGAGTGAAAAGGAGCAGAATGTTACTTGGGCCTTAGAGG
Organism: Lathyrus tuberosus; assembly: GCA_022829125.1. Lineage (NCBI taxonomy): Eukaryota > Viridiplantae > Streptophyta > Magnoliopsida > Fabales > Fabaceae > Lathyrus > Lathyrus tuberosus. The sequence goes on from JALAZF010000147.1 coordinate 8,512,614, forward strand.
TGTGTCGGGCACTATTGAAGGACCAAGAAGAGGTGCCTAAAGTGATTGTTAATGACCGCGATACCGCCTTGATAAATTCGATTGCAAAGGTATTTCCTACTTCTTACGCATTACTTTGTAGGTATCACATAACAAAGAATGTGAGAAGTCGGGTTAAACCTGCGGTAGGGATGAAACAGATAGACTCCGAAGATGGAAAAATTGTGAAGGCGGGTGTGGTTGTGGAAAAAATTATGGATGCATGGAATCGTATAGTAAATTCTTCCACTAAAGAATTATATGTCAATTCTGTTATGCATTTTAGGAAAGTGTGCTAAAAGTATCCTGATTTGTTGAAATATGTTGAAAGCAAAATTCTTGAGCAGGTGAAGGAGAAATTTTTTTGTGCTTAGATTGATAAGGTTAGACACATTAGAAACACAACAACTAACCGAGTTGAGTCTGCCCATGCTACATTGAAGAATTGGTTGGGAAATAGTAAGGGCAATTTGTGTAGAGATTGAGACTCTGTGAACCAAATTATTCAAAACCAACATAATGAGATATATACATCATTTGATCGGAGCATCATAGTTTTGGAACACAGATTTAAAGAAAATAATCTTTATTCTTAGTTGGTCGGCTACATATCTTGAGCGGGTTTGAATTATATTTTTCACGAGGCTAAACGAGCTGATAATGTTGGCTCCGATAGCGCAAAGTGTGGATGCACAATTGTGAAAGAATATGGTCTCCAATGTGCTTGTGTTATTGCAAAAAAGGCGAAACTTGGTAGCCCGATAAGAACGGATGAGGCTTGCACTCATTTTAAGAGGCTTAGTTTTGATGATGATAATGTCACGAAAGACGGTAAATTGAATATCTCTATCTTGACTGAACGGGAAGTTATACGAGAGAGGTTTCTGAAAGCCGGCGACATTATGAATATACACATCAAGGAACAATTGAGGTAGATTTATTATCCGGAAACCACCGACTTGAAACCACCATCTCAACCGATAAAAACAAAAGATGCTTTGAAGAAACTCAAGCCTACACCAAATGATAGTTCTACGACACGACCTCCTTCATATTTTGAACATGTTGACAAAGTTTTTCCTGACTCACCAACTCCAAAATATCAAAAAAGTGTTGTCAAAGGAGCTCGCATTAGTAAACCACCTCCTACGTCGCCTCCACCAAAGATTCCATTCATTGACGACATGTTAGTTTTTATGCACAAATACATTTAGCAGATCATCAATGTTAAGGGGAACGATAATTGCGGTTATCTAGTTGTTTCGGCTTTTCTTGGTAAGGAGAAGATAATCAAATAGTTGTCTATCATCAACTTATCCAAGAGTTGAGGACTCATAAAGAATCATACACGCGGTTGTACGGAAAGAAAGAAAATTTTGATGAAGTTTATGAGTCTCTTGTTCCTTACCTTAGCGGACCGACATCGGAGGAAAAATGGACGCCCTTCACTGAAATGGTTCACCCCATAGCATGTGCGTATGATAGAGTGTGTGTTGATCTGACATGATACGGTTTTTTCGGAAACCTTTTTCCCACTATGTATCGCCCACCTCAAAATTCAAATGATCGAATTATGTGTATTGGATGGATTTCAAAATCACGACATTTTGATCAAGTTTACTTGAAACTGGGATGCCCTATACCACTTACATCACAGTAATGGACAACTCATTCAACAACAAAAACCAAGACTTGGTCGGACCATTTTATGGAAAGGATGCAATAGTTCGAGTAATTGAGCAACATTGAAAGAGAATCAAATGCACAAAAGTAAAAGGGGGTACCTCCCGTAGATTTAGCTGGCGTCAAATGTTTCGATTTATTTTAATTTCCTATTTAGCCAGACAAATAAGTGTAAGTAATTGTGTCTTAATATTAATGAAGTGTAATATTTTCAATTTCTTAATATTGTAATACATTTTTTATCTTTCCCATAACATTTCTTCATTTTTCAAAAAAATGTCTTCACTTAAATTCTGTTTTCAAAGGTTCTGTTTTTTGCCTCGTTCAGGAGAGGTTCCGGAGATGCATCTCGGGAACAAGATAATAGGGTGTGAAAGCTCAACGAGTACACCTCTCTTACAAATATTAAATACGAAATCTATAATCCCATACCTTATAGAGACAATCGGGGGATTGTGAAGCTCGAGTACCGTTCACCGTGATTGACAACGAAGGGAAGATTAAGTTCAACAACTTTAAGCTCAACACGAATGTAGATGTAAGGGCTATGTGAAATTCATTTTTTTGTTTTGAAACAAAAGTTCCCCTCGAGTTGGAAGCGACAATTTCAAGATTGGTCGAAGATATTGTAAAGATGTTGAAGCGTCCACTTGGATATTGAAGTATAATGTTGCATTTTATGTTAA